>JACYFF010010365.1:12318553-12330248 GCA_017589665.1 Selenicereus undatus
AGGGCGTAACGACCGGCCATTAGGCCGTGCTCAGCTGGCCTTAGCCCCTGGTGGGGCTAAGGGTAGAGCGACCGGCCCTAAGGCCGTGCTCAATTGGTCTTAGCCCCTGGTGGGGCTAAGGGTGTAGCGACCGGCCTGCAGGCCGTGCTCGTAGGCTTCTGCCCTCGAGGGAAGCCAGGGGGTAATGGATTTCACTGGGCCGTGCTTCAAACCGTAGCATCTTGGGCCTATGTCTGAGGCCTGGCCCTAGCCCAATTTTTCCCCTCTGGTGACGTGGCCAGTTCACAGGAACCACGTGGCATATCTTTTGAGGAGGCGTGTTTGCCGAGGAGCGTCGGGGTATGCGAATCGTCTCTGGGCTCTATATAAGGTGGGGAGGTCTTCACCACCTTAGTCACTCGTGTCATACTTATACAACCAGTTTAGAGAGAGAAAATTGTAGAGAGAGAGGCTCTGACATCCTTCGTCCTCCCTCTTCTCAGATTTGCATTGCTGCTTCCAATCAAATCCTTATTTCTTCGACATCCTCAGGTACACGCTCGCCCCCTTCGCCACACTCTTTGTATATTATGTCATCTCATTCATCTAGTGGGGATGCCTCTGAGGAGCATGTCGGTCCTCTTATGGAGGGCCGACATCCACAACTCCCGAACACCCCGGCCTTTATTGATGGCCGTGCGGTGGCTGGATTTCCCCGAAAAAATAAACCAAGGGAGCCAAAAAAGGTTCCTTATGCCATACCTATTTTTGAACCCGGCACTCTTCCACCCCTAGTATTTTAAGTCCAGAGGTGACTGTGACGTATCCCTGGGAGGTTACCCTCGCTAATTTTGTGCCCGCCTTCCAGGTCCGCGGCATGGCGAAGACGAAGTCGACCCCCCGCATTCGGACTCCTGACGAGCTTCTGGCCGAGGGCTCGATAGGTAATATTCGTTCAGTTCTTCCTGAGTCTAACGTGGCAGGCCGAGTTGCTTCCTCTAGTTCTAGTACGTCGTCCCGACCTGGCTCATCCAGTGGGGCCTCGGGGCGCTCCTCTTCATCCGAGGGGCCGTCAACGAGCTCCTCGTTTGAGTCATCAAGTTTGGGTCGTTTGAGTCATCCAGTGGGGCCTCGGCCGCGCGGTCCCCGTACCAGAGATTGTGGCCGAGGGACTGGAATTTCCCGGGGCCCCAACTCGCTCGGACCCCCAGGATGGACCGGGAAGCCACTTCCCAGACCAGCGGGCTATCTCCCGGCTCAAGAGATCGGCACTTGATAAGCGGTACCTTCTGCCGGCCGATTACAGGTTTGTAATGCCCGAGCCTGACGACACGGTGAACGAGGCCCCCGCGAATTGTATCGCTGTGTACCGAGCTGCTTTAGATTACGGCCTCCGTTTCCCTTTGCATCCGGTAGTGAAGGATATTCTCAATAGGTATGAGTTGGCGCACGCCCAAATTGTGCCGACCTCTTGGCACAACATCTGCTCATTCGTGGCTACATGTGAGTTGCGGGGTCTGACGTGCTCGGCGCGCGCTTTTAGCCTGGTGCATACGGTCCAAAAGGCCCCTAGAGAGACCGGGGACCTAGGGTGGTACTGCTTCAATAACCGCCCGGGCTTTATGACCGCTATTGAGAAGAAATCCAAAGTCAGATACTGGAAGTACGACTTTTTGTTTCTGCGCCGGGCGTCGGGTTGGGGTGACGTTCCTTCTTGGAATGAAGGCAAGCCGGTCAGGAATCCTTTTGGGGAACCGACGGCCGAGGAGCGACAAACCGCCCGGTACTTCGCGTTCTATATCCGTGAAGACGACCGACCTAGGCCTATTCCCCGATTCATGAGTCAGGCCATTGAGGCCGTGAAGGGTCCCCCGAAGAGAAGGACCAAGTCTAGTGACCGGGAGCCCTTGAACTGGTTACCGAAGCTAAAGTTCTTCGCTAACGACTTCTTCCTCGCCGCGGCGGGTCTACTGATCCTTAAGAATTTCACAAAGGGTATACAATTGTCTAGGCCTGTTTTTGTTCTACGTTTTGTGCTGACCTGACCTGTCTTCCTTTGTGCAGAGCAAGCGAGGGCGAGACTGACAGTCTTTGAGACCGGGGATGCGACGCCCGAGCAGGTGGCCGCTGTTGCCGAGCGAAGGAGGGAAGAAGAGAGGCAACAAGCCGTCGTTCAGCAGGCCAAAAAGGTACGATACGACCCCCCTTTAGCTGGCTGTCTTTACGTTTGCCGGACACTGACTTAGCCTTCTGCAGGCGCCTTCCCTTGCACCTCGCACAAAGAGGCCCACTGTGAGTCTGCCTCCACCCCGTAAGAAGCCGAGGACTGAAGAGGTGGCTAGGGGAACCGGCCACAATGCGACCGCCCCAACTGCCAGCCGTTCATCTGAGGAGCGGACGGCCGCTGAGCAGGGACGCCGTATGTCTCCTCGCGGTACTGCCGCACCTATGGCGACTCCTACTAGTGCCGGTCATTCTTCCCGTCCTTCGGGTAGCTTCTTCAAAGCCGACCCTCCGGTTCGTCTGACCCTGGTTCAGGACATAGTCAAGTCCTGGGACTTGTCTGCCACCGGCGCATCAGATCCGCCGCCGGTTTCAGCGGAGGAGATTGGCATGGCTGAAGCCTTCGCCAGGGGCGTCAAGGCCGTAGCCGAATGCCGGCGTCTCGAAGGGATTGTAAACAAGTATCAGCGTCGGTGCGAACGGCTTCAGTCGGAGCTCGCGAGCTGTAAGGCGTCGCAAAAGGAGATGCAGCAGAAATTGGAGCAGGCCGCGGCTGATACGGCAAAGGCCCAAGAGCGTGGTTACCAGCAGGGCCATTCTGATACCCTGACATATCTCCGCAAAGTGCTGTTGACTCTTGCCGGAGAGTTCCATGACGACCGCTACTTCGAGGCATACCTGAAGTATGTCGACGACCGCGAGCGGGCCATTGCCGAGGGCCGTGACCCAGACGAAGTGGAGTTTGTCGCCCCCTCGGAGGGTGAGGCCACTGCTGATGAGCCCACTCACCCTCTTGAGGTGGCCGGCCTTTCTGAAGAGGAGCCAGCTGACGACAACGAACCTGATGCATAGTGGGTGTTGCTGTGTCTTGTCTTTGTAATTTTGCAACTTTCCCCTTTATGCTGGCATGTAAACGTTGTTTGTTTTAATGAAAAAAGGGGATGTTTGGCCTTCTGTTTGTGTTTCCATTTTCTGCTCTTATTCGTATGAGGGTGGCCCCTAAGCAGAAGGGCAAATATGCGTGAAAACCTTTCTATGTCGTGCCCAAATGGCCTTGGCCTCTGCTGGGGCTAAGGGCGTAGCGACCGGCCATAGACCATGCTCAGCTGGCGTCGGCCCCTGGTGGGGCCGAGGGCGCAGCGACCGGCCTAAGGTCGTGCTCAGTTGGCCTTAGCCCCTGGTGGGGCTAAGGGTGTAGCGACCGGCCATAGACCGTGCTCAAATGGCCTTAGCCCCTGGTAGGGCTAAGGGCCTAGCGACCGACCTTAGGCCGTGCTCAAATGACCTTGGCCCCTAGTGGGGCTAAGGGCGTAGCGACCGGCCTTAGGCCGTGCTCAAATGGCCTTGGCCCCTAGTGGGGCTAAGGGCGTAGCGACCGGCCTTAGGCCGTGCTTAAATGGCCTTGGCCCCTGGTGGGGCTAAGGGCGTAGCGACTGGCCATAGGCCGAGCTCAAATGGCCTTGGCCCCTGGTGGGGCTAAGGGCGTAGCGACCGGCCATAGGCCGTGCTCAGCTGGCGTCGGCCCCTGGTGGGGCCGAGGGCGCAGCGACCGGCCTAAGGTCGTGCTCAGCTGGCCTTGGCCCCTGGTGGGGCTAACGGCGTAACGACCGGCCATAGACCGTGCTCAAATGGCCTTGGCCCCTGGTGGGGCTAAGGGTGTAGCGACCGGCCATAGGCCGTGCTCAGCTGGCGTCAGCCCCTGGTGGGGCCGAGGGCGCAGCGACCGGCCTAAGGCCGTGCTCAGCTGGCCTTGGCCCCTGGTGGGGCTAAGGGCGTAGCGACCGGCCATAGACCGTGCTCAAATGGCATCGGCCCCTGGTGGGGCCGAGGGCGCAGCGACCGGCCTAAGGCCGTGCTCAGCTGGCCTTAGCCCCTGGTGGGGCTAAGGGCGTAGCGACCGGCCTTAGGCCGTGCTTAAATGGCCTTAGCCCCTATTGGGGCTAAGGGCGTAGCGACCGGCCATAGGCCGTGCTCAAATGGCCTTGGCCCCTGGTGGGGCTAAGGGCGTAGCGACCGGCCGTAGGCCGTGCTCAGCTGGCCTTGGCCCCTGGTGGGGCTGAGGGCGTAGCGACCGGCCTAAGGCCGTGCTCAGCTGGCCTTAGCCCCTGGTGGGGCTAAGGGCGTAGCGACCGGCCATAGGCCGTGCTCAAATGGCCTTGGCCCTTGGTGGGGCTAAGGGCGTAGCGACCGGCCATAGGCCGTGCTCAGCTGGCGTCGGCCCCTGGTGGGGCCGAGGGCGCAGCGACTGGCCTAAGGCCGTGCTCAGCTGGCCTTGGCCCCTGGTGGGGCTAAGGGCATAGCGACCGGCCATAGACCGTGCTCAAATGGCCTTGGCCCCTGGTGGGGCTGAGGGCGCAGCGACCGGCCATAGGCCGTGCTCAGCTGGCCTAAGGCCGTGCTCAGCTGGCCTTAGCCCCTGGTGGGGCTAAGGGCGTAGCGACCGGCCATAGACCGTGCTCAAATGGCCTTAGCCCCTGGTAGGGCTAAGGGCGTAGCGACCGGCCTGGAGGCCGTGCTTAGAGTATTGAATGCAAGGGGAATGGTGTGAGTAGTCATTCAAAGGTTTTAAGGATCACAAGATAGCTTAAGTATGATATTTCCTTAAATTGCTGCTGTGCCATGCCCGGGGAACAGGAGTGCCGTCGAGAGTCTCCAACCGAAATGTGCCGGGACGAATCTGCGATGCCACCTTGTAAGGCCCTTCCCAATTGGCTGTTAACTTGCCGTGTTCTGTTGCCCGTGCAACGCTCTCCATGCGTCTGAGTACCAGGTCAGCAACCCGGATGGGTGTCATCCGGACCTTCCTGTTGTGCCTTCGTGCAATGCGGAGTTTATAGAGGGCCTCTCGGAGCATAGAGTCGCCGCGGATTGAGGGGAGGAGATCCAGGGCCTCTCGCAGAGCTGCATTGTTTGCTGTTTCTTGAAATGCAGTTAGGCGATGCGTATGAAGTGCCACCTCTACAGGAAGAACGGCTTCAGAGCCGTAAGTGAGCATGAATGGTGTCTCGCCGATCGCTGTCTTCTCAGTAGTACGAAGGTTCCACAGGACGCCGTGCAGTTCGTCAGCCCAGTTACCCTTGGCGTCATCAAGTTTTTTCTGAATACCATGGAGGATGGACTTGTTGGCTGCCTCGACCTGTTCGTTAGTCTGGGGATGTGCCACAGCCGTGAAGCGAGCTTGGCATCCCAAACTACTCAGGTAGTCGGTGAGCTTGCTAGTATCAAATTGCCGGCCATTGTCGAAGATCATGGTGCGAGGGACGCCAAACCTGGTGACAATGTTTCTCCAGATAAATTTGCGCACCTCCGCGGCAGTAATGGAGGCGACGGCCTCCGCTTCAATCCACTTGGTAAAGTAGTCCACGGCCACAAATAAATATTTGCGCTGGCCGGTTGCTCTAGGAAAGGGTCCCAAGATGTCCATACCCCAGATAGCGAACGGCAGTGGGCTGACAATCGGCGTCATCAGAGTTGTAGGAACACGTTGAACGGGGCCGAACCGCTGGCATTTGTCACAAGTGCGAACCATTGTCATGGCGTCTTCCCGTAGGCTAGGCCAATAATAACCTGTTCGGAGGGCTGTCACGGCGAGCGCTCGCCCACCGAGGCATGAGCTGCAGATGCCTTGGTGCAATTCTTCGAGAACCTGTCTCCCTTCTGCCGGGGATATGCACCTCAACAAGGGGCGGGCAAAAGAACGCTTGTAGAGAATTCCCTCGTACAACACGAACCAGTTGGACCGCTTCTTGATCTTCTCTGCTTCTTTAGCATCAGTGGGTAACGTACCCTTAGCGAGATACGTGCGGATAGGCTCCATCCATGTGGGGCTCCGGTCTAGCCACGCGATCTCCTGCAAGTCGATACTTCTATTCATCAACGTTTCCCACTGAATGTTCTTCGGCCGGCCATCGTCAGAAGAACTGGCGAGTTTGGACAAAGCATCGGCCTGTCGATTTTCCGAGCGAGGGATGTGCGTGATGGCAAAGTGCTTAAGCAGCTTGGTGGCTTCGTGAACCCTTCTGACGTAGGCGGCCATAACTTCATCTTTCGTCTCATAGTCTCCGTTGAGCTGACTCACAACAAGTTGTGAGTCGGAAAACGACTGGACGTGTGCGGCCCCTGCGGTGTGACAGAGCTCTATTCCCGCAATGAGGGCTTCGTATTCCGCCTCATTGTTGGATGCCTTGAACATGAACTTGAGGGCGTGCTCGTAACGCGCTCCAGTTGGGCTTTCCACAATGAGGCCGGCCCCGCTACCGTCCTTGGTAGATGAACCGTCAACATACAAGTTCCAAGGGCGCGGCTGGGAATGTTGTTCCACAGGCGCCCTACATTCAGCGAAGAAGTCAGCCAATGCCTGTGCTTTGATGGCTCGCTGGGGCTCGAAGGCTAGGTCATAGCGCGAGAGTTCCACAACCCACTTCAAGAGGCAACCAGACGCATCCAACTTCTGAAGGACGCTTCTGAGGGGTTGGTCTGTTAAGACCAAGATCTTGTGGGCCTCAAAGTAGGGCCGCAGCTTCCGACTGGCCATCACCAATGCGTATGCGAACTTTTCAATGAGGGGGTAGTTCATTTCTACACCCGTCAAGGCATGACTTACGTAGTACACAGGTACCTGCTCCCGCGCTCGGTCGGCCACAAGGACCGCACTGACTGCATGTTCCGAGACGGCCAGGTACAAGGTCAACACTTCCCCCTCGGTGGGACTGGCAATCTGCGGCAGCCGAGCTAAGTACGTCTTCAGCGCTTGAAAGGCCTCGTCCGCCTGTTCATCCCATTGGAAGTTACCCCGCCGGCGTAGAACGCGAAAAAAAGGTTGGCACCGGTCGGCTGATTGAGACATGAAACGGCCGAGAGCAGCTACACAGCCTGTCAAGCGCTGAACTTCTCGTATACTCTTGGGGGGCTGCATGTCAAGGACGGCCTGCACCTTGTCTGAATTCGCCTCTATGCCGCGATGACTGATCATGAAGCCAAGGAACTTCCCTGATCGCACTCCGAACACGCACTTTTTAGGGTTGAGCTTCATGTTGAACGCCCGGAGGATCTCAAATGTTTTCTGCAAATCAGCGGGGTGGTCAGTCTGGAGCTTGCTCTTGACGATCATATCGTCCACATACACTTCCATGGTCCGCCCGATTAATGGCTCGAACAGCTTGTTGACAAGGCATTGGTAAGTGGCCCCGGCATTCTTTAACCCGAACGGCATGACCTTGTAGCAATGGAGTCCACGGTCGGTTATGAACGCCGTCCTCTCCTGGTCCTCTGGGCAGAGGGGTATCTGGTGGTACCCTGAGAAAGCATCCATAAAGCTAAGTAGGGCATGGCCGGCTGTGGCGTCCACCAGCTTGTCGATTTTTGGAAGGGGGTAACTGTCCTTTGGGCAGGCCTTGTTTAGGTCCGTAAAATCCACGCACATCCTCCATGTGCCGTTGGGCTTTTTTACCAACACCACATTTGAAACCCACTCTGGGTACTGGCACTCTCTGATAAAGCCGGCTTCCAGCAGCTTCTGAAGTTCCTGACTTGCCGCGGCCGCGCGCTCGGGACCCATGTGGCGCTTTTTCTGGACGACCGGCCTGTGTCTTGGATCGGCGTTTAGGTGGTGCTCCATTACTGCGGCGGCTATGCCGGGCATCTCGCTGGGGTTGAAAGCGAAGACGTCCTTGTATTCTCGCAGAAGACAGACGAGGGGTTGACGTTCTGCGTCCGCCACACCGCACCCGAGCTGTACCGTGCGCTTTGGCCGCCCTTCTTCCAACGGTATATGCTCGACTTCAGAATCACTTTCCGCTCGGTATCGCGGAGGTTCAACGTTGACGGAATGAATTACCAAGGTCTCGGGACACGGCGCGACAGGAGTCCCCTTTGCTCTTTTTGCGGTTGCAAGTGGTGCTGCAACCTCTCGCTCCCGGGGTCTTTCAATGAGGGGTTTTATGCTAACCAGATAGCACTCGCGTGCCGCGCGCTGATCCCCCCGGAGCTCGCCCATGGCTCCATCATCGGTCTCGAACTGGAGCTGGAGGAGATAGGGTGCGACGACAGCCTTAGCCTTATGGAGCGTAGGCCGCCCGAGAATCACGTTGCACGCCGTGGGTACGTCGACCACAAGGAAGTCAACTTCCAAACTTCAGAAACGGGTCCTGTTTCCAAAGCGCACCGGCAGGCGAATGGTCCCTGTGGGAGTCACCTCTTGTCCCCCAAACCCCAAAACGGGGGTTGTAATGGGATTGACCGCGCGCCCTGGGTGGGAGAGTTTCTGGAGGCAGTCTTTCGTGATGATGTCCACGGAGCTGCCGGTGTCTACGAGGATACGGCGTACCACTGCATTTGCAATTTTCATCTCAACCACCAGTGGGTCGTTATGGGGGGTAGCTAAGCGGGGAACATCTTTTCCTCCAAAGACCATGGTGGGCGCCGTGAGGCTAGGCATCTGCTCCATGGTGAGTACCTGTTGGGCGCTTCTCAGCTGTGCCTTCCAGGCCGAACGCGTCATGTCGGGCAAGTTGCCGCCTGCAATGGTGGCCATGATTTCTGTCGAGCACTCCTCATCCCGCGGCGGGGACGACTCTGGTTTTGGCTCTTTCCGCAGCAGGCGCGGCCCCCTTCTCAGGAAGCGGTCAATTTGCCCTTTGTCTGCGAGCTCATGGAGAGCTTTCTTCAGCTCTCTACACTCGGTCGTGGTGTGACCGCTCTGCTCCTGGAACTCGCAATATTTCCGTGCGTTCTGCGGCCGGGGGGCCATCGTCATTGGGGGCGGCCGGCGCAGCATCGGATGCCCTCGCACCTCCATCAGGATATTCCTTGCATCCGTGGTGAACCGAGCATCCATAGCCTCCACTGGTAGTCTTCTGTCGCGCGGAGCGGGGTTCCTCTCACCGCGCGTGAAACCCCTATCCCCTGGGGCCTTTCCCTTCTTGGGGGCGTCTGGTCCCTCGGCGCAAATCTCAGTGGCTCGGATGAAGTTCGCGCCCTTTCTCAGTGCTTCAGCTAAGGTGGTCTTTTTCTGTTCCGCCAAGGAGAACTTAAATCGTCCATTTTTGAGGCCATTTAGAAAAGAGGTGTACGCCACACCCTCTTCCAATTATGGGATTAAGACTGCCTCCTGACGAACTCGGCTAAGGACTCCTGTGGCCCCTGCTTAATTTTTGACAGGTGAATGCTAGTACACCGCTCCTTACGACTCGCAATAAACTGTCGAACAAACTTGTAAGCCAAATCCTGAAAGCAAGCCACGCTACCCTGGGGAAGACCATTGAACCAGGATTGCGCTACCCCCTTTAGGGTGGCGGGGAAGTAGCGGCAATACGAGGCATCGTCCACGTCTTGGACGTACATTTGAGCTTTGTATACACCTAGGTGCTCCTCCGGATCCCCGGTTCCATCGTGTAGATCAATCATTGGCATCTTCACCTTTCCGCATCTTGGGGCGTTTACGATCTCGGGGCAGAAAGGGGTTGAGAAAGAGGGGGCGGCCAAACGGGTAGCGGTTCCTGAGACCTTGATGGGGGTACCGCGGCGCTGTTCGACCTCCACCATAGAAGGACTTCTCCTGTCCTCATTCGGATGTGACGTGCGTTGTGGCGAGCGATTCCTGATGCGGAGCTCGTAGTCACCCGCTTCCCTCACCGGGGGATTCCGCGCCCGGTCCCGGTTATTGCGATGTTCGGGGCTGTGGCGCTGACCGTACGACCGCTCCCGCATGAGCCGGGAAGTGTGTTCCTGCTCCCGAAGCCATCCGGACGGCCGCGAATGAGTGGCGTAAGGAGTCGAGGCGGTAGCCAAGGCTACTGAGCGTCTGCGCCCCGACCGACCGGCCATATCTGCTGACGCACGGTCCTTCTGCCGTTCGTCCCGGAGATGGGGTACTTGGTACGACCTCTCCTCCCGAGCGAGGCCTCGGGAGCGTAGGGACCCCGGTTCTTCCCTGAGGGATTCGGCCCAGGACCTGAGGTGCCGAGGAGGGTCCGGAAGGTTTCTTGTGCCATTCACCCCCAGAGACCTCTGGACCTGCTCGGTGACTTGTCTGGTGATGGCGTCTGCCATGGTGGACATAAGGCCCTGGAGCGCGTCAACCGTGACGTAGGCTAGGGGTTCTCGCTGCAAAGCCCCCACTGGCCGAGGACCTGCCCTGGAACTTTCGCTGGCATCCTCAGCCGTGGGCGGCGCAGAGGGACCCGCGGCCGGCGTATTTTCTCTGCGCGCCCTAGCTCGTGTCGCATCACTAACTACCATCGTTACCGCTCTTTCCCCACAGACGGCGCCAAACTGATTCCGTCAGGAATCTGTCTCGTGATTGTGTTGATGACGTGGGGCGAAAGAACGGGTTTATCTGACAGCTGGCGATCAACACGGCTTCGTTCTCGTCTCCTTCTCCGACCTGCAAAAAAGGCCTACCCCGGAGTGTGGTCCGGGGAACGCCTCTCCGACGGTCAAGTCAATCAGGTGTTCTAGAAAGTGTGAACAGTATACAGAGTAAATTCTCCCTCTCCTTCTTCGGGCCCCTTTCCGAGGGGAACATGTCACTATTTATAGCCTGTTTGTGAGAGGGGTAAAAGAGTGATCTTACTGTAGCTGGTAGCCTGAGCCTCCGGTCCTGTAGCGAGTGGGCCTGGGGAAAGGCCCTAAAGGTTGCGTTTCGGGCCTTTTGGGGATGTGACCTCGTGAGTAAGCATATGCGAATATCTTCTGGGCCAGGCCCAAAAGATGATAGGTGTTTTTCCCAAATCAGTTTTCATCTTAATGGTTTAAACAATTTCTATAATGACAATTTGTTTGGCCACACAACATTAAAATGAGATTTTATTATTTTGGATTTGGATGATTCTTATAATAATATATTTTCCACTTTTGTCTCATATTTTAACTTTGATTCTAAATGTGTTAAGTGACATACTAAACTTGGCCATGTGGGTCAAGACAGAATAAGTAGGCTAGCTAAATTAGATCTTTTAGATTGACTCATTAGGATTATATTGCCTAGGTATAAGCCATGTCTAGCTGGAAAAAGAACCATAAAGTCTTTTGGTAAGGCTTCAAGAACATCAAACCCTTTAGAATTAATCCACTTAGATATTAGTGGACTAATGAATGTGAAAGCACGTTATGGGGCAATTTACTTCATAACTCTTGTAGATGATCATTCACAATATGGTTATGTGTAGCTATTATCTCACCACTGTGAGACACTTAACATGTTCAAACATTTCACAGCGGAAACAGAGATTCAATTGAACGAAAAGTTAAAATTCTTCGAACCAATGGAGGTCGTGAATATCTCTCTGATATGTTCAAAGATTTTGTGAAGAAACATGTGTATAAAGGCAGCTAATGATTCTTCACACTCCTCAATAGAAAAAGGTGTATAAAGATTAGCTAATGATTCTCCATACTCCACAATAGAACAACATTACAGAGTGAAGGAACCGAGCATCGCTTGGCAGGTCGATGATGGCACATGCTCGCCTCCCAATTAGTTTTGGGGGGGGGG
>JACYFF010010365.1:12344471-12358030 GCA_017589665.1 Selenicereus undatus
ATATATATATATATATATATATATATATGTATATATATATGTTTGGATGTATGTATATATGTATGTATGTATGTATGTATGTATGTATGTATGTATGTATAAAGAGGGAGACCCTTACACCATCAAAAGGTAGCCTAATACCTGACATAATGTATTCTAACAAAGTCATCGTGTCAACCGTTGGGGGACGGGTCTTTTAGTTGAACTCTTAAGGTGGCACCGTATCAATAATCATGCATAGGTTTTCTTTTCTTGTTTTGTTTTGCACAAGTAGTCATGCATATATGAGTGTTTCCCCCCCCTCCCCCCCACCCCAACTTTCAGAAGAGTAAATATATAATGAAAAGTCATCATCTGGAAGCATGTAATAAACATTAGATGTTTGGCTACAAGATCAATAAACTGGCTTTGAAAAAGTGTGACCAAGCACTATTCTATAAAACTGCAACTTTTGCTACCCGAAAAATATGACAAACTATGTATGATAGTTGTAAATCTTCTCATAAGTCATAACCGTCTTGTGGTCTTGGATAATGTAATCAACTTGCCATGATGCTTGGTTGTTTTATGTTGATTAATAACATCAATAAAGAACTTGTCTTCTCTTTCAACTTGAATGAACTGATCTACCAACTTTAATAACTTCCCACTGTCCTTGGCCGGAGAGTCAACGATTTTGTCTCTAATGTAGACGTGTTACCAAAGTTGGATGCTACGACATGTAGAATTTTTCTTGCCCAATCTAGCACAACAACCGTTCGTTGCATTCTTTCTAAAAATGAGCTATCAAAATCAAGTCTAACCAACAAACTAAATAATCCCACTGATAAAAGGGAGCTTAAGCACACAATGAGTAGCTGTGGTTTTCCCTTCAATTCATCGAAGAGAGTTACACCATGGTATATATTACAAGAGATCAAGAGGCACCAAAGGAAAAGTAAAATATTCAGCCCTCTCTTCCGGATCAAGCAACAAAATATTTAGCACAATATTTCCCAAAAATAAAATATTTACGATATTATTCTATCACTCCCCCTCAAGTTGGAGCATGGGAATTGACCATGCCCAACTTGGACATGAGAAAGAGAAATTGTTGCTTGCCGAGAGCCTTAGTGAAAATATCTGCCACTTGCCGTTTGGAAGGAACATATCGCGTGACCAGCTCTCCAGATAAAAGTCGTTCGCGAAAAAAGTGACAGTCAATCTCTATATGCTTGGTCCTCTCATGAAACACTGGATTCTTAGCAATGTGCAACGCTGCTTGATTATCACGGAACAATTGCATAGGATGTTGCATAAACACTCTCATAGTAGCTAGAAAGGACTTGATCCAAATCAGATCACTAGTGATCGTAGCCATGGCCCTATATTCTGCTTCCGCTGATGAACGAGACACTGTCGTTTGCTTCTTAGTTTTCCAGGATATTAGAGATCCTCCTAATGTCACAAAATAACCAGTAAGAGACCTTCTGGTAATAGGACATGCCTCCCAATCTGAATCACAGAAGGCAGTAATTTTAAAACCACAGTCACTACGCAAAAGGATCCGTTGGCCAGGGCTACCCTTAAGGTAGCGCAACACACGTTTTGCTGCATCCATATGAACTTCTCTAGGTGCTTGCATGAACTGAGATAAGATGTGAACTGAATAACTCAACTCAGGTCGAGTAAAAGTTAAATAAAGAAGTCTTCCCACAAGACGACGATACTGTGTAGGATTACTAAGAAGCTCTCCGGTTGCCAATCCTAATTTGTGATTAGTTTCCATAGGAAACTCAACAGGTTTTGCCACAAGTAGACCACATTCGTCAACAATCTCAAGTGCATACTTCCTCTAACATAAAAACAAGCCTTTTTCATTTCTAGCAACTTCAATGCCCAAAAAATACTTTATGGGTCCCAAGTCCTTAATACGAAAACATTTGTGAAGATAAACCTTGAACTGAGCACTGAGGTCTCTATCATTGCCTGTTAGGACTAGATCATCAACATAAACAAGCAAAGCCATGAATTTGTCACCCTTTTGGTAATTGAACAAAGAATAGTCTGCATAAGACCACACAAACCCATATTCGAGGAGCTTAGAGGATAATTTGGCAAACCATTGCCGAGGAGCCTGTTTCAAACCATATAAAGACTTCTGAAGTCGACACACCTTATTAGGATTTGTAGTTTTGAAACCCAGAGGCAAAGTCATATAGACCTCTTTTTCTAAATCCCCATGTAAAAAGGCATTATGCACGTCCATTTGTTGCAGTTCCCATCCTTTTGCAGCTGCAACTGAGAGAAAACATCTCACACTTGTCATTTTCGCAACTGGGGCAAAGGTCTCAGTGTAGTCAAACCCTTATACATGTTTTTCTCCTGGTATCACTAGGCGAGCTTTATACCTCTCAATGCTTCCATCAGAATGATACTTCACTTTATAAACCCACTTGCAATTAATGGGCTTTCGTCCCAGGGGCAAATCAACAACAATCCATGTGTGGGGTTCAATTCCAAAGCCTCTATCTCTTTTGCCATAGCTTCCCTCCATTTAGGGTCCTTAACTGCCTCATGAAAGAACCTGGGTTCTACAATTTTGGTGATAGCAGCTAAATAATATCTATGCGTATCAGAAAAATTATTACATGTAACATAGTCAGCTATGGGATACAGTTTACCTAATGATGCCTTTTGGATTGGGGTTGCACTTGAAGAGGGTTGTGTGGAACGAGCCGTATAGCAAATATAGTCTTGCAGATGTTTTGGAGCCTTACGGGCCCGCTTCTCAGCTTCCTGTGATATCAATTGGGCCGCTCCCCGTATCTACCGGCCCACCTGAAATTATTTTCCCATGTCCTTCACCAATTGGTCTACATTCTCTCTCATAAGGCCCATTCATTCTCACACCCTCATCTTCTATAAGCCTTGCTGCAGCAGATCCACCATCAAGGACGGGCTGCATTGGATTGCTCTTTTGGGTCGGCCCAAGCGCTTCTCTTTGGGCTTCGTTAGCAAACCGTGTCTGCGTTGCGAGGGGGCAACTTGATTCATCAAAAACATCAGAGTACCCATTCTGATTCCAACCACAAACTTGCTGCTCATTTTCTCCTTTTGTCATCTGCTTGTGTTTAATATGTGCATAGGGATAAGTTTCTTCATGAAATACTACAACCTCTACTAACGAATATTTCTCCGATTTGCATATCAGAGACCTTCCAACCCTTTTTCCTAGGTGGATAACCAACAAAAATGCACCTTCTACTTCTTTCCCCAAATTTGTCCTTTTTTCTTTGAAAATTGTATGCATAACACAAACATTCAAAAACTTTAATATGCTCATAGGAAGGCTTTGTTCCAAACAAGGCTTCATAAGGAGTTTTGCCATCGAGAACTTGAGTGGGAGTCCTATTGATCAAATGGGCCGCGGTTAATACACATTCTCCCCAAAATTCAATTGGAAGGTGTGCTTCAAAGTGAAGAGCTCTAGCTACGTTTAATAAATGGCGGTGTTTTCTTTCTACCTTTCCGTTTTGTTGTAGGGTATCAACACAACTAATTTCATGAACTATTCCTTGCTCTCCGTAAAATTTGTTCATTGGCCCCGAAACAAATTCACTACCATTGTCACTTCTAATGGTCCTTACTCATGTCTTAAATTGTGCTTGAACGATGGCACAAAGATCTTTCACAATTTTATAAGCCTCACTTTTGTCTCTCATAAGGTACACCCAAACGCAACGGCTAGTATCATCTAAGATGGTCAAAAAATAACTAGCACCACAAAAGGATTTAACATAGTAAGCACCCCATATATCACAATAAATGAGGTCAAAATGCATCGATGCTTTATTGTCACTAACACCAAAAGGTAATCGAGTTTGTTTGGCTCGCAAGCATACATCACATAAATCCTTTTGCCTACTACTACGAACAATTTCTAAAATAGTACTAGATAGTTTTGATAATGCTTGGTTTGATGGGTGCCCCATTCTTCGGTGCCAAAGATCATGGGAGACGACTTTAATGGCTTGAATTTCCACTACTGGGTTCTCCTTGTAGAAATACACCCCTCTTCTAGGCTCACCCGATCCAATCAGCATCTTCATAGTAGGATTCTGTATCACACATAGCTTACCAGTAAATGTTACAATGCAACAAAAATCCTCAATTAACTATGCAATCGATATTAAGTTGCAATTTAGGCCAGGTACATAAATTAGATCACTTAACATCAACTTGTCATTAAGTCTCACCGACCCATGTTTGTTAGCGAGAGCAATAGTTCCATTAGGCATACCAACAGGAACCAGTGCTATATCACACAAATTCGATAATAGTTTCGAGTTTCCAGGCATGTGATACGAGGCACCACTATCTAAAAGCCAGTTATGCTTACTCGATAGTCGCCCCTGAGCATCTTTTGGTGCCTCGATTAAACTAAGCAATTTTTGTACCTGGTCTTCTGTGATTCTGGACAAAGCTAATCGGTGATCTTCTGCCTTACCAGCAACCCTGCTGCTGTCTTGGACATGGGCTGCACTGGCTTGTTCCTTCCTGGGATAACCCCGTTGCCCTCTGCCTGAGTTGGTTCTTCCACCTTCTCGACCACTCTGCCCTCTGCCCCTGCTGCTACGACCCCCTCTAGTACTCCAGCCGACCGGATAACCAATAAACTCAAAACAGTTCGCTTCCTTATGGCCTAGCTTCCCACAGTGCTTGCAACTCATTCTCTCTCCACTGTACTGTGCTCCCTTTATGAGATGCGATACAACAAAGGCCGATACGTGCTCGTGCCTGTGCTCTCTCCCTTGCATAACCTTCTTATGGTTCTCTTCTTGCTGAACCATGCTATAGATTTTGTCAAGTGGTGGAAGAGGATCTAAGGCTAGAATCTGTGATCGAATATTGGAGTATGCATCATCGTCCAGACCCATCAAGAATTGGTGGACCTTATCCTCCTCGACCATTTTTGCATATTTTTCAGCTGCATCACATGTACATTTCGGATACTTCACATAATTTCCAAGCTCATTCCAAAGCCCCATTAGTTTTGTGAAAAATTCAACCACCTCGAGATTGCGTTGCTTACATGATGCGATCTCGGCTTTTAACTGATGTATCTTAGGTACATTCGGTACATAATATCTCTTCTGAATGTTCTCCCAAATTGCTTGGGCTGAGTCAATGCAAGCGATACTAGCATGAAGCTTTGGGTCAATGACATTCAATATCCATGAAGTGATCATGGAGTTTACAATCACCCAAGCATTCATCTCGGCTAGGGATGCTCCCTTGTTCATGTCTAGTTTAGTGATAGTTCCATTAATGAAAGCTATCTTATTTTTTGCCGTCAACGCCGTGGTCACGACCTTCTCCCATAGCTCATAGTTTTTGCCATCGCATCTGATCGCAGTGATTATTGCATCTGACGCATCAAAGGGATGAAGGTAATAGGGTGATTGATTATCAATCACAAAGTCTGGAGTTTTCTTATCTCCTTAGGCCTTAATGTGTTTAGGTCTTTCTTTGTGTTTGTGGATCAGTGCTCTGATACCATGATAAAAGAGAGCTTAAGCCATAATGAGCAGCTGTGGTTTTCCCTTCAATTCATCCAAGAGAGTTACACCATGGTATATATTACAAGAGATCAAGAGGCACCAAAGGAAAAGGAAAATATTCAGCCCTCTCTTCTGGATCAAGCAACAAAATAACAACAAAATATTTAGCACAATATTTCCCAAAAATAAATTATTTACAATATTATTCTATCACCCACTCAATGTTTTTGGTTCATTGAGGAAGATGATCAGTTGTTGGTGCGAAGCGTATTCGCGATCTCCATTCTACAGTTGTTCTCTTAGTTCTGATTAGGATCCTAACAGGCTTAATGTTTCATTGTTGAAAGAAACCACATTTCTTTCTTTCAAAAAACTTCACAAAAGGTACATGAACTTGTAGAATTGGAGTGGTTGAAGCTGGGACTTGGAGAAAGAAGAATCTCCTTGCCATCTCATCAGTAGGGACGATTTATCGAACGGCTATAATTAGTTGTTATTCTTTGCCACAGGCCACATCTTTTTTGTTAGAAGGACAGTTGAAAACAAAGTGGTCCATTGTTTTTGTTTTCTTGCTGGCGGAGTGGGACAACTGGATTGATATGCATTAGCCTAAGTATTTTTATTTGGAGCCAATGAGGTCTTCGCCTAATCGTAAAGTTTACACCTCTAAGTTGGGTACATTAGATCTCAAGTTCTATTGTACGACAATTTGTGACTCATATGAATAAAAAAAGAGTTATTTAAATATCTAAATTCGCACATGCGTATATATGTCAAAGTTGGATTTTATATTTAATGAACATTCAGATGATTGGAAGTTTGAACTTAAAAAATCTCTTTTTTCCCCTCTAGCTTCTTACTATTTTATTTTATATAGGAAAGCATCTTTACAATTTAAACTGATGAACTGATGTATCTTTATAATCCTCTAGCTATATTGTAGCAGATTTTAGGACATTGATTTGGTTCACAAAAGGAAAACATATAAATAAAGCCCCGAAAACAGCTGTTAAACGTTGTCACACTCGTACACATTCGTCATAGAAAAGTGACCTTTCTATTCATTTATTTTTCTGGTAAGTTGAAAAGAGATACATTGTATTTGCGTATTACTATAAAGAACTTGTAACTTAAATATTATTTAAAAAGTTAACAATAAAATTAGAAAAAAATTGTATAAAGAGTAAGGACTACCTACTATATATTGCAATGTGACAACCAAATCTAATAATAAATGATTTTTTAAACTAAAACAGTATGTACTGACTTATAAGAGTATCTTCTATAAGAAAAATGATAGTTTTTGATGGAAATTTAGACAAAAAAAGGTGCAAATTTTGATGGAAAATTGGTATACTAATGGAATTTTGACGGAAATTGTATCCGTAAAAAAACCATTGGTCGAAATGGACATTTCAACCAACTAGTTAGAAATTCTAACAGACTATTTTTGACAGACTAACAGTCCGTCAAAATTTCACTGATAACCTGTAAGTATGAATTTGATGAAAATTTTGATGAACTGATAGTCCATCAAAATGTATTTTGACAGAAAATTTTGACAGAAACGTTTGCCTGTCAGAACTCCAAAGATTTCAGGCTTGGCTTGTGGCTACATTTTTTACGAGTATTTTTGATGGACTCCGTCAAAATTCTGATAGGAACAGGATTTTCCGTCACAAGTTTTGACCATGTTCGTCAAAAAGTCCGTCAGAAATTCTCTTCAATTTTCTAATTTTAAACTTTCCTAAACATGCAAAGTGGACCAAAGTGAATAAAATAATACAGTGAAATTAGTGTCGTAATTTTATCGAGAATTTAACAACGTGTTATAGATCGTATTTTGGCAAAGGTCACCACAATCAGAAATTGAATTCCCTTTTATTGACACAACTATAACAAACCAAAAATTAAAAAACAATAAGAGAAGATAATCCCTTTTATTGATATTTCACAAATTCAATTAAACATTCTAAATTAGAATGACAAGATTAACATTTTAAGTATTATAATTTAAGAAACTCAAAGACATTTCATATTCTCATTTAAACTCTCTTCTTTCCCTTCATTGTCATCTTCATCGAATCATCATTGAACATTCAGTTGGAGAATCCAAATAAATTATGTCTAGAACCTATAAATACACATAAAAAAAAAAATAAGTCAGTTGGAAAATCCAAATAATAATAATAATAAAAAAATAAATGAAATGGAAAAAAAAATAAGGATCAAATTTTAAATCTCAGAATTTGAAATTTTGGGATCAAAGTTATGAGATATTTTTATACGAATTTTTTGATTTGAAAAATTGAAATCTTGGAATTTTAAATTTGAAACTTGTAGACGGCAAATATGAATCACTTTATACGAATTCCATATTTGGAGATTTCGAATTTTAAATTTTGAAATTTTAAATTTGAAATTTTGGGATCCAAAATATGAAAAAAATTATTCGAATTTCACATGGAAAGTGCAAAATTTTGGAGTTATTTAGTGCATGAACTTACTTCTGCAACATCCTCCTCAAATCTGAATTTCTAAGATTTGTTTGTTCACCAACTTTGACTAAATGTGCATAAAAACCAATTACTACCATCATTTAACTAAATTCACATGATAAGTTTATGCTATTGAGGCTAAAAATTAGTTTATAATTGATGAATTAGAGGGTGAGGGGTTGAAATTATGCACCAACCTCAGCAGATGGTCGAACACCTTGCCGGAATGTTGATGTTGACGTTTATCGGATCCTCTACGGCCGTCCAGTCACTGGCGTCAACCCCACACAACGTCAAAAGGAAAGACTCGCAGTGAATGAGGAAGGAGAAATGCTCAGCCGTGATGAAAAACAGGCTCTCCTCCCATTTTATTTATTGAAATTTTTGACATGAATTCTAATGGGTCCTATCAAAATTTGTGTACGTTGATGCAATCTTTGCAGAGCTTTTGACGGGTCCATCAGAATTACTTGGCTCCTATCAAAATCTTCCAGGTATTTTGACAGGTTCCGTGAAAATATGCATAGTGACTTAAATTTTGACTAGGAATTATGTCAAAATGCAACATACTTTGTCAAAATTCACTTCAAGATATGTGTTCACAGTGTTCTCATCAAAATGGTTTCCTTTCTGTAACACTTTTTGACGAATCAAATGCCAGTAAAAATTTGTCCTCAAAATCAAACTTTAATCTTGTAGTTTCTGTTATTACCATACTAATGTATGAAGCTGTAAATTACCAAAGTTATGAATGAGTGATGATACATGTCTTGCTAACAGACATTCGTAAATGTCTTGTTTCAATTTAAATTAATGTGTTTGATGGTTTAAAGCACCAATTTTTCAATAGTTATATTTAGTTATGGATCGGTAAGCTTAAATACTTGTGAGCTACATAGATAGGTATAAAATGACATTCTAATCGGATCAACCCTATTTGCGAGGAAATATGATATGTATAATTTTAGAAATATGGTAAATTATGGATAAAAAGATGATTTTACAGAATTATAAGTTGTACCATCCTTCCACTATTCAATTATACCATATTTTTTGTGCAATTTAAAACATGATAATCTAATTTTGAGGTCATAATAAGACACTTAAGAAGTGTTTTGTAACAAAAATTTTATCATTTTGCTTTAAGAACATATGATGGACCTATTTTTTTCAACTTATCATAAGTACTTATCATCAGTATTCAAAACTGATCAGTATCATTCACTACTAATCAGTACCAATCAGTACCAATTAGCACTCATCAATATTGATCATCACTTATCAGCAATGATCAACACTCAATCATACTTCCTACTCACAATTTCAGTCATGATCAACACTCATCAACATTGATCAACACTCATTAGTACTTATTAGTAATGATCAGCAATGATAAATACTGATTAGGAATAAGATACTTATAATAAGTTAAAAAGAACATACCCAATATTAGTGCTGGAAAATAGGTTGGGTCGAGTTTGTGTTTGTATCAAACTTAAATGGGCTGATAATCACTCAACTTGAACCTAACCCGTTCATTAAACATGTTGAAAACCCTTGATCTGTACCCATTTAATTTTTAAACGGGTTGACATGTTTAAGATAGACAAGTCAAGTTCAGTCACCTAATTATCCATTTATCTAATTAAGATTTTCAAGTAATACGTAATTACATAGCATTATAAATAAGTTTACGTACTACATTGCGTAATTATTTTCCAAAGCTCACCCGATTCATCATAATTCGCATTTTCATATGTATATTTGAGTTTTGTGTTCTTAATTATCAAAAACAAGGATGAACAGATAAATGATAAACAGTTAAATAGGTTGACTTTTTTAATCCATTTAACTAAAAGGATTATATATGTATTTTTTCGTGTTGAGAATATCGACCTGAACCTAACTTATTTAATTAAACGGGGTTTATCGTGTTAACCCATTTAATTAAATGTGTTGAAAATTTGTACCCAAACCCATTTAACTTCGTGTTAGCTTCAAGTCGGTAATTGTGTCAGGTAAGATTTGCCTAACTGTACCTGATATTAGGATTGTTCATTATTCGGCCTAGACCCGGCCTAGACTGGATCGGACCGGATTGAGTGAATTCGGTCCAGTTCTTGATCCTAGAGTTTGCTTGTTCGGTCTACGGTCCACTCTGGTTAAGGTTTAGATCAAGTGGGCTGGTAGACCGGACCGAAACCTGAATAAAATAGGGTTTTTGAGCTTTGGTTTTTGCAAATTGCGGTTCACTTGCTCTCTGCACAACTTCTCCACTCTCCAGAATACCGACGCCCTTCTCGGCGGCTCCTCCTAAATCCTGACTCCCAGTCCTACAGACCGCAGACTCTCAACTCCCTCGCATCCTCTCCCTCCTTGAGTCCCTGGAAGTTCGCACTCCTCATCCTCAGCCCTTGACGGACGATGGAGATGCTTCTCGATCATTTAGTCCTCACTGCTCTTTCCTCTCCTTGCCATCTCCTTGCTCGGAATATCTTGTGCTTTGGAAGCTCTGACCGCCTTAGTCTCTACTTGCCTCTCTTTGTGCTAACCTTGTAGGGAGTAAATGACTGCAATTGGGTAGCTTGGAAAGAAGTTGAAGTGGTTTCTGTCAGCAATTTTTCTTTTTGATTGTAATGTTTGTATTGGCGAACATCCAATAGCTTCTCTAGTGGTTTCGTTTGAGTGTGGTTCTAGAAAGTAGTTGCATTGTGATTGATTTTCTTGCTGATGTTGTCTAGTCACATTCTGGTGTTGTTTCTAGATTCCAGTATAAGTCATGTTACTTAAGGGTGCTTGGTAGGTACCATGGAAGTGCTTGAGGGTTCCGCTTTTTAAGAAATTTCTATGAAGTATGCTATTTGTGTTTGAAGTGAAAGATGATTATTCGTGAGCGTTATATTGAGTTATTTAGCCAGCCCATTTGGATCGGTCCAAAGTCGGTCTGATTTCGGCCCCGTCCAGTCCTGATCTAGATCAACTTTGGACCGGTTCGATTCTCGATCTGCGTGCAAGCTTATTTGGTTTTCGGTCCAGACCGGTCCGATTTTGAACTAATTAACTGCCCTACCTAATGTACATTTTCGTGTAAAGTATTTTTTGTTATATGAAAAAAATTTCTTTTGATTTTGGGTATAAATTTGGTATAAATTATGAGTTACTCGGTTATCTATTGGCTATTTGTAAAATATCCCTTTTTTTTTATTACACATAAAGAAAATATTTTGAAATGTTTATTTATTTTAAAAAATAAATAAGGGAAGTGTCGGACTAGGAATGCGACCTAGGAAGATCTCTTCCCCCCGAAGGACTGCCGTTTGACATGTGAGACCAAAGGCCTCCCACAGCCTCAGAGTCAGGGATTCTGCCTATAAATTCAAACCCCTCACCCCTTGTTTCTCACACACCTTCCTCGCATAACGCTCCTCTTCGTTCTCTCGCTCCCCAGATCTCTCTCTTTCTCTCTCTACCTCTCCAATGGCGGGAACCACTGTATCCCCAACACCCCTTCTGAAAGATGAGCTCGACATCGTCATACCCACGATCAGAAACCTCGATTTCCTTGAGATGTGGAGGCCATTTTTCCAACCCTACCACTTAATCATCGTCCAAGATGGCGATCCTTCCAAGATCATCAAGGTCCCAGAAGGGTTCGACTATGAGCTCTACAATAGGAATGATATCAACCGCATTCTGGGTCCTAAGGCTTCCTGCATCTCATTCAAGGACTCTGCTTGCCGTTGCTTTGGGTACATGGTCTCTAAGAAGAAGTACATCTACACCATTGATGATGATTGCTTCGTAAGTTGTTAAAAATCCCATTTTCTGGGTTTCATTGCTTGATTCCTTGATTACATTGTGTGGGCGTTGAGAAACGTTGTGTTTTGGTTTGATTATTTATTATGGGTCTTAGCAATTTGGGGTTCTGCTGTGATTATCTCATCTGGGTCTTGGGCAATTTTGGGTCTTCATTGGGGAATCTTGATGGGTACGTTTGAATTTTGCAGATAGATCTTTGATTGCATGAGATTGTTTATGTTTTTATTATTTATTTCTCCTTTTAGCTTGATCTGATACTTTGGTAGGGATATCCCTTTGTGCTCGTCTCATCATTGCTCTTCATGCTTTATGCATCTTGACTATTTTCGACTTAGATCTGCGTCCAATCTGAAAGTTTTAACCTGCAAGGCTTAAAATTTTGCAATACTGAGGTTCAGGAAATAGTTCTGATGGTACGGTTTAAATTGATGGATCTTTTAGCATGAATATGTTTTATGCCATTGCACTTTAGGAAGGCTCAACGAAGATGTAGAACACTAGAGATATCTCTGATGTGGTCCGTACTATTCAATTGAAGGTCATGGAATATATGATTATCCGGTAGCAATGATGCTTTATTAATTGGTGTACTGATGACCTTTTGAGGTCTCTTTTGATTAACTTTGGAATGAATATCTTCCTTAATCGATGCCTAGATGTACTTGGTATGATTACAGACCCATTTTGACCAATGTCTTGGTGTTCAAAAGAGGTAATCGTGGACAACTTTTTCAGCTTGGATTATGGAAGATTGAAGCAATATACCTCAAACCCTCAGGAAATTGTTGTCCTACTTTTGTTTTGGACATGTAAGCACGATGTTTTAAATCTAGAATCTAACCAAAATGGCCTCCATAATTTGGAAAGGAGGGCTGCATGCATGAAAAACCCTTCCTAAAACCCTGCCTAGGCAGGATTCTAGGGTATTATACTTTTGTTCTGGTTTTGTTTTAAAACATGATGTCTACCACTGTGTCCCGGATATTGTGTTCCATATCTCAGCTACTTGAGCATTGTGTATTTCATACAATATCAGTGTATCATTTTTAGCTTGCAAGTTGTTCTGTATTGTGCAGTGTAGTGAATTGTATTGTGTGCAACAACGATGGCTTTTGTGGTTAATCTTCTAGTCTAGGTTTAGTCCATTTTAGATAAATGGCCAATATAGGAGCCGAAAATGTTGCTTGTGCTTCTCTAATTCGGGATCCATACCCCGAGAGTTCCAACTTAGGCGGGGTGGGGTATCCGTTGTAGTGGCCTTGCCTCAGGTTGGTTGGTTCTTCTAGATCTTATTACGAACCCTTGTTACGGGTTCCTAGTCTTCGATTAAATGAGGAAGTAATCTATTGAATGATTCCTTGCATGCTAAGCATGGACATCTGGTCATGTTCCCTTGTATTATTAAGTGATATTAACCCTTGTTAAAGATTCCTGCACTGAATGTAGATCTAATGTTTTCTTTTCCTGAAACATGTAGGTTGCCAAGGACCCATCTGGCAAAGACATTAATGCACTTCAACAGCACATTAAGAACCTTCTGTCCCCGTCGACCCCATTTTTCTTCAACACCCTTTTTGATCCTTACACGCCTGGAGCTGATTTCGTTCGTGGATATCCTTTTAGTCTCCGTGAAGGTGTCCCAACTGCAGTCTCTCATGGTCTCTGGTTGAACATCCCTGATTATGATGCACCCACCCAG
>JACYFF010010365.1:12358040-12368463 GCA_017589665.1 Selenicereus undatus
ATTTGACCGTGAGCTGATCGGACCTGCAATGTACTTCGGGCTCATGGGCGATGGTCAGCCTATTGGCCGCTACGACGACATGTGGGCTGGCTGGTGCACTAAGGTATTTCACTTCCTATTGTCTCTCTTTCTTTTCATTAAGCAACATTCGTGTTTATAGCATTATAACAATGGTTATGTTAATTTTGCTTGATCTGATTGGATCTCAGACTATAAGATCGGAAACTTTTACGGAATACTCTGAACATTAACTAGATTCCTAAATCTTATATCATGTGGACCCAACTTTTTATTAAGAAATCTGAAGAAGCCTATGACCCAAAGTTTCGAAATTGTCTGAGAAAATGAACAAAGCCAATGACAGAGCATGCTTTCTTATTATATTTTCTTAGTTTTTGGGTTTTTCGTGATTAACTAGCAATTCCCATATCCAAGATCAGATCCCAAAATGAAACATCACATATCAGCAATTAGTTCATGCTGGTGATAACATATAGTTTGACAGTCTCTTGCTGAATTGTGTATGTATAGGTCATTTGTGATCACCTAGGTTTGGGAGTGAAGACGGGGCTGCCATACATTTACCACAGCAAGGCGAGCAACCCATTTGTGAACCTTAAGAAGGAATACAATGGCATCTTCTGGCAAGAGGAGTGCATACCGTTCTTCCAGAATGTGACCCTCCCCAAGGACAGCACCACTGTCCAGAAATGCTACCTCGAGCTGGCCAACCAAGTCAGGGACAAGCTGGGGAAGGTTGACGGGTACTTTGTCAAGCTTGCCGATGCCATGGTCACATGGATTGAGGCCTGGGAGGAGCTCAACTCACCCCCCTCTGCTGCCATTCCTAATGGCAAAGCCAAATAAGAGCTCAAGTTTTCATAGTGACCCGTTTATGGGGTAATCAGTAGTTTGGTCATTTGTTGAGGCATCTCTATCCTGTTCCTTGATGCCCCCCAAGTTTGTTTCTTTCTTTCTTTATCTGCGGGAAATTTTCACTTTGCTGGATGTTTTTTGAGTAAACGATCAAACATTTAGCCGACTGTACTACTTCAATATATAATGCACAGTTTGCCGTGAAATCTTCAATATTGAAAGCGAGCCAAGCATGGGGTAACGGGAAAAGTTAGCATATTTGCGGATGGGTATCACATTATCCCATATCCGTGTATCATGGGTGCAATCCCTTAACAAGGAAAGTGTGTCCTCCTTATATATGCATGTGGAGCAATAAGGGTCAGTGCTATGCTCTCCATCGAACACGATTAATAATGTTGGTCATAAGCCTTATATGTCTGAATAGACTGCCATAAAGGGTCTTGCTCCTCTTGCATAGTCTGATCAAAGATAATGCTGATTTAACAGTACAGTCACCATGGCTAGTGCCTTCCCAAACATACTGATCTTCATTAACTTCCCCAGGATGAATGTTGAAAGACGCCATTGCTTTGAGAAAAAGAAAAGGAAGCTGCCATTCCCAGTAACAGCGTCAACTAAGAGCCAACTAGATGGTATCAATTTACCCTCCTAAACCACTCATGGGTAGTATACTCAGTAATCTCGTCATTTGTTGAGGCATCTCTATTCTCTCTCTTAATGCCTTCAAAGTTGATTCCTTTTCTTTCTTACCTCCAGAAAATCTTTACTTACCTGTATCTCTGCTGCAAAGTAAACGATCAAATATCGATCCGACCGTGATACTTCAACATATAATGCACACAGTTTGCCTTCAAACTCATGTTGGTTCAAGTGTGGGTCTATCAGATAGCTTGTATGCTTATTTTCGTTTGTCCAAGTTAGATTAATTTGTAGTTAGCACAAAACCAAATTTTCATGATTCAAAACTTGGCAATAATCATGATCTGATTATCAACATTTTGATCAGACAGTCACTGTGCTCATTTTCCAGGACTAAAGCTTCAAGGGGGAAAAGGGTTCAAATAGTTAGCAAGACAAATAAAAAGTTCAACGCCGTTGCCGGGGATCGAACCCGGGTCACCCGCGTGACAGGCGGGAATACTCACCACTATACTACAACGACTTGCGTGTTGAAGTCACACAAATATTTATTATTTGATAGTTTTCTACGTTCTCGTTCCCGGGCCAATACACGCTGTGCAAAAAGGAAAAAGCTTGCGTGCTGATCTTTTGATTGAACTCAGAATCTCAACTTTGATTCATGCCCTGCTTAAACGAGGATTCTACTTCCTCTCTGATGCCCTTTTAAAAAAGCCAAATAGAAATTCTTTTATTTGAGAAAAAAAAATTTCGGGTGTCAAAGTAACATTTTAAAACAAGTGTTAGTGTAATTTCTCATACCCAATTCAAGTGACGAATCATCTTCTAAATTCTGAGAACCACACAACAGATTTCCTTGAACATACAATGACATTGGCAATCTAAATTGTTGGTCACCTAAAATACTAAATGAATCACCTCTAAAGGAATCTGTCTCATCACAACTCTTATGTAAAATGGTCTTACCCAAAAATTTGTGACTTTTCCTTAGCAATGCGAATACGAAACGATTTAAGTACACTCCCTCCCCACTCAATCGGGAGAGCAATATGCATCACAGATCAATTTTCCCATAACAAGAGATGTTGGCAATGAGAAGCATGATTAAATATTGGTAATCTGGTTTTCTGTTCTTTTCTTTTTTTTTTCGATTTATATTACAATGTTAAGGTAGACCTCGGAATCTATGAAATCAGAATCCGATTGATATCATCTGTGATTTTGTAACCAAAGAAAAGGAGTGCACAAAATTTAAACAAGATGATGCACCAAAATTGTGGAATTTTTATTACATCCTAATATCAAATCCCAGAGTACAAAAAAATACCAAGTGTGCATATAGTAAGATCCTATGAACATCTGTTCACTGTGTGAATGTGAGAATCCCGGCTAAGCTCGAGCATTCTCTGAATATCCTTGATCAGTGGAGATTTCAGTTTTAAGTTGTTGATGAAGACTCGCGAACCCAGGTTCGAGTTTTTTCAATCAAAATCGCATTCTTCCATATTTCTGCAATTGGGTTTGAGCCTCTTCGGTTCTGCTTGACAGACAAATGCAATAAGCAATCAATTTTCGTGATGAAAGTCATGCGTTTCTGAAGAAATTGACAGTCAAGAAGTGTTTCTCGTACCTTGTTCGTACTCTTTTATGTCATCCTAAGGCAACAAAGACCCTTGGTTTCCCGCCTGACGTGCCTGGATTGGCTCTGGCTTCTCACCGGGTGAAGCTGAGATGATAACTGAAGCAAATCAATGGTAGCTTCATCTTCGCATGATAATTGATCCTCGATATTCATGAATTCACAACCTTGGAGAACCCCAGCTCCAACGGCAGACCTGACAGTATCCCCATATGAAGAACACCGGTTCTCAACTCCAGAGGCTTTTTCAGAGATTTCACTCATACTATAGCAGGGGCTGCTGCTCAGAGGAGACTGAGATGACAGAAGAGAGAGAGCACATCCGGAATCTGATGCCTCTGCTAAAGCTGGAATGGTTGAGGCCGAATAAAAACATGTCCAGTCTTCATTCATTAGGGAGTTGGATTGGAACAAGGAATTTGAGACAATCCCTTGTGGGTTTTGATCGATGTCCTTGCTAAAATAATTCCCTAGCCTGGTGTTATTTCCGTTATTCATAAGAGAAGGGTACCCTTTTGCTGGAATAAAGGAAGGCAAAGCAGATTTTTGATCAAGCTGTCCATTTACGCAAGTATTTTTTGAAGTCCGGCCACAGTTTGTTTCATCTTCGACCTTTGCATGTGTGCCCCACTCATTTCTTCTGTGTTTCTCAATACGGGAAAAGCCATTCATTTCTTGCCAAACAAAAGACGTCGAGCTTGAGGACAGTGTACTCCCCGGAAGCCAGCTGCCTTCAGAGCCTGCAGGACATTTAGATTGTATCAGAGGAATAAGGTGACTGCTAAAAGACGTCATGGTTTTTGTTGACTCGTACAGATCTACTTTCTTCAAGGCAAAGTACAGGACTGAAGAGGAATTTCTGGATATTGAACTAATTTAACGGCACCTAAAATTATGTTTGGCGTCACAAGGTATTGATGAATGACACAAATATGTCACATAGTATATAGTATACATTTATCAAAACATGATGGAGAACTGAACCTAAAATACCTCTGCTCCTATTGAGACCCACCAACACAAAAAAAAAAAAAAAGCAAGACAGGAGAGGATTGCACAAAAGATCATTCAGGATTGCGCAGCTCGAAGATGAAGAATTACAAAGATCATCGAAGTAATTCTGAACCATTGACCTTTCTCAACCATAATTCTCAAAAGAACATCCCCCCCCCCCCCCAAACCAAAAAAAAAGAGCCGAAAAAGAGAGAAGAAAAATTCTAAAACAGAGAAAATCCTGACTCTTTTCCGCAATTCTGAAGTAAGAAGAACATAGCCCTTCTGGAGTAAAGAAAAATCACAGGTAAATTACTCCATGGTGCAGCTTGACGTGTTTGGGGACCCGGAGTTATCGTAATCGTTGGCAATATTTCATAGAGAGAAGAATCAGAAATCTCGAGTAATGGAAACACATCTCCAAGAAAGTGCAAAAAACATGGAGCCATGACCAGGATACCCAGATATGTAACCACAGGCCATCCCAAATATTCATATGCGAGCCCAAGTAACAAGACAAAGAGTCAACTATTGTATAAATAGGACCGAACTTACAAGGCAAAACTGGTACAAAATTTATGCAGAATATACAAATTTCTTATTACTTCATCCAAGTGTGACAAAACTAGCAAAAGATCTATCAGAATAAGCTTATGTTACCAGCATAAGAATCACGCGATATCCCAGCTCTACTGCTATTAGAGCCTACTTGAGGTTTCCGCCTTCGTTCATTATGTCCTGCAAGGCGTTTACGACAGCTGCGCTTACCATTATCAAATTCAGCTACCAAATGAAACCTGAATAACCAAAAGCTAGTGTCTTTTACATCAGCAGAAATGGCACGTCCAAATAATGAAATCTATCACACATTCCCTGTCCTCAGAAAAATTCTGTAAGGGCAAGGATTTCACAACACAGTATTGACAGCAGAGTAACTAGTTGTCATTTTCTCACAAACAACAAGACTGGATCACAACAGAAAAGAAGGGCAAATGAAGCTGTTGAAATTCATATTCAAACCCCGAGAGTTCCGCCAAGGAGGGGATCCGGCCAACTATAAAAGCCGTACCCATCCATTGCGGAGAGGTTGGTTCCATTAGACCAATACAAAAACCACTGTCTGTCTACTACGCCATGTAAAGGATCAAAGGAACTTGATGACAATTTAGAGAGGCATCTCTTTAGTTTGCTACAATGCAAGCTTATTTTTTTCCCTTCCCCAGGTTGGCTTTTTCAACTGTCCAAAATATGGCATGAGAAACATATATTGACTTGAAGAAAAAGGCAAGGGTGGAGGGAAATTTGTGAAAGAAAGCAAAGCATGTCCAATGCTTGTCCCTTTATTTCAGTGTTTGAACTCAAAATAGAGCCTAGATAGTAGATGCTGAAATAAATCTCAAAAACGTAACAAGAAAAACCAACCTGCTACATTGCTGACAAAACCTCTGCTCAATGCCATTAACAATAACTTTAGAAGTCTTTGAGTGAGCTTCACAGACTCTATGCCTCTTGTAGTAGTCCTTCAGTGGGCTAAGATCTTTATTGCAGCCATGGACTTGGCAATATGCAGGCTGAGAACTCAAGTTGGTCACTCGAACTCTCTTAGCAGGTGTTGGAGACTCTGACGAAGATGAAACTGGGGCTGCTCGAGATGAATTTGAATTCGGTTTATTACCAAATCCACCCAACTTGAGATCAATTAGTGATGATTCTGGGATTTTTGAGTTCATAACCGAGTTGGAGGGTTTCGAACTTGACTCATCATCCTCAGAAATTGCATTAGAAGTAAACACACTAGGACTAATAATGCCTCCTACACTAACATTAGAATTAAATGCATTCCTCACAGAATCATGGGGAAGCTGTGTTCTCAACATCTCAGTGAAACCCACTTCAGGATAGCCAACAGTTTGTTGACTTGGGATCAACATACTACTGTCACAGCTAATAGGGTCCTTGAATTCCCAACCCATTAGTGCATTCTTAGTTCTAGTGATTGAATCACAGGTTTCATTTGATATATAACCCTTGTCCGGAGAATCAAAGCACCACGATTCCATTATAAGCAATATGATATCAAGGCACCAAAACCAAATATGGAGTTCTCAACAGAATCTAGCAATTAATTGCCACTGTATGATATTCCTGCATGTCAAATTAAGCCTCAAATTCAACAATCAGAGCTTCAAAGAGAGTTCAAATTTGACAAACTGGGGAAAACCCTACTGAAGAGCACCTCTATAATCAACAGACATTCAGACCCAGAATGCCTCAAATTGAAGCTGAAAACTCGTACCAAATCAAAATTAAGCAGAAACCCATTAAAGGAAATGTAAGACCCAGAATGCCCAAATAGCATGAACTCCCATCAAACTTTCAGTCAGCAAAATTCCACCAGCAATGTACAGAAATGAGAGAGGGAGAGAGGGAAGGTGAGAGGAGTACCAGTAATACGTTGGAATGATGAAGCAAGCACATAAAAGAAAGGGGGCATAAACAACAAGATTGTGGGGTTTTCTTATCTTTGATTTTCTTTCTTTCAAATCCTCTGAAGCTCTGTGGATGAACATTGTGATCGCTCGTCCCTGCTGCTTTTTATAGACAGAATTAGAGAGTGGGTTGAGGTTGATAGTGCTTAACTGCTTACTCATCATCTGGGAATTGTTGTTTTCAGAGTTTAATGTTAAGCAAATATTACCAATTATTGCCCAGAAATTGTGGCCTTCTTTGGACGCTGGTTAGAAAGGTCAATTTTTGTCACATACTCGCATTAAAGAGAAAAAGAAATAGACACAGACAGAAACTGTGTCCATATTCAACAAAGACACTTGGGAAGAACTCTCCCACATACATAATTCACATAAAAGAAATATGTTAATATGTGTAGTGGGGGAAGGGAGTTGACATAAACCCTTTGATGTAGAATCTGTGGCATATGGTTACAACATGTCATTTCTAAGCTAATCCCTCTGTGAAATATACAGCTGAAAGTTTTTTATATCCCTAGATCTTTTACAAAGACTGCATTCTCAAACTTAATCATAAATTCATAATATTGTCAACATAACTAGTAATTTTTACATAGCAATTCAAGTTTATTGAAAGAAACAGTGATAGATGCGTCACTCGAAAAGAAAAATTAAATTGTTACTTTCATTTCAGTTGTGAGATATTAATATTCTAAAAAGATTAATTGAACAATAACAATAATTCTAAATACCACCGACTAAAATTTTAACATTGTTTAGATGTTGATTCAACATAGTTCTTTTTTAAAAAAAAGGTAAAATCTCACATATAAATAAACCAATTTAAAAAATGGCTACCCTATGATATGAATTTTTTAGTATAAATATCATTTACTTAAACACCATATATTATTATTTTTATAGATCATGATTTATCGAAAATAAAAACTAGAATAAGTATTTTTTGTTCAATTAAGGTCTTGTTCTTTTTGTTGGTAAATCCCAAATAACTAATTTCAACCAACTTTAACTCATTTCACGAACTTCAATAAAAAAAATACCAATGTCAACCAACTTCAACCAACTTTAACCCACTATTTTAACCAACTTCTACTCATGTCATATAAAAAATATACAAATTTTAACAAAAAAAAATACATATTTCAACCAACTTCAACTAACTTCACCAATTTCTCAACCTTTATTTCTCAATGGAATCAACCTCTCTATAGGTAGGAATACCGGTAGAGGTAAGGTTGCCTACAATTGGATCTCCCCAGATTCCGCAAAAGCAGGACCCACACTAGGAGTTTGTTGTTGTTGTATTTCTCAACGGAAATAACAGGCTCTAAGTCACTAAACCCTAATTGAAAAGATGTTATCAAATAGGATACATAAAGAAGTTTTCTTTATGTTGAAATCCATAATCAATTCAACACATTGTTGTGTGATTAGACATGTCCATAGCCTACAATATGTTGTTGATGCATTATGAGTTCCTTAAAAAGTAAAGGGCTTCATTATGGCTCAAAGCCAAGGGAAAAGCAAACACAGTCTGCAGCAGCCAAGTGGCAAAAAGGGGCAAAAGCTTTACATTCATTAATAAAACACCTCATTGTTATCATGATTGAAGGGAGTTCCTTGTTTGATGGAACTTCCTCTCTTGCATTCTTCTTTTGAACATGCGTTTCTTTTCTTTGTACTATGTTTTACATATATTAGTGAACCTTAACCTCTTTGCTTTTTTGTTTTCAAAAGGGAAAGGGAAACGAAAATTTAATTTTATTAGCATACGGTAATATGACATCTGCCATAAAAAATGTGTAATTTTACTACTATATACTATAAACGTTTATATGTAAGATAAACGTATCAAATTCAACTTGATACATCTACTTTTATAGAAAGTTCAGTGTTCGTTATTTATTTTGAATTATTATCCTATAGTTACCCAATTTCACGAGAAAATCTAAAAAATTTGGGCTAGATATTTCGACATAAACGGGGTCGTATCATATTGTACTTTTCAAGTTGCATGCAAGCAAAATACCAATCGATTAATTGCATCTTGTGAATTTGATAAGCTGAATGGACAAAAGCAATTCCATTGAAAAAAGGTTTGACGAAAACATCTATGGAGAAAAGACGAATTGCTCACATGGAATAACTGAATGTGCAATATATACCTGCATACCCATCCTTCCAGAGAGGAATGTCGTCTTCTTCTGTGAAGGTTTAACATTTTTGTCACCAGCATTATTTAATTAGTACTTTGTGAGAATTGTTTTAAAGGGTTTCTTTAATAAAAGCCAATACACAATAATAATTAAAAAAAAAAAAACCTAAGACCGTGTGTTTGTACACTTATATATATATGCGTCTAATCAGAAATAAGGTATGATTTGTATCTTAACAACAACAACATCTCACAGTGTGGGTCCCACTTTCGCAGGGTCTGGGGAGATCCAGATGTAGGCAACCTTACCTCAACTGACATGACATGATTTGTATCTTAAAATTGCAATAAAAACCCTAAAGCTATAAATATATTGGATCTCTATGCTATTGAAGAGAAGAGGAAGTAGACATGACGATTCAAAGCGAGAGGAACAGCCTCATTCTTTCCCATCAACAAAGACCATTAGTTCATACATAAATTAGAACGTACAAATAGAATGTACAAAAATCTTTAAACCCTATTATGCATGAACTGTTTTAAAATCTTAGTTAGAATTATCTTCAATGCTAAATCATGTTATTCTAGAGGTTTTATATGGAAAATATTGATTTTATGTAATCATATTTTTAAGGAATATTGGCATAAAATAATCCAAACTATAGATTAGCCGTGCAAAATAATCTGAACAATGAAATTTGCGCTATGTATACCAAATTAAACTTTAAAACTATGTGCACGATAATACCTTTTGGCAGAGATAAAATTATGCTAGTTTAAGTACTTAGGTTCATTTTAGCCCGTACGTAAAGAAAAAAAAAACGAAAGAGAAAACTTATCGATATGGGAAAAATAAAATTAAGTATTTCAAATGATATCCTTAGTAAGAATAAATATCTAAAGTAATATGTCAAATGAATGAATTATATTAAAAAAATCTAAAATATTAATAACAAAGTCAAAACTTGCCAATTATATCTAAGCATGTATGTAATCCAAGCCGTTATAGAATGGGAATGTACAGTACAAATGTTTGAGAAGTTTGGTGAATTTCATGCAAATTCTATATCTTGCATTATTTCGCCTAATAGTTTGGATTATTTTAGAGCAAATTTCCTATTTTTAAATGAAATAAGTTACAAAATACCAAAGATACTTTTTTAAAACAAGTAGATTCAGAATTACTTTTCAATAGTACATTGAAAATTCAACTATTTGGCTTATAAACATAAATCTCTTTAAGTTATTAAAAACATATAAAAATATTCAATCAATAAAATTTATACAAACGTCATTCATGTATCCAATCCAATGCACATACTCAACTTTTGTGTATTCGATGTATGTTTTTTTTTCTCAAATTGCGCATTTGACATTTGATTATATATTCGGTTATATCAGAATATATGTTACAATTTTTGATCGTACTTTACTCTTTTCAATTTTGTAGTTACCTTGTATACAACTCGTTTCAACTTCTTCCTAATTCTTTCAACACTGACTATTTCCAACTTCTTCTTATTTTTCTGAAAGTCCTCCCCTTTCGCTTGAAAAAATCAAACCTTTTATGAAGTAGTTTTTTTCCCCCGATGTATGTACATATATATATATATATATATATATATATAT
>JACYFF010010365.1:12383463-12405456 GCA_017589665.1 Selenicereus undatus
TGGAAATTGTATGGGTTGAACCTTGATGACTTTAATTTGACCTTATGCAGGTATGAATGTGGTAATTATAAATGTATAGGTTGAGTATGGATGGGCAGATGCAGAAGAATGAGGGAGTGAGTAAATTGTGAATTTGGGAATGATTAATTATGAGGTTGATTATGGATGAAATCCACTTGGATTTATGTATGTGTGGATTTAGGGGGATATGATAAGGGCCGAAGAGGTGAAATGGTGAAACAAGGAAGTAAGTTGTGAAATTTATTTAAGTTAGTTATGGCAAGATAATTAGATAATCAATTGTGAATTATTCATACATGAAGAAATTGGATTTTTGGATGATAATGGTTCCCTGTAATGATGGTCATAGTGTGGCGATGATGTTGGAATTTAGGATATTATGGGATTCAGTTGCTTAATGATCCGTTAGGAAGATCGACTAGACTAGCCCATAGCTAAATAAGGATAAATAGTGTCTATTTGTAAATATATCACAATTCATTGACCAACGTGAGGGACCTTGAACGCAGGCTTTGCAATCGAGGCGCCCAAAAGGAGAAAGAATAATAATTGACCCTCAGGTGCGTTATTCCTCGTACCTTTCGAAGAAATCGTGTATACTTACATTGATTAATGTTTATGAATCTTTTTATTCAGCCTATGAATCCATGTAATATGCCATGTTCAATGTTCAATGTTCGATGTTCAATATCGATAGTCACTGCTAGCAGAACTCATTGTTGGGCCCTTCCCGTTTAACGGGAAATTTTCATAGTTCAATGTTATCATGGAAACCATTCAAAGTTACAGAGTTGAGATCCTGGCTGAAGAAAATAATTATTAATTGTTTCATGCCATCATTGTTTCTACGAAATGACGTCTTACTATAGCGTGCGCCCACTGACTACTAAAGAAAAGTTATTTTTTTTTGTACAGGGGTAACGTACTGAGCCATCGCTCACATTTCCATTGTTTTGTGTTGTTTTTAAACTTGTTTTAGGGAAGGTGAATCAGGTGAAGACTGAGTATGAGGCTACCAAAACCAAGGACCCAAAAGATACGGGTCGAAACAATGGTGGATAGCTATGTATATAATGTTTATTTTGAGGCTTGACAAGCCTGACTGTCATGTATGCTGCCTAAGGGACGTAGTTAAACTCATGTAAGATGTATGTTTTGGAATGACTAATGACATCGTTGAACCTTTTGAAGCCTGTATAACGTATGCTGATCAATGAGAATTTTGCTTTTGATCATTTTATTGTTTAAAGTAGCCTTGTCCCGATGGGACGGCAGTAACGTCGTAGCTTAGTAAGTGGTTCTTATAAATCGTTTGATCCTAAGTAGAATTTGTTAGTAAGGGTTTAAGTTGGGGCGTTACACTAAGTAAGCACACTTGCACTCTAAGGGAGAAAGTAGAGAGAGAAAGAGTTTGGGAGAATGCTCTTTGTATTGCACTTCAATGCATGGTTCCAAATGAGCCCCCCTTGGGGGGTATTTATACACTTCCACTTCCTTAATGGATGGTGGAGATTGATTCGATCCAACGGCTAGCATTGTGTATCTAGAATTCTCTACACAAATATCTTACCTTCTATACAAGTGTAGAATGATCTATAACCATGTGGGGCATCCTAGAATAATCTCCAGAAAAATCTAGAGGATTTCAGGGCATTCTGGAGTGTTCCGGAAGCGGACCGTGACACCAGGCATGATTGCTTTGTTATCCATGCCTTTGTCACTTCATTGGTCTCTCATCCGTCAACAATTTTGGTACCACTTCAAGCCTTTATCTAGCAAAAATTCATGTTCTTTATTTGGGCTAGTACTGACTATGTCATTATAATTTAAACAACAACTACCTAAATTCGGAACTCTAGATAAATAGATAATTCATTTAATTTATCAATTTATTTGCGCAATGATAAATAAGGAGTTCTACATTGCTTGCTAATGGCATATAGTAAACATACCTAATCCTTTAATTGTTAGGCTGAGCCTTCGATTTTATTGGTCTCCTTAATATGGCATCGTGACTTCTGACTTTTCTGTCTGAAGGTCTTCGTTTTAAATTTTTATAACTTTTATATTAAATTATTATAAAAAAAACAGCATAATTTTGCGATCGGCGGTGGATACTTTTGGTTAAATAAAAAAAAAATAGTGCATAACGATTATATATTTTTGAGCCATTGACCTAGCGAAACTATTAAGGGTCTGGTCTTTCCGTTGTTGGTAAATCAGTGAAGTTGATAAAGATTAGTAGAAGTTGATATTTTCATGGAATGATTGATAGGAGTTGGTTAAGGTTGGAAAAGATCGGAAGAAGTTGATAAAAGTTGGAGAATATTGTAAGAATTGAAATGTAAATGAATAGGGATTTTTTTTGTAAAAAATTTTAAAGGAGATTGGTAAGAGTTGATAGAAGTTGACAGAAGTTTGTTAGAGCTAGAACGGATAACAATTTTTTAATAAAAGTTGGGAGAAGTTGGTAAAAATTAATAAGCATTAGTAGAAATTAGTAAAAACAAATTTACCAATGAAAAGAATAGGCTCTAACGGCATGTTTTTGAAGTACGTTTGTTCTGGTTGAGAATAGTTGAAACCACAAGGCAATTGCTTCCATGGTCATTGCGAGACCACCTCTCAATACAGGAGCTTCAAAAATTCGCTCTTAAGATCGACATGCCTCCTCTATATGAGGTTATGTGTGCTAGTGCCCTAAATTAGCCCCTGCCTAGATTGCACACCCCCCCCCCCCCCCTCCTCCCGCCATTTGTGCGTTAAAGAAAAAAAAGTTGCAAGTGCTACCTTAATTGGACATGTCTCAACTAGAGCATAGGCACCCGAAAACTCACGTTCCTCCTATGGGTCCCGTTGCCACTTGCCACTTGGCAACTGCTCACTTATTATCCTTGTAAATTTCTTTCAAGGAAAAATGATAGTGCGTTTTTCCCCTACATTCTCCCTTTATTTGTCATTTTGTAATTATTTTGTTTTTCTTTTTTTCCTACTTAAAAATATTATTTAGTTTATTAAAAAAAAATTTACGTTATGAGGTGGGTCGATTACAAATATTTTATTGATTGATTTAAGTTGGAGTTCCACGGATTGGAGAAGTGAATGAATGCTAGTTCCAAAAAATTAGAACTTTTTTCTCATGTGAAATGGTAGAGTTCCAAAATATGAAATATGGGATGAGAATGCTCCTAGTACTTCCTATCCTCCGTTTGTGTTCAAATATACATTGATTTACTATATAGAGCTACCACCATTAGATTTGTAGTAAACTATAATTTCATAAGAATACAATGCAATCTTTTTAATCTTGTTAAGACATAGTGACAAAAATTAATGATCAAAGTGTTGCATTTGAAACTGCAAAATGTTTAGGAGGACAATTCTTTAGTGTTGACCAAAGAGTAACGGTCTAATATCTCAGAATAATTGCACCATAATCACTATTGATTTGCTAGTTATAAAGTGATTAATTTAGTATTAATCAGCCAATTCAATTCCATAATTCTATACAAGCTTTGTGCTACTATAAAATGAGGGTGATCATATCAGGAAAGACATATAGCTAAGAAGTAAACATTCCTAGATAAAATATACTCTCTGCCCTCTTCCTCACACTAAAAGTCTAGCCATCACTGAGATTTAGATTTGGGGTGTGAACCTTATCGGTGACTCTAGTAGCCACGTAGTTCATGGGTAACATTCAGCAGGCGAGACCGGGCAAAGCTTCCACATCAAGGTAAGTCCTAATTTTTTCAACAGTGATATCAGAGTCTTGCCTATTTGATGCTAACCCCGACAAAACCATGTTGCCCTAGATCTTAGTTTTGATTATATTGTTTTTTGGACAATCTGTGTAAGACTAATATGGTGATTAAGTTAATACTATTCTATGTGATTATGCAAAACCGAAATTAATGATAATATTCTAAAGCAGATATGTATGCCTAACGTTATGTTGTTCTCTGTGAATTTAGTTTATGCTAATATGTCAAGGGTACAACCCAGAACGAAGCTTAAACACTCAATACCCAAACCTCTGCGACCTAAATTCCTCAAATCTGGACCCCCCCCCACTTTAGATCTGGACTCATGGATTCTCCTCTAAATCTTTGTGACTTAGACCTTGGAACAAAGACTCAAGCATAAACCCACCCACCTCAGATCTAGTTTCACTCGTTACTAACGACCCTATTCTCTTTGCCAACCGATGGACCCAAACATAAAAAAGGTGAAAGCATACTTGAAACCCATTAGACTTGTCATGAAGGGGTGACGCGTGCCTGTCACGTGCCGCCGACGAAGACAACCTTGGTTGTTTCTTCCTCCTAAAACCTATAATACTCGTCGATCTTCTCATTCCTAGCACAAAACCACACGAAAACACAAACGTAGCCGCACATGTAAGTTATGCACTGCCACTAGAGTGGCACGTTGCTTGAGTGGATGGCGTTAGTCGACTTATTGGCAGCTGATCTACTTGCTAGCATGGTATTTTGGTCAGATTAGATGGTTGTTGATGTTGTGGGCTCAGTTTAGGTGGTGTTGGGGGAATGCGGGGTCATCACTTGGGTTGGTTCTGCGGTAATTTTCGACGAACCATAGGGCTCAGTGTCGGAGGTAACACCAAAAAGGGGCCAAGAGGGGTGACGTGGGGAAGAGACTAGGGTGAAGATGAGCTTAGTAAGAGACCAAGAGGTCTCAGAGAGGGAGAGAAATCGGGCTTCAAGAGAGTGTCGAGGCTTTTTGAAGTGAAGCAGGGTTATAAAAAAAACGCGAGAGATAAAAGCAAAAGGGAGGGTGGGGGTTTTATTGAGGTTTTATTCAAAAAGTTTTTTTTCGGTTTAATATATTGATTAAAGAATAAACTACACAAAGGTACCCTCAATTTTCTGTAAACTAAGTTAAGGACTCTTAGTTTTTAAAACTAAATATAAGGTAACTTGTCTTTTGAGATAACTAACAGAAAGACCCTCAAAACGTTATTTGTGTTATTTTCAAGGCCTAGCTACTGCTCTTATTTGCAAAGCACGCCCAAAGCTTTTCATATTTGCACATTGTGCCCAAATCTTTAAAAACTTACTTTCAAAAATTTTAAATTGTATTTGTGATATTTTGCCTACTAGTATGACTTGAGGCCCTCTTTCATCTGGTATTAGAGTCACGTGACCAAAAATAATTAATATTATTAAGCTAATTAATGATTAATAAAACTAATTAACTATGATTAACTGTGATTAATCCTAGAATCATCACCTGTTTGTCCTGAACCAAATTATTCACATATTGTTCACTCACCAGAAGACCTTTCTCCAATAGCACCTCAATTAAACTATATAGCTGATATAGTTTTAGAATTAAAAGCATAATTAGTAAAAATTAAGACTGAAGTAAAAGAGCTTAAGAAGCAAACATCGGTAATTCACCTTTCTCTAGTTAACGAAGTAATGCATAGCGGAAGACCAACTTCCACTATTAATACTCTACTTTAGCATAAATATCATTTCCAAAATCCAAAAAGTAAGATTTCATTTTTCTTGCATGAGATAAAAATCCAAAAAAGGGTAGGAGAAAAATCAAGTGAAAAATCGACTGAAAAAGCAGAAAAAGAAGAAGAAGATGGAGTATAAGCACTATAGTCTTGATGAATTACAAAAAATGTTCGAGAAAGAACAACACCTAGAAGAATTAAATAAAATTATGGGCGCAGTTAGTGACACATATGACGTACTATCTGATGATAATGAAGAGACTAATAATATCCAATTAGAAGAAGAAATATATCAGCAGATGAACCGTATTAAACTTGATGATCTTAATGTGTTAGTTGTAGAATAAATTAGAAGAAAACTAGATAAAAAATGTGATAAAATGACTACTGAAAATGAGATTAATGAAATTGAAGAGGAGCTCGACTTACGTAAAATAGAGATCAATCTAGTGAACAATGTTGTTCCTAAATCTGAAGAATTTGGTGAACCTTCTAGAATAAATACTTATTTCTTAAGACCTAGGTATGTTCCAGCAGGACGTACAATCAATTTTTTCTTTGGATTTATTCCAAGAAAAACTACCACGTACGAAGAAATTGGTCTTACCCCAATCAGCCAAACTGGATATATCTTAAACATTGATAGAGCCCGTAATACAGAAGAGATATTTAAGCACTGAAAAACAGGAATGAATAGTATCTTAAATCTAAATACTACATGGACTGCGGCAAACTTCCTAAACTATATCGAATATAGTTTTTTAGGCACTGTAGCTGGCTGGTATGATTCATTAAGCGAAGAAGATAAAAATACATTAAGAGTGATGGAAACAACGGCTGCTATGTTCACAAATATGTGCAAAGAAATTGAAACCAAATTTATCAGAGCTAAACTAGACTGTGAAGAGAGAACTAGAGAACGACAAAGAAAGATTAACAACATAGAATTATGGGATATGAGACACCTAGAAAATTATAGTGTTGAATTCAATCAATATTATTACAAAATTGGACATAATGAAACTAATCTTGGTGTGTTTTACGATACATTTTCATATCCGATAAATTTCATAATTAATGAAAAATACATGGCATAGCTTGACCAAACAGACATTGTTGATACCCTTGGTTCAAGAATTTCTTATCTAAGAAAATGATTCAATGATCAATGTCTTGATCTCCAAAAACAAAAGAAAATTAAGAAGCAATTCCTAACTTGTTGGAATTCACCTCACCAATGGGGAAAATAACCTGAAAAAGGAAGGAAAAGAAAATTATATAAGAAAAAGAGCTTTAACAAACAAAGAGATGAGAAATATAAAAGAAAATATTAAAACAAATCAAGCCCTAAAAAAACATAGGTTTTTTAGGAAAACAACTTATTGTCATGCAGGGAAAAACAATTGCAAATGCCGGCATGCAGAGAAGTAGCACATTATGCTAATGAAGGCAAAAATAAGAAGAATAACAAGCTTATTAAAACCTTGGGAAGTTTAGATTATGTAGAGCTTAGTAAAAATGAGGCTTTGGATCTAGCCTTAAGTAACAATAAAGGACTTATTGAAATAATATTGGACAATGAATATGAAAAAAGTGATTATAAAGAAACAAGCCATATGATAGAGAGTAGCTCTATCAGTCTTGGTGATCTTCAAGGAGAAGAATTTGTTCTAGACAATGATCATGAGGAAGTCAAAGGAGATTGGGTTCTTCCCATAATTCAAAAAGACATGATCTATAAAAATTTCAGCTTTCAGTTAAAAAGAAAATACGTATGTGAAATGATGGAAGGAGATCTTAAGATAAAGGATTGTAAGTATGACATTGGGGAAGTTAATTTCATCAATTGGAAAAATATCCTTAAGCATAATAAAGATAGAAAGTATAGGTATATCCATGTCGAAAGTGTCCAAGTTCAAATCACTCCATTACAATACTACGGCAAAGATATTGATCTTTATGCTTTACTCTGTGACATTAGGCATACCAAATTTAATAACCAGATTATCACAATGATAAAAACCAATTTATGTAATGGGTCAGTAGGATTCAATTGCATACCAGGATATTATGTGAGTCTAAAATATGAATTTGCTAAAAACTTCCTATCCCTTAAGCTAAAACAGTTGGGATGGACATGAAAAGAGGATGATATCCTTTAAGGATATTTTGAAAAATTATCTACAAATTAGATAATATAATAGACCCAAAGACTAAGGTAACAATGATAAAAGTAGAAAAATTTGAAAGTCCTACCCCTATGGAAAAGATCCAGAGGAGGATTAAGTATAATTCTCAGGAGATAAAAATTGATTGTTTATGGATATCTAGCTTTGCCAACACTACAAAGATCAATAAGAAAAATATAGTAAAAATCGACAAGGAAGGTAAAATCACCATAAAACCCTAGTTATTAAGAAGCATGAGTATAAGATCAGATTGGGGAGAAGGATCTTCACCATCTAAAGAAGAGCTTAAAGAAGATGACACAATTGGCATGACCAGTAAAATGAGCAGGATGAGTTTTAAAGCTACAAGACACAGTGTAAATCGAATTATGAGTTTAAATAGAAAGGTCATTGGGTACAAAATAAGAACTGTTAGCGAACCAATTTATAAGGATGAATTAGTCAAAAATATGACTATGGAGATATGCTATAAAGTCACTAACACAAATCTTAATAGTATTTATATACCAATAAACCTATGCTTAGAGGGATATAATAAGTATGAGTTATGTTCCTATATAGATAGTGGTTGTTCTGTATGCTTTGGGAAAAGATCATTACTTTCATGATTTATGTGAAAAATAGCTAATAATCCTTTACAAGTGAGGATAGTTGATAATAGCATTTGAACCATAATGAGCCAGTAAAAGGGTTATCCATAGAATTAGGAGGAGTCCTGTACTAGCCCGGCCCTAAATCATGTTGATTTATTTATTAAGTCAAGTAATTTATTTTTCACATTTATTTATCTCATTTAATTTTCCTGGTTGGGAGATTCATTTTGGGCTGCACTTTGCAATTATCGGACAATTTCAGAAAAATTGATAGCAAGTCTCGATAATTATGGTTTAAGAGATTAAATCATTTTTCATAACATTTCAAAACTTTAAGTTCGAGCAAAGAAAAATTTATCGCACTCGGTTTAATTTTCTTTTTGAACTCGGACTCATTTAGGGCCAATTTTGGCCCAACAAGCTCCTAATCCATTTGTTTAGCTAATTATCATCATTAACCCCTAATTATAATTAGCAACAATATTATTTGGGGGGGTTGAATTTCAGCCAAGTGTTTTACTTCATTTTCAACCAAGTAAAGTTTCAAGGCTTGTTCGTCTCTACCTCTTCTTTCTCTCTCTAGCCATGCCCTTTTCCTTGGTTGCTCTTCCCCCATCCTGTTGCCACTGTTCTGGTGGTTTCCGATCATCATCCGCCACCAGGACAGCCACCATGTACCACCACCAGATCAACCCCAACCATCATCCACACCCCCTCAAGCATTCAAGCACCACTTGGACTCTTTTCTTTCAAGCATCAAGTGAGTAAGCTTGTGTTGGTTTTGATTATTGATTATGTTTGATTTGTTTATAAATCATGTTATTTTGATAAAAAAAAAGAGTTATTTTGAAGTTTTAATGGTTGGCTCATCTTGAGAGCAAGTAAAGATTAGGGCAATGTTGGTGTATGAACAAGCAAGCTTAAGTTAAAGCGATGGATTTGGATTGTTTTGTATTTGCTTTGGTAATCTTTATCATCATAAATGATTAGGGCAATGTTGGTGTGGTTTTGGATGAGTAAAGAGTGATTTTATTGAGGGTTTATGTGAAGAAAAGCTTGCAAATATGTGCTAATTGAGCTGTAAACAGACCTAAAACAAGGGCCACTTCGGGATTAAACTGGTATTGTATTGCACATTGAAAAATTATTATTTTTGGTGTATTGATAGCTCAATGAGTTAGCTTTCAATGGGATTTATAATTACTTAATTTCAAGGTGTGTGGACAAAGTTATGGCCAATTTACTGAAAATTGTGTAGAATACATCGAAACTGGGAGCGTATGTGCATGGGGGACTTTACGGAAAACCTGGTATTGATTGGGTCATTGAACAATTGTGATTTTTGGTGTGTATGAATTATATTTCAAATTTATTTTGAATCACCTTAATCCTAGGTCTATGGAAAAAGCTATGGTCATTTTGCTAGGACTGCGCAGATATAACTAAAATTGTGCACGTCTGTGTTTTACCATAATTTTAGGGACCTTACTATGTGAATCATGCTTTGTGTCCTAAATAAAATTTTTATTGGACATTATGGGATTTTCATATTAGGGTTTTATATCTCAATTGGAGATCGGGAGTGAAAGATATGGATTTTCTAAAGTAGCCCATCAAACGATAATATGGCGGAAGAAAGAAATCGTGACATTTGAAAATATTATCAGAAGTTTCTATGTAATTATGATTATTGCAAGGAAATTACAAGGTTGAGTGAGTTCAACGAGTTTGATTAGTGTATGGAAGCTTATTTGGGTTGAAAAACCGAGTTAAATGAGCATGAAAATGAAATTTGAGAAGTGGGCAGAGTAATGACTCAAATCAATGTTTATTGAACTCAATTGGGGTTATTTGAGCTTTTATGAACCTCACAACACCTCTCCTAACATTAAGCCTTCTATTATCCATTTCAGAAGCATTACTCTTTCCGTTATCCATTTCGGAAATATCAGAAACTCATATTTCATTTATATCAATTAAAATCTTTTCATTATCACCTCAATCATTCCAATTTGGTCTATTTTGTTTCAGTTTGTTGTATTTCAAGTTCAATAACCCTAATTGATTTATTTTTCAAATCATTTTGTTATAACTTATTTGATATTGAATTATTGGAATTGTGGAAGCTCTTCAATAATCAATTTCCATTAAAGTTATAAACTCCGGGAGTAAATATTGTTTACTAACTGCATTTACCTATAATTACATTTCTTTAGCAGAATTGGGGCCTAGTCTATCGTTTTCATTGTGCATAAGTATTATCAAGTGAAATATCATTTTAAAGACTTCAGGTACGTCCATTGCCTGTATCTTTAGAAATCAGAATGTATTTATCAACGTTATCATGTTCTGGTAAGTACATCAATGAATAAGTTTACATAGTGATTTATCAAGTAATTAGTGACCACGTCAGTTATCATCTATAGGGCATTCTCCCTTCAGTTACCCACACAGCTTCGGACCAGGTCCCCGATCGGCTTGACAGGTGTATACCTATCCATAGATCGTAACAGTACCAAGGGGTTCACTATCAGATAATAACTAGCAATGTAGTTTTACATCATCCCATTAACTGTTTTAACTTAAAATAAATTGCAAATTGAGCCCAATCAGTGTTTCAATGATCATTTAACAATTCAGGAATGCATGTACTGAGTTTTGGATCACAGTTCGAAATGTTTTCATATTTTGTTTTAGACAAATGCTCATAGAATGGTCTTCATGATAGTAAACTAGCGGAAGAGAATAAGTTGAGCAAGGGAATCTGGATGGATCAACACAGACATAGTGTATGCATATTTTCAGAGTTGTATATTGAAATCTTCAGTGGATGAAGATGCAGATTACATGATGAATTATTTTTACTATGATGTAAAAACCTTATATTGGTTAACAATTGATTATATATGGATTGATCAGGTGTGTATGTGTATGATTGAAGCTATGCTTACTGTGTTATTTATAGCACTCATGTTTCAAGCCTTGTCCTTTTGGACGGCGGTAATGCCCCTATCATTGGGTTGTCTAGATTATAATTAAGGGACTTATTAAGAAAAATACAAGCAGTGAAACATGTTTAATTTGGGGGCATTACAAGTCCAATGCATTATACCCATCCTATGGGCTACTAATCAACCATCTCATGATATGATCATTAGAAATAATTTTCAGATATTATATTCTCCATACGAACTTACCATAAACCAAATAATATTCATAATAAATGGTCACTCTATTCCTATTGAAAAATTAAGTAAGGCCTATACACATCAGAAGATTGCGTTCACACGCAGCCAGCGTGGCGAGAAGGTAATGCTGGCACAACGTGAAGTAGCAATAACAATCTCATTACTCGAATTATCTATTAAAGAACAAATTATCAAATAACAAGAAAAATTATGCAAAGAACTCTACTTTGATAATCCATTAAAGTTTTGGGGTAACGATAAGATCTTTGCAAAAATTACTTTGTTAAATTCCAATACTATTATTCAAGTCAAACAAATGGCATATACACACCAAGATATCTAAGAATTCGATAAACAAATTAAAGAACTCCTGGATAAAGGATAAACAAGAAATTGGATTTTTAGGCTTATAGATAAAAGTTGGATAAATCATCCTGCAAAAGTATATTCTGGAGAAAATAAAAAAAAATTCTAAGAAAATTGAAGATAGGAAGCAACTAGAAAGGTTTTTTGAATGTCTTACCTATGCTTCAGATTTCATTAAAGATTTAGCTAAATTAAGAAATCTATTGTAGCAGAAACTCAAGAAAGAACTAAGTTAGACATGAACCATTCATGATACGAAGATTATTCAAAACTTCAAAAAAATGTGTAAGAATCTTCCTGTTCTTAATTTGCCTAACGAAGGAGATGATTTAATTCTTGAAAAGATACCAACAATGAGCACTGGAGTGCGGTACTCAAAATCAAAGAAAGAGAAAAACTCGGCAAATATTGCAGTGGAAGTTTTAATAAGGCAGAATGTAACTATCCTACAATGGAAAAAGAAATCCTTGAAGTCATAAGAGGAATTGAAAGGTTCTTAATCTTTTTAGCCCCAGAACCTTTTCTTATTCGAGCTTATTGCAAAGGAATATTGGTTTTGTGAAAAAGAATTTTATCAAATATGCGAGCGCAAGGGCGACTCCTGCGTTGGCAGTTATGGCTTAACCAATTTTTCTTCTCTATTGAATATATACAGGGATCGAATAACTTTCTTACAGATAGTCTAACTTGAGAATTCGCCAATGGTGATCATCAAAGCTGGCCTCTTGCCAGAAAAGGAGGAAATCCTTAATGAAATACTAGAACGGGTTGCGCCTTCTAGTAGAGTCCTTATCGATAACCTAGAATTCCATACAAAAAGCAGATCACGTTTTGATCTATTATCTACTGCCTACCTAATAGCCCAAAGACTTTCCCTTTTAGAGTTATAAGTTAATTACCTGCAGTGTCCTTATGATATCCAAGAAAAAAATAAGTTTTTATGTTCAAGAAAAATGACTCAATGAGTGATATGCAGACTGCATCGACTTCTATCATCATTATTTCCATGATATTTGGGAGTCTTGGGGTACAAGAATTTATTTTTCTGATAGATCTGAAGTTGGTGCTATTAGTTTCCCAACAAACTCATTATCTCCAAATAACCCTGTCTTTAAAGCCTGGGAATACGGGATGATACTTTACTTCGTTGAAATCCCAGATCCAAAATTCCTATTTTTCTTAAAACTAACAAAATTTCAGCAACACATGTTCAAAAGGATCCATTGGATTCTTACATCTTCTAATGGTCCAATAAAAGTTCCAATTCACAGATGCCTAAATTTGGAGGTGTCTAGCGCATTAATCGAATATGAAAAAGGAAAAGCTAAGGCAGCCTATTATCTTAATCAGATTATTGATTATGACGATCTCAATGATCAACAACGAGAATGGATTTCTGAACTACCAGTGCATTTAATTACTGATCATGTTTTAGCAAGAGCCATTAAATTTTTTAACATTTATAATCAATGTTGGGCATTAATCGAACAAGAAAAAACATTAATGCACTGTGAAAATACTACTTTCACCTATAAAAATGAGTTTAAAGAATACATGAAGGTAGAGGGAGCAGTCTCAGAAAATATCTTCAATTATCTCTTTAATGTTGGAGTTGGAAAATTTCTATCAGCAAAAGGGAAGAAATATCTTCTTGAATTATTTGATAAATGGGAACTAGAACATCTTAAGCAACTCGATAAAGATTTTGATGATTATTCAGATAATGATGGTCTGGAAGATATAATTGGAGATGAAGGCATGTGGGATCTCAATAACAATGACTAGTCTTGTCATCATTAAAAGTTCTGAAAAGTAGATGCCCCATTATTGCACTATCTTGACAAGTGTCTGGCTTGTAAAATAAAGCAGTATACTGTAGTCGTCAGTATGTACTGTAGCCATGTGAAAAATCATTATGTATTGCAACCATTAGGACATCCTATGTACTCCATCCCCTCTATAAATAGGGAAATCGAGTGCTGAGAAGGGGCACTGTCATTTGAACATTCTTGAGCACAAGAGAAGTCGGGATTCTCCATTTCTCTATGAGTAAGCATCTCTAATGATCTTAGCTTAAGTCCCTCTTCAAAACTTTCAATTGTAATATTTCCAGTTTCAAGCTTTCAATAAAAGAAGTTTCCCAGTAGGGAATATATTCAAATGAACTTTATGTCTTAAATATTATAATCTTGATTAAAATTCCACTATCCTTAGAAAAGATTAAAAACTTGATTAGTGACTACGGTCTGAGGTAGGAACCAAAATAGATCTATGTTGTGCCTAATCTAAGGAAGGTGTGGTTGAGATTAGCAATCTCTGTAAATTAGAAGTTAGAGGAACGTCAGGATCCTGTGCTGACTAAGTTCAGGTAATGGTCAAAACTCTCTAATTAAATTTTAATTATTTTACTAAGCATAGTGGGCCTATAACCATAGAAAGTATAATATATAAGATATAAGTAGTAGATTGTAATAACCAGTACCAATAAAGTGATGATAAGAAGTTTAATCGGTTAAAATAAGCATATTTTCTAAAAAAACCCCTACAAACAACTTATTTGCATAGTTTTCCTATTTCAGGGAATATTCTGCAATTTCTAAAAGTTCAAGGACTAAAAAAATAAGAAAAACGACCTAAAAATTAATTTTATAAAAACATAGGGTATCCCAGAATAAGTTTTGAAAAGGTAAGGACCTAAAAATAGTTACTATCGAACTTAGGGACTTAAGTGGCAATAATTCTTGTTTAAACCTGATTTATTTGTAAACAATTATCAAGGTTGTAATTTGTGGCATGTTAATAATTTTTCATTAAATTATGATTGTGTACAATTTGATTTGGTGCATATAATTAGTTCATTAGTTGAATTAAAATTTCGAATTAGTTTTTAATTCAGCATGCATGAACCCATTATAAAAACATTAATATGTTTAATGTCACATATTACATGCTAATTGGTGATATAAATTCGTTTTATATACGCATAAACTTGAAATTATCATAAGTTCATGCTGAGTGGATTGTGGTTTATATGAATTTGTTTCATATTACAAGTCATATCATATAAATATGTTTTATATAATATAGTGTTTTGAAACTTTTATTTATTTCATGGTATTACATGAATGAGTTTCATATTATGTTCTATCGTACATAATATTGTGTTTTATATTGATATTATATGAATTCGTTTCATGTAATTTAAAATACAAAATGTTACTTGAATGAGTTTCATGTCATTATAGGATACACATGGTATGCAATTATTCCATGAATATGTTTCATGAAATTTAAGTTCACAATATTATATAAATATGTTCTACTAATAATTTGCAAGCAATACTTGAATCCATATTTTGTATTATATGTAGAAGTTTTGATTGAATTCACATCATTTTATTTACATTCGTAATTTTATTTCGATGTGTTATATATAATCAAATGTGATTAGTATTTGAATATATTCATGCTATTATTTATGTTATACAAATATGTTTTATATAATATTTTGTCATGTGAATATGTTTCATGTCAATCATTAATTAGTGATGTTATATAAATGTGTTTTTTATATGTACAAATTAGATGAGTTGTTGTGAATTTGCTAATTGTTTTAACACTTTTGCCCTGCCCTCGTTAATGAATATGAATTTGTTTCATGTTTCATGTTAATTTAGCAACATATTATGAATTTGTTTTGTGAAATCTAAACTCATAAAATTATGAATGTGTTTTATAATTTACAAGTGACATTTGAATATGTTTCATGATTATTATATAAATGAGTTTCATATAATACTATATGGGCTTTAATGAACTTCCTTTTTAACATGTTATTTTTCAAATATATTTTGCAATATCATTTTATTTTATTATATAAAGACGTTTTGCATAATAATATGAATTTTATGGTTAGTATGTCATTAAATAGAGTTTTAAATGACATATTGGTAGTTATATAAATTCGTTTTGTGTATGATACAACTTCATGCAAATTTATTTTATATGATTAAACTCAATATCTTTGTGATATTTCTGAACGTGCTAATTAATTTAACAATTATGTTCTCCATAAGTTTTTTTTAGTGGAAAATGTGATAATTAAATTATAGAAATTTCTAATTCATATTTGTATGTGATAACTATGAGCTTAGCAAAATTTTTGATCATGTGACATGAATGATGGAGTTGTTGATAATTTATTATTTGAAAATATGTCTAATGTCCATCTTTTAATTGTATACTTCTAGATATGTCAATTAAAATGTGGTTGGTGATTTGCTTACCATTGAAAAGTTTTATAGCACTAACTATGACACATATTGGTAGAAGATTTAGTTTTTTCTAAACGAGCGTGAAGTGTTAGATCACTTAATGGCTTCTAGGTCTCTTAGAATGGTAAAGATGGTACGACTCTCTTGGAGAACCTAAGGGCATACCAAAAATGGTATGAGATGGACTGATCAGCATGTTGTATGATGTTGTATTGCATGCATAACGATTTGGTGAGGAAATCTGAAATCTATTCCACTATTAAGTGTATCTGGGATAAGCTTAACATCATGTTCGATCAGATTCATTTCTCCTTGAAACTCCCAACCTAAGGGTTGTATTGCCAGAATGAAAAAGGCCAAAGGCAATAGAGAGAAGAAAATAGCACGTATGCAGTGCTATAAACTGTGGAAATAAGGAACCCTACACTCCGGATTGTCTTGAGTGAATTAAGGTACCTTCTTTCATAATTACCCTTGTGTGGTCCCAAGTATTTGTTGCCAACTATGACCCCTAATGGATTGTAGACATGGGAACAACAAAACACACAATTCAGGGTTAGGCTGATTTTGTGAACTTTCATCACTACCTGTGGCTTCATAGGCTATTGTTTTAGGGAACGATAGTGAAGAATACGTCCTTCAATATGGATTTATCATCTCAAAATCCATGAAGAGACTCATCACGATGCTCTCTGTGCACCTAGGGCGCGACGTTCAATTTTTGTCTTTTACTTCTGAGATTAGTTTTCTCTTCCGATTTTCATCTATTGTATACAATGGCAATTTGTTTGACCATGCAAAATTAAAATGTGTTTTCGATGTTTTGAACGAAATAAAACATCTTGCATCTTTGCCTATTTTGACTGTGTTTATAGGCATCCTCAACTTGACCATGAGGACCAAGATAGAGTTAACAAACTAGCTAAATGTGATCTTTTGAGACCTACTCACTAAGGTTAGGTTGCCTATGTGTAAGTCAAGTTTTTCTTGCAAAGCAACTATAAAATCTTTTGGTAAGGCTTTAAGCGCATTAAGTCCCTTGGAGTTCATTTACTCTAACATTTGCAGATCCTTGATTGTGAAAACACGTCATTGGAAAATTCGTTTCATCTCTTATAGATGATTCATGATATAGGTTTGTGTATTTATTAACTCTACGCTATTAGGCACTTGATGTGTTCAAATACATTATAGCGGAAGCGAAGATAGCTAATGACTCCACACTCCCCATAACAGAATGGTATTGCAGAGCGTAGGAATCGTATATTGCTTGACACGGCCAGGTCAATAATGGCACATACTAACCTCCCAATTAGTTTTTTTTGGGGGGAGGGAGAGGGGGATGCGTTGCTTACTGACAGCCTATATTTTGAATCGTGTGCCAAACAAGAGTATATCTGCTACACCATATAAGTTATGTTTTGGTAAAAAAAAATATCCTTAGACCACTTACGTCCATGAGATCGTCGGCTATGTGTTCAATCCAACCCACAAACATAGTAAATTTGGTCGAAGAGTACTAGGATAGTGTTCATAAGAGATCTCACACATTCTAAATGATATATGATGTATAGGGAACACCATAATCTTGACATGATCGAAATGAATTCTCACAATGTTTATTTTCTTGAAGAGTTCCTAAGAATTTGGTGGAATTTAAAAAAAAAAGGACCTTGAATTGTGTGAATTACAACAAGAACTTCAACCATCTCTCAATGAGGGGGAGGATTTGAATTCTCACTAAGTCACCGAGGATGGTACATCTCCCTTATTTGATAGGAATGGTGAAGGATTGTCTAGTAGGGAGAATGAGCATCATCCTTAACCTCCAAATGTTGAGGAGAATCAACTTGAGAATAAGAGTTATCCTTAAGCCTCAGGATCCCACACCTCCGAGGGATAATGAGAGTAATTCTTCACATATTCTGGGTCCCATACCCCTTAGAGAAAGGGGCATCGATTCCTCACCTAGGCAGACAAATAATGAAGATCCTAGGATTCGAAGGAGTGAGCATGAAAGAATTCATCGATGATATTTTCAAATCAAAGGGTATATCTACAGGATAAAGGGAGTACGATTTTCCATATAATTAGAGATGTTTTCCATATATTTAAAGATAGAGTGAAATTAACTTGAATTCAGTTATTTAAATTATTTAAGAGTTCCAAATTTTGAAATAGGACAACTTTAATTTCAAAATAAATTAGTCTTATTTCTAGATAATTTTATAAATACTGTAAATTGAAGTGAAGAAAGTACATCCCATGTGCATTTAAATAACTTTCTTTGAGGCTGTTACTTTGAGTTTTTGACGTTGTCATTTAAAGAGGTTAGTCAAAGTCATTGGTACCCTGGCTAGACGATGAAGTTGCAAATGCAGGATTTTTAAGCCCTTTTGCTGCTTGATCATGGCTTGCCATGCCACTTAGCTTGTCTTAACGAGGCCTTGACAAGTAAAAGGTTGGTTTCCCCTAAGTCATTCATGCACCCAATGTTTTTGGCTAAGTCCCTTGATTGTAACGGTGTCACATGGGAAAATACCTTGGCTGTGACAGGTTACGCCAGACATGATCAAGGTGGGATCCTTGAATGGACAAGGGGTGGCTACCGTGTGTCCCGAGGTATGAACATGACTAACGGTGTTGTGCTATGACACCTAGCACCATGGTGGCACAAAGCATGCTAGATGCACTCTTGGGCCGCCCAAGGCACGTGCATGGCATGGCCGAGTTGGTTGCTCGGAAAGATAGACGTAGTGGCCCTGGTCAATGTGAATGGGTGGTTGGACATAACTCTCGAATGATTTCGTGAGATCAATGATAGTTTTGGTAGCTAAGATATTGCAAATCATAGCTAAAGCCTAAGATAGGCTTAGTCCAACTCAACTAAATGACTAGACTTAGTTAAGTGGGCCGGACAAACTCAGCTAGATGTGGGAGCTTCGCTGGATAGTTGACAGTGAGCTAGCTGGGCAGCTCACAGTAAGCTCCCAAGCAAGGCAGCCAGACGGCAGTAGCAGCTAGGCGTGCTACTTCATGTGAGCATGCGTCAGTGGCTGGGCATACTGTTTCGCTGGATAGGCGCCAGTGCTGGACAGGCCGCTGGCGCTGGATAGGGGACGAGCCTGTTCACTGACAGCTTGTCTTGAATATAAGCCTTATCTAGCAGACACGCATATTCACTGGCAGCTTATCTTAGACACGTGCCTTACCAGCATGCGTGCCTGTTGCTGGCAGCCCCTCTTAGACAGGCGCTTGCCTGAGGGGCGTGACTCATCGCTGGTGACTTTTCTTGGGCGGTTGCCTTGTCAAAAGGCATGCCCACTCACTGGAAGCATTATTAAGGGACATGACACCACTCTTCCTATTGAACAATGTATGTGGATGCCTCAAACTTTGCCCAAGCAGTGGGGATTGTCCCTGGCTCCCTGCCCAATATCTATAAATACCCCAAGTCCCCTAAGGGCTAGGGCACGGTGGAAGATTGCGAGAAACACTGAGTCTAAGTGTCTTGTACCCTGTTGTCTAGTAATAAATAAAAGGAGTGTTGCTTGAGTAAAATTGTCATTACATTTTGTGTTTGTGCTATTCAATATTGTCGTAACCTCTACTGATTGTTGTGTCGCCTGAGCTAAGCCATAGACTTGACTGCAGCAAGGTGAAAACCAAGACCAAAATTTTTCCCCGTAACAGAGAACTACCAACCATTAGATTTGTAGTAAACTATAGTTTCATAAGAATACAATGCGATCTTGTTATTCTTATTAAGACATAATAACAAAATTAATAATTAAAGTGTTGCATAGAGGCCAAAAAATGTTAAAAATAGGGATGATCAACTTCGGATACCCGCCCAAAAAATTGGGGTGATTGGAACCTGGTAGCCGCCACGCTAATGTTGAAATTTTAGCAACTAGTAAATTAAATTTTTTTATTTATTTGGAGGGGTAGAGGGAATGTTTAATCTTTTCCTATCTTCGTCTTCCATTTTTACACAAAAAATGAAAGTTAATTATTATTTTTTTAATCTTAGTTATTTGAAAAATATAATGATTCATCCTTCAATTAGTAGTTAGAAAATTAACTGATATTGCATTAAATTCGCTATTTAAAAATTCAATTTTTAAAATAAAAAAAATCAAATAGAAAAAGAACAAAAAAACAAAAGAAAAGGTAGTAAAAAAATCATAAAATTATTCATTTTCCTTCCTCTAAATACATTCCAAGTTCCAGTTCCGAATATTTTTTTGAAAATCAACTGGAACCTATTGAAATGCTTCCTCCTTTTTAGGATTCAGAACCGTCTAACTAGTTCCGAATAGGTTTCAGGGTACTCGAGAACCTTGCTTATCCCTAATTAAAAAGTATAATTTTTTAGGATAAAGGGATCGGAGTATAATTTTTCATATAATTTGGAATATTTTCAATAAAATTAAAGGTATGGTGAATTAACTTGAATTCAGTTATTTAAATTATTTAAGATTTCCAAATTTTGACATAGGGCAACTTTAATTTCAAAATAAATTAGTCTTATTTCTAGGTAATTTTGTAAAGGGTAGTGATATGTGTCTTATTGTAAAACATCCTTAAATGTCTTGCTTTATCATAAATTAACATGTTTTATGATTTAAAATCACAAATTTTTCAATAATTATATTTAATTATGAATTTCTAACTTTAAATATTCATTGGCTATCCTGACAAAATATTAAATGATGTTCTAATCGCATTAACCTTATCCGCGAGTACATATGATACATGTGTTTTAGAAATGTGACAAATTATGGATAAAAAGATGATTTTGTATAATTTATAAGTTGTGATATGCTTCAACGACTTGATCGTACCATTTTTTTCAATTTAAAAATATAATAGTATGATTTTTTAATCAAAATAAGACACTTATAAAATATCATTTAATAAGATACTTATCATTATACTTTTATAAATTCTGCAGACTGAAGTGAAAGAAAGTATGTGCCACGTACATCTAAATAACTTTCTTTGCATGAGGCCGTTATTTTGACATTGTTATCTGAAGAGGATGGTCAAAGTCATTGCTACCCTAGCTAGACGGTGTAGCTATAAATGCAGCACTTAGGTGTTGCTGTGCACTACTGAGCCTGAACGCTACTGAGCCTGCACGTGAAGGTGCATGATGCCTGGGAATTGCAAAGAAGATTAATTGCTATTTGCTACCCCTATTTTTGGTCTATACAATCAATTCAGTTGCCCCGTGGAGCAAATTTTTTTTGTTTACTTCTTTTTTTGGCCTGTCAATGGGGAGATTACTATTTGAAGGGACTAAGAGTTTGTTTTATTTGGTAGGGTTTGAGAAACATTGGAGACGAAACCTCCATTTTTATAATTTTATTAATGAGTTTCTTGGGGACTCTGGATAGCCACCGCGGATCTCGCCGGCGGATGGAAAACATTGATTTCTCTAGTTTCCGGTGAACCCTGTGGTGATCAGCAATGGTCCTAAAGAATGGCTATATGGGGCCAGTTCATTAGGAACTGCATGACTTCAAAATCCAGATTCAGATGAATGGGGGTAGAGGATTGGAGATGTCATAACTAATGTGGTGAAACTAGAAGCATTTGATGTAAAATTAGAGGCTTAAATTAAAAGTGTTTGTTTCTCATTGTAAGGCCTAGTCCTTATTCAATACGTTCTCTCTACAAATAAAATTATAATATATATATTTAATCTCAAGTGATAAACAAACAAACTGACAAACAAACAAACCAAATTATGAAAGAAGAGATTTGACAACATCATGATTGACAAAATAAAATTAAACGTTCTAAAAGATGTCTCAAATAATATATATATATATATATATATATATATATATATATATATATATATAT
>JACYFF010010365.1:12409873-12420341 GCA_017589665.1 Selenicereus undatus
ATATATATATATATATATACATACATATATATACATATATATATACATATATATATATATATACATATATATATACATATATATATATATATACATATATATATATATATATATATATATATATATATTCAAAAGTGGAAACTTTTTGAAATATAATTTGCCACTGCAGATGTGCACATTTTTTTTTATTTATAGTGAGGTGAAACTCAATAATCTTGATGATTGGCACACTAATATATGTTCATTTGTGTAATTGATTCCTACGGGCTTAACGTTTGATAAACTCTTGAACAGTTGATTCAGAAATTTTAGATTTTTAAGGGTAGTTTTACTTTTGGGTATTAGTCGTCAAGAAATCTTATGCCAATTTTCTGTGTGTGTTTTACCCTTTCAAATTGTAAAATATAGATTTTGAAGTGAACTTATTAGTCCAAAAAAATATAATTAAATAATAAAAAATTGCAACATTAAAATGCATTTAGGATTTATTAAATTAGGTCGGGTTAAAATTGGGCTTTGAGCTTGAGTCACAATTGGTTCTAGTTGGTTTAGGTTTGGGTCATTTATGTTCGGATCAGGTTCAAATCATTTATATTCGGCTCTGAATCAGCTGAGGTTTGATTCAGATCAACTTGGTCAGTTTAGTTTTGGGTAGGTTTATTTTTGAATTCCGATTGGGTGATTATCAATCTATATTATAATTACAATGTCTTCTTTGTTTTCCAAACTTATACTTACATCATATCTCATCCTGTCAAAACTATCCTTCCATATAGTTCATTCCCTCAAAAAGCTATTCAAAATTCAAAATTACAAACAAGTAAAAATCAACTATATCCTTATCAAAAAATACCCAAATTAAAGAAAACCCTAATTGCCAAATATACACAATACATGAGGAAATATTATATCGAAATTCTAGCTTCTATATTCACAAAAATACTAAATATAGAATTGCAATCGTCATTCCTTTCAAACACATTTCGAAGGGCAATTGAAGTTGTTTTTTTTTTTTTAAATGCACAACATATGGCAATAAGACATATCCACAGTGACTAAAGGAGGAAACATGTGAACACTACAACGAGGTGAAAGAGAAAATAGAGGTCTAGACATCATAAATTTCTATTTTAACTATATATCTTTTTCACCATAATGTTCGAGTTTTATTAAATATGTAGTAGAACCAAAAAATTTGACATTTAATTTTATGTCGTTCTGATTATTCATGATGAGTTCTTATTTCCGTTTCTTATGTCCTATATGATTTATATTTTTAATGTGCATTATTTTTTGATCTATTTAATCTATCTCTTTTCTTTAATGCGTTTATTGGGATAAAGTCCTAAAGAATGGCTATATGGCTATATTCCCAAAATATTACAAAGTTGTAATATTTTGGGAATACATTGTTTAGAAATGTGAAATTAAATACATTATTGACTAATTTCTTGTTAGAATGGTTTGGATTGGATTTAAACTGGAAAAATGTTGAACTAAAATAATTTTTTTCTTATTATAAAAATGAATACGGATAGGGTGTGGGTATTGGGCGGGTGAGGGCTATACCCATACCCGTACCCCTTTTCTAATACCCGCTCCATACCCATTTAAAACCAATTTTTACCACCCACTTGGATTTTAAATGGGGCGAATTTTGTGGGTTTTAAATGGGTACAAATTTTATTGTCATCCCTAATATGAATATAGATCCATCTAATTTCGAGAAAGATGCAAAATAAATGTGATAATAAATAATATCTACAAGTTCAAATTCAAAGGGAAATAAAGTTAACGTCCATGTTTGACAAAGAGTTTTTTGGGTGCAAAAAGAGCTTTTTGGGAGGTATTAGTTGTTTAACTCTGGTTAAAAAGCTCTTTAGGGTGTTTGGTTGATAAGCTTTTTAGATTAGCTTTTTATATCCAAAAAGCTCTTTTACAAAAAGCTCTTTGGGATAGCTTTTTCAAAGAGTTTTTTGATGTTTACTATTATAATGACCATACTAACCTTATAATTTGGACAAATTTACATTACATGTCATTCACAAATGATATTCCCAAATGTTGGATGCTTATACTTTAAATTTTTCAATTTATTTTTTTTATTTTTTGAGACAAGAGTTGTGGATGGTCATGATGTTGAAGATAATGCTTTTAATTTTAACGCTTTCTTAATTTAACAAATAATTTATGTTAGTTAGTCTTATATGATATATAAATATTTTTTATATCACATAATTTCAATTGCTATTTAAAAAGAAAACATTTAACATTAAAAATATATTTTGATGATAAGTACTAAAATTAGGAAAAAGTATAAATATAATTTTATATATCACATAAGTCTTAATTCATAATTCATATCGAAAAGAAAAATAAATATCCAATGAAAAATTATTTTGTTAGAAAAATAATGAAATTGAGTAATGGGTATAAGTGAAATTTTATCAAATAGCTTTGTTAGAAACAACTAACTTCACCAAACACTTTTTTCACAACACATCTAATGCAATCAACTCAGTCAAACAGCTAATACAATAAGCTAGCAGCTAACAGCGAACAGCTAACAGCTGATTGCCAAACAGGGCCAACGTTTTGCACTATACAGTCACTTTGAAGTGATTAGATAACATAGTGAAATTAAAATAAAGATATAGATGTCAATTAATTTAATTCGTAAAAGTGATATTAGTTGTCTTAACCATTAAAATGTGTGGAAGTTGTTATAAGATATTTGAGTTCAAACGCTGCCTTCACATTAGACCTCATTTGTACTGAAAAAATAAAAATAAAAATAGAGTTTTTGAGCTCATTCTTAGATAATTGAGTTCACTAACAATATTGACCCTTGCATATTCTTTTGGGGAAAAAAAGAACCTTATTAGAGAATACAGACATAGACAATCTTAATAATCTCAATCAAATAGCAAAAAGAAAAAAGAGAAAATTTTAGATTCTGCCCCTGATAATTTATTTTTAAATTAAAATTTCAATATAGTGAAGACCATTATGTGAATATATAGAATCAATATTCTGCCAATTTGACTTAGGGCCTGTTCATTTTGAGCATTTTGCACCTGCTACCAGCTACAATATGCTCGAAACTGCTCTAATCTGCTCAAATATGCTAACTGCTAATCAAACCTGCTTCAATCTGCTCTAACCTGCTCCAATCCGCTCCTACCTGCTCTAACCTCATCGAGAGAATATTTAGAGTATTAAAGAACAATTGGAATATCTTAAAGGACAGAATGTCTCAAGTGAGGAGAGAATGACAAATTGATATAATTTTATCATATTACGCGTTATACAACTTCGTCCGAATGCATGTAAAAGGGATTCCAATTTTACCGAGGATAGCAAATATTACAACCATCCCCAACATCGGGTTGTATGATGCGCGAAACAAGCAAGTAATGAATGAATGTAGAGATGCAATAGCTAATATGATTTCAACATCGAGAAACAATAATTACAATATATGCTAATTTTAATTATAAAGAAAGGCATATGGTTATCATAGACTAACGTTTGGTAATATATTACAATGACATTTAACTTTTCTATTATATTATTTTTGCAAATCTATTACACAATAATTATTACAAAAATGTAATGTATTCAACATAAATTATCATTAATAATCATAACATTAGAAGAATCACAACAAAAATGCTCCAAAATGCTCCAATCTGCTTCCAATCTGCTCCTATCCGCTTCTACCCGCTAACTGCTAGTCAAACCTGCTCTAAACTGCTTCAACCTGCTCCTTCCTACTTCAACCTGCTAATAGCTCTTCCAAGATGCTGAAAACGAACATACCCTTAGTTACCAACATCAATCATGATAATTGCTCGAAATCACAATATAAATTTAGTGATTTATTCTTGGATTATGTTATCGGAGAATATCTTGATGAATGTAAAATCTTCTCATATCTTCGTTCAAATTTTTTCCCATAACATGGTCCAAGAATAAATAACTAATATGAAGCTAGTAAATCATCATTTTATTTATTTACATAAAAGCTGATATAAATTTGATCTAAAATAAGAATTTAGAGTTAAAAAGAACTGAGCCTTTTCAAGAGATTTAATGTCAAATTGGACAATGAAACCGACAAAATAAGATGCCAACTTTAAATCATGACATTATTTACCCCATCTATTTTTATCAATTATTTGCCCCATCAACAAAGTAACTAGTACATACACTTCAAAATCCAAATACAACATAAATCCTATTGAAAAAAATAAAATTGTGGCAAGAAGCAAATCAATGAATTATGTAGTAGCTACAGAACAAACCTGCATAAGTAAGCACAAAGACAGAGAATACCCATTTTAAGGAAAGTGATGAGTTCAATTCCAAAACACCATAATTTAGGACCAAATTTGGTCAATCATGCTGTCCAATAAGAGATGCCACCCTCAATTCATGAAAATATGGGCTGGCCCAACTAGGCCCAACTTAGAGCCCCCCTCCCCAATTATTGTGTTTTTTTTCCCCCTTTCACTAAACTAGCTTTCCACCCTCAACTGGTTCCCCATTCATTTCACCAAACACTTGCCTTATCTATTTCAGGCAATTGAGCTTATGATTCATCAATGGTCTTAAGTTTTCACCATTCTTATGTTTTGCTTTTGTCCCTCATTTCATATATGGACAAGGTTGCATTAAGTAAGAGTGTAGGACGAACCGATTGTTCAGTTCGAGTTGGGTTTGGGTTAATCTTATGTCGGATTATAATTTGTGCAGTGGTATCAGTTCTATTTGCACTTCGTATTATAACTTTCGAATTGGTTGATTTTATTTCAATTGATTTTAAATCTTGTATGCACTCGTGCGTGTAAAGTAAGTTCGAAAGAAAAATTTATCTTAGTAGATCTATTCTCATCAGGCCTAAATTAAGCTACTTTACTTTGTATTTTGAATCAAGTTAACAAATCTCAAGTCATCTTTGTTAGATTTATGTTAAGGAATAAAAATATTTCCTTAGATATTATTCTAGCTCATACTTTCCTTTAGATATTATTATGGATCATATTTCCATATTGTAATTGAGTTGGATTCAATTACTAATTACACCAAGCAATAGGCCACAGCTAGGCTTAGTGACAGGAGATTGCTAGCTTGTATTAGGGGCCTGTTCTTTTCGTTGGCCCTTTTCAATTTACCAATGTCAACCTGGTTCAACTTACTTCACCTAACTTTAACCCACTTTAATAAAAAATAATAACTTCACCCATTTCAACCAACTTCAACCCACCTCCTTCAAAATTTTATTCTCACTATTTTAACCAATATAAAAATATACCAACTTCAACCTATTTCAATAAAAAATATCAACTTCAATCCATTTTGACTTACCTCAATCAACTTCACCCTTTTACCAACATCAATTTACCAATGAAAAGAACAGACTCTAAATATACCCACTTGTATTCAAGAAGAAAATCAAGCAAGAAAGCAATATACATATACACGACACATGATTAGTATGGGTAATTCCTTATTCTCAAAAAAAACACAGCAATTTTCTACATTTAGGTCAAAAATTTACTCTTTGTTTATTTTGGGGGTTGTTCTGATTGGATGTCACATTTAGACATCCCTACTCCCAATTAAGCAATTTTCTAGGCATTCTTCTTGAAAATTTCCACCTTTCTTTTTTTTCTTTTATCTGTTAAAAGATGCTTTACCTTTTCCATGTACGTAAAGTTCCATAATTCACACTTGCCTAACAGAAATGGGATAAAGAAATCATAAGATGTCCTTACCTTCACTAAATGCGAAATTTTGTTGTTTTTAGACTTTTTTTTCTATAAACAATTGACATATATATATATATATATATATATATATATATATCGATTTTTTTAATTAGTTTATTCAATCAAAAGGTCAATTTTGCTATTTTATCTATGAGTTTACTATGAAGATTAATGCAGAAGTCGTACAGTATTGAATTAATAACTTTATTTTTTGTTTAAAAAAAGATATCAAGAAGTGGGAGGCTGCCAGCAGAAAAAGAAGAGGCCAGTAACTAATGATAATTGTTTATTTATTTTCATTTTTTGAGGGTTCTTGAAACTGACCGAGCACGCCTCAAGCATCAGGGTCTGACTTTGATAGGACAGTTAATTAATTGATTGGAGTGGACAATGGCGGATCTACATATTTGGAATATGAATGTCTATTTATTAACGTTATCACTAATATATACTATTTAAAAAAAGAAATCATATAATATATACTATAGTGGACTATTTTATACAAGTATGTCATCTCGTATTTTTTCAACAAATCTCCATTTTGAATTTCTACACTAGTAGGCAAAAGTTAATAAATAATAATAATATACTTCACTTTTTGACTACAAAAAATGATAGGCCTACTATTGCATTTCCTCTATATGATTTTTCATATTTTGAAGTTCGTATATAAATTGTACCAAAATTGCATGATGTTCCAACTACCTGCCATTTGTAAAAACTATTGGTTACAGAGTACAAACTATCCGCACTAAGTAATAAAATCCCAAAAAAAGAAGAAGAGGCCATGAAGCAAACATGTCAAAGCTGAAATAATGAGGATTACAAATAAGCAATCTCCACCATCTAATCGCACCAAAAGAGAGGAAAAAAGAAATAACAGCAAGGTCAAATCAATGCATGGTTGGTGTCAAGTTAAAGAAAACTTTTGCACCAGAACGCAATGCAACTAAACAGTAGAAAAAAATCAATGATAATGATAAAATAAAATTGAAGATATTAGTATTAGATTAAATTAAAAGTTTAAAATCCAAATAAGAGAGGGGGAAGAAGAAAGAAATTTGGATTTAGGTGCATTTTGCTTTATTTTATTTTTCTATCAAATTATAGCTTTATAGCTATACTTCTAGTATTTAAAAAAAAATTAAAAATGCAAGTATGTGAGTTAGATATATTCAAAGAGTGTCAATGACTTTTTAGGTTTATTTTTAAGGGTTTCTACATATACCAATACGATATTTTTTTAAAATAGCTCATTAGAATTTATTTTTGGGCCATAGACACCCCTCCCCTACACAGAAGTCCACCCATGCGAGTGGAGACATTTGCCAATTCAATTCGATCTTGCCTGTCTTCTGCTAACAAATTCCTTTTTCCTAATTTAAAAAAAAAAAACAAATCCTTTTTCTTGTTTGAAGTAGATTTTTTTTTTTTAGGTCTTAGATCTTTCATTTCACTGCAGTTGGGTTGTTGTTGGCCCAATAAGAGGTGGGGTTCTCCTATAAAAGATTAGACCTAACAAATGGGTCATTCGGTTCGGGTACGGGTCGGGTCAAGTTCGGGTCGGGTCATGTTCGGGTTAAGTGACATTTTGGATCGTTTCGGTTTGGGTCGGGTATGGTTCGGGTCGGGTCGATTTCGGGTCAACCAATTTTTGGTGAAATGCACTCGTCATGCCAAAACAAGCAACTTTGTTAAAAATTTCGGGTCGGGTATGGTTCGGGTCGGGTCAATTCGGGTTTCGGGTCCACTTTTGGGTGAGCATATTTCGGGTGTCGGGTCGGGTATGGGTACGGGTCATTCGGTTCGGGTTTCGGGTCTCGGGTCAGTTTTGCCAGGTCTATAAAAGATTTTCTCTATTTACAAAACTCGAACCTGATACCTTGCTTAAAGAGAACAAATGTCAAATAACTTGAACCAACTAGTTTTAGTTTTGAAGTAGATTATACTCACCATAATATCAGTTAGTTTAATTGATAGTCTCTATTAAACAGAAAATCTTGTGTGAAACTGTCTCACGGTAACTTACATTATGAGACATCTCACGCATATGTTGACCGTTGCTTAAATTTAAACAAAAAATGTCTTACCACATAAACGGTCTCACGATAAATTATTATTAAAAATATGAATTTGAATTCTAGCTATACTTTATCTTTAAACCTCCTCTAAATCCCGCAAAAAATTTGCATGTACACAAAAAGAAATGATGCTTTTAAACTAATGAAGCATAGAGACCAAATAAAAAATATATATATTAGGTAAGATAATATATGACCAATTAGTTAATTAACAGCTACATTAAAGCAATTTGATAAGGGGGGGGGGATTTCAAAATCAGACCCAAATTTTGAAAATAAACTAATACGATCTTCAAATCTTTACCTTAAAACGTGAAAATATAATCGTGGGTATTGTTCATATTGATGAAAAATAGATGTCATTGAATGCATTTGTACATAATTTTGTGACTTACTCTACTCATAATCAATTCATTCTAGGATGAAATTTCATTTGAACTTGTATATAATTTGTTTGTTTTAGATGAAATTTATGCAAAATTTAATATGGTATCAGAACAAATTATTTAATTTTTAATTTTTATTTAGAGTATCATTTCCACTAATCAATTATGCCATGCGTTATGCATTGTCAGTTGTAACACAAAGGAGAGGGAAGCATGAAGAATATAATGCTGATAATTAGTATCCACTATCTATAAAACTCATTTCCATTGTGCAAATATCAAACTTGTACTCATCTAAATACCATACCACATATATGCTCATCTAAAAGCATATGATTTAGTATGAATTAGTGGAGTATAACCAACAAAAAAAAAATGTCTCATTCTTATGTGAGATGATCGTACACTTGTAAGTGGAGCTACCTCAATTGAACTTATTTATGATCAAATCGTTCCTTTATTAATGTTTTACAATCACTTTTAAACGAATTGAATACCCTTATCCAACATAAATTTGACAAAATATAGGAAAAAATGAGAAATATACTTGAAGAAAAGTATGCAAAACGATCATGATAAGGGGCAAGAAAAATTTTAAAAAGGAAAATGCAAAATAGAGAGAAATTTTTTTAAAAAAATGAATAGATGAAAAAAAAGCTATGCAAAATTAAAGCAGTGTGGGGAGCTAAGAGAGACACAAAACCAAAACCAGAAAAATGATTAAATATGCACTTGAGAGGTCAAACAAGAAAACAAACGATACAGACATAAAAGGGTAAAACGTCAAATTTGTGGATCCCAATTATATATCAACTAGCACGTTAATATTCCTCAGCATATTTTTGGACCTACAGTGGTGCAATGTAGGTCCAGGACTATATCAATATATACTTATGCTTAGACTAATGTGTGTTTCTTCAAAATCCAATGATTTAATTCATTCATATTATCCACAGTTAATCTGGTGTTAATTACTTAATTTACGTATGGAATATAACTCGTGTAGGTATGTGGGTGTGAGAGGAAGCAGCCAATGAGAGCTCGACAACGAAGTTGCCAAAACCAGTCCGGTTTTACAAAACCACTCATCTCAAACTCCAAAACCCATCCATCTTTCATCTTTCATGTATCATCATCAATCATCATTCATCATCAAATCAAATCAAGACTTGCCTGCTTTTGTTTCCCCCAGCTTTTCTCAGTTTGGAGTCACACCCTCTCTCTCTCTCTCTCTTACAGATAATAGAGTCTCTCTCCTTCCCATAAATGGTGAGTGTGGAGCGGTGCAGAGAATTGGGATAGACAGATAGAGTGTGGAGGAGATTATGGGGAGAGGTAGGGTTGTGTTGAAGAGGATAGAGAACAAGATCAACAGACAAGTGACCTTCTCGAAGAGGAGAACGGGGCTGCTCAAGAAGGCGCACGAGATCTCCGTGCTCTGCGATGCAGATGTTGCGCTTATTGTCTTCTCTACTAAGGGCAAGCTCTTCGAGTACTCCACTGATGCCTGGTATAGTATGATCCTTCATCATCATCATCATCATCATCATGTACACAATTATAACAATCTCTTTATGCTTTCATCCAAGTTTTACTAAAATTCACTCTTAGGGTTTGAGTTTCTCTCATTTCATAATAATAATAATAATAATAATAATAATAATAATAATAATAATAATAATAATAATAATAATAATAATAATAATTTATTATTATTATTATTATTATTATTATTATTATTATTATTATTATTATTGATCTCCTTATGATAACAATTTTATCCTGTTTATTTGGATGAATCGGCCTTCAAAATTGTGAATTTTCTTAGAATTGTAAAATTAGATTTATCTTGTAAGCAATTAATTGTAAATTTTTAAGGTTCTAATAATTACATATGCGTAACTCGTAAGCAAAAATCACATTAATCATGTTAATTTGAAAAGTATTTTCGAACACCTTAAAGTGAAATACTCGACAAATTTATTAGCTAGGATTGACATACTATAATTTGTACACATGACCTAATATATTTGATAATATACAGGCCTTCATAGTTAATACGATCTTAGTGTCTCTTGCTCTAGCTAGAAGTTTGATTAATGCCCTTTTTTTAAGTATTCAATTAATACAGTTGTTGCAATTATTTATATACGCGACTTACTTTGCACCATTCGTTTATATTTTTTAAGCTAAATGAAAGAAAATAGACATGTTATTGCTAATATAT
>JACYFF010010365.1:12435341-12466310 GCA_017589665.1 Selenicereus undatus
AGAAAGATAACAACGACGATAATGACAATGACGACGACAACAACAATAGTGACAATGGAAATAATTATGGAAATCATATTTATATTTCTATTATCTCTATTAATACATGCTCCATGTATATTTGTATCAAAAAAAGACAAAATAATAATAATAATCATGAAAATCAAAAATGTTTATTATTTCTACATAAATATGTATATTATATTATGTATTAATAATAAGGTGTCACAAAAGGTTTTACGGCTTGTTCAGTAATTATAATTCAGTTTCCTTAAGTTAAAACTCTTAAAATATGAACTTATTCTATAATAATGTAGTAATAAAAAAAATTATATCCATTATAATCTCCTAATATCTCTTTGATAATTAGATGATCATAATTAATATTGAATATGTTATCAAATTCAAAGAGGGAGATAACATTGCCGATATCGACAATGACGACGACAACAACAACAATAGTAATAATGAAAATAATCATAAAAATCGTATTTATTATTCTATTATCTCTAATAATACATGCTTAAATTTATATTTGTATTGAAAAATACAAAATATTAATAATAATGATGAAAATCAAAAACGTTTTAGTCCGTATGAGCCACAAAGGGCAATACAATATAATGAAGGAGGGGCGAATAGAACTTGAGACCTAATATGTCCAGTAAAGAGTATAATACAATGAGAGAGGGGGGAATCGAACCTGAAACTTAATGTACCCAGTGTTCAATAAAGAGTACAATAAAATGAGAGAGGGGGAAATCGAACCTGAGACCTAATGTACCCAGTAAAAAGGGAGAGATTGGCGGTTATCAAGATAAATCCAGGGGTTGAGAATTCCTAAGATTTTGACCAACGGTTGCAAAGCTTGGATTAATGAGAAGTTTGGATTGAGGGAGGGAAGCATTTTTAGGCATCGACCCATTCTAGCATTTGTAAGATAAAGATAAAGATGAGGACGATTTGGGGCATTTTATTTTAAACGGTAAAAGATTAATTATAATTTTAGGTGTTTTATGAAGAGAATTTGATTATTGGATTTGTATGGTTTAAAAGAAAAAAAATTATTTTATTTTTTCTAATGCGTTTGATAGATTAGATTTTGGTCAATTTGTTTGAAACGTTAAAAGATTAATTATACTTTTAAGATTTATATGAATTAAATATAATTATAAGATATGTATACTTTAAAAGAAAAAGAAAAATATTTCATTTATTTTCTTATGTTAAATAGATTACATTAAATGTGAAAGAAATTCAGCTTCACGGGCCTAATATAATGATCGTGTTTTATTTTTAATTTTTTTATATTTCACGTTCAACCCTTGCAGTATGCTATATTATGTTTACAATATGTAATTTTTTAGCCCAATCCTTACATATGTATGATCATAATTAAGATTGACTATGTTATCAAATTTAAAGAGAAAGATAATAACGACGATAATGACAATGACGACAACAACAACAATAATAATAATGGAAATAATTATGAAAATCATATTTATATTTCTATTATCTCTAGTAATACATGCTCCATGTATATTTGTATCAAAAAAAGACAAAATAATAACAATAATCATGGAAATAAAAAATGTTTATTATTTCTACATAAATATGTATATTATATTATGTGTTAATAATAAGGTGTCACAAAAGGTTTTACGACTTGTTCAGTAATTATAATTCAGTTTCCTTAAGTTAAAACTCCTAAAATATGAACTTATTCTATAATCATGAAGTAATAAAAAAAATTTATATCCATTATAATCTCCTAATCTCTCTTTGATAATTTGATGATCATAATTAATATTGACTATGTTATCAAATTCAAAGAGAGATCAAATTCAAAGAGGGAGATAACATTGCCGATATCAACAATGACGACAACAACAACAATAGTAATACTGAAAATAATCATGAAAATTGTATTTATTATTTTATTATCTCTAATAATACATGCTCAAATTTATATTTGTATTGAAAAATACAAAATATTAATAATAATGATGAAAATAAAAAACGTTTTGGTGCGTATGAGCCATAAAGTGCAATACAATATAATGAGGGAGAAGCGAATAGAATTTGAGACCTAATATCTCTAGCAAAGAGTACAATACAATGAGGGAGGGGAAAATCGAACCTGAGACCTAATGTACCCAGTGTTCAGTAAAGAGTACAATAAAATGAGGGAGGGGAGAATCGAACCTGAGTCCTAATGTACCCAGTAAAAAGGAAGAGATTGGCGGTTATCAAGATAAATCCAGGGGCTGAGATTGCCTAAGATTTTGATCAACGGTTGCAAAGTTTGGATTAATGAGAAGCTTGGATTGAGGGAGAGAAGCATTTTTAGGTATCAACCCATTCTAACATTTGTAAGGTAAAGATTTCATTTTGTATTTGATCAGATGGAGCAATTTTGTATTCTCTCCCATTATTTAAATAGGTTAATTTTTTCAATTAAGTTGTACAAATTTTATGAAGATTTGATTAACTCTTGTTGTTTCAGAAGGAGTATAGACTTAATTTAAGTTGAATGAATCTAAAGAGTGTAAACAAATTTCTTTATTACATATCATCCTTCTCACTTACTTGCTATAGATAAGTTGAGATTAGGGATGACAGTTATATCCGAATTCGAAGAAGATCCGATTCGATCCAATGCAAAATTAATAAACTTGAATTCGAGATAAAAAAATTCGAGTTCGAATCAGATAAAAATAATCCGAATCCAAGTCGGATTTGGAGGAACGATAAAATCCTATCCGAATTTCAATCCAATCCGACTAGTTTTTTAAATATTTCAAATTTGAAATTTAAGTTGAAATTTTAAAATTGTTAGAAATAAAACCTAACCAATATACACACCCTTCCCCCACCCCGCCACTCCACCCCCAAGCTGCTAGCTAGTCCAGTATTGTTTTTTTTTTGTCAACAATGTTTTTAATATGTAAAAATTAAAATATTGAAACCCTAATAATCCCCTCAGTTACTCCCTCTCTCCTCGGCAGTTGCTCTTGCTCTCATCCTCTCGCTAGTCGCTGACTCGCTGCTGACTAGTCGCTCTTGACCTCTTACTACTTGCTAGTCGGACTGTCGGAGTAGTCCATCCCCAATCCTCAACTCGTCGCTCCAACTCTCTGCTCTGGTCTCTCTCTCTCTCTCTCTCTGAGCCTCTATCTTATTGTTGATTTCTACAACATCGGCCCAACGCCGAGCATTTCATCATCCCTCTCTGGTTTTTCGTGAGTGCAAGTCTCTTCTTTCTCCTTAATTTAACAATTTATATAATAAAATCTAAATATATATTCTTATGACTTGAAGTGTTGTTTAGATTTTTGGGGTTAAGAACAAGAGAAGTTAGACTTTGGGTTTTCCCATTTTGGAGTTTAGGAAGATTGTTAATTTTGATCATTTTTTGGGACTGATCTGAATTGATGATTGTGTTCATGTATTATGTTTAATGCGTGTTCAATTTCTACAAACCTCTACAATAAAGTCTTCAATCTCCACTTTTAGCAACCTGAATGTGTCACTGAAAGATGTTAATGGGGGCCCAATTGGGTAATATGTGGTTATATAACTATGGTTGTGATGAAGATACAAATGGAATAGACATGATGAGATAAAGAGATAACAATAAATGGATCGGTGAAATGATCAAAATTATATTCAAACACAATTCTAATGAAAATCTCAACTCCATAAAAATATTACTTATAGATATCATTACATATATATGCTCCTAGTCGGAGACCAATAAAAAAGAAGGGCTAAATGAAGCAAGTGGAGGATTTGTACTATTAACTTTTTCTTTTTATGAGTTGGACATGTTATTTGTGATATTTCATATGTATCTCGTAGTTGTTAAGACTTGTAATTGTTGTTGTTATTTTATTGAGCTTGAAATATGTTCCTTCTTTTATTCTTCGTTTAGCTTAAATGTTTAGGATTTGGTTAATACGATATACGAACGCACATCATCGCATTGATAGATCGGTAGAATATAGAAAAATTGTATAAAATTATTGCATGGTGAAAGGAATTATTTCGGATCAGATTAAATCCAACTCCAATCCGATCGGACTCGGATCAAATCCAAATGTTCTCTTTTAATCCGTCGGATCAGATTCGGATCAGATTTTCGGATCCGAATATAATCGGATGCGGATTCGAATGTTGTAATATCCGATCCGAATCCGATCCCTTGACATCCCTAGTTGAAATTGAGATTGTGCTGCCTACGTAGTAGTTGAAGCCTATCTTTTGTAGCTCTAGGTTTTTTCGTTAATGTCACCATACATACACATATATATATACACACACCTGTGAATGTAGTTCTGTTTTTGTTTTGTACAGTAGTAGGTTACATCGGATTAAGCTATAAAGTAGGGGGGAAAGGACTAGTTTTGACGATTTGTGTAGCTATATAATTCACTAACCTAGCTGTGAGCTACTTGGGCAGACATACATGAAGACCAATTCTTGGCCCACTATTATGACTTTTCCAACAGTGCACTTTGGGCTTTGACAATAGAGTTTCATGTAGGGATGGAGTTACAACCCAAATCTGAAAATCCGCTTAAAGTTCGTTCCATTTAAAATCGGAAGGGTGCATGATTAAAGTTGGTTTTAATTAGGTTTGGGAACGGCTATAAGTATTACTTTTAAAAATGAGTATGAGTGTAAGTATGAATGTTTATAATAAAAATCCATATCCAAACCTGGTTTATTAGGGAAACAGGAGAAAAATGTGCTTCGGACTACATTACAGAAAGTCCATACTAAAGGCCAACTCACATAAATGGTAAAACAATCATAATAAACTTTTATCTGTTACCTTTCTTTTGTTTGTTAGATCAATTTTCTGCTACAAATTTAACTTTTTAGGCTTACTAGATCATGTTTCCTATTCATGTCTTGAAATAGCTCTTAATTAAAAGTATAAGTACTTTCACGTGCACTAATGTTCTTGAAGTTTATCAATCGAGTATCCTTAACCATCATGCCCACTAGAGCATGGATCAAGGACAAGATGAAAATCATTGTCATGTCCGATCCAATCTTCACTGGTCTTTGGTCCAGTCCTGGTTGGGATTGAATAATGTCCAAGCATATTCAAGTCATTAGTTCTAAACTCAGGGGCGAAACAAAAATGTATATTAAAAGGTGGAAATAAATTAGGCTCAACAATTAGAAATCATAATATAAAAAAAAAACAACTCAATTTTACACATTTCATAGCAAAACACAGGAAAAAAAAAATTGTCTGCATAGAGTCGATTAGGACCACCACTTCCTCATTCGGTCTACTAAGGTCTTGTTCTTTTCGTGGTTTAATGGACCAATCCCACTGTTTCCCACTCCTCTCCACCACTACTGACTCCCACACATTTGTTCCCACTTTGTTCCACTACTACTTCCTATATTCTGAAAACTTGCCTAATTTATGTAATTATGTATGCGAATATAATAATTAGAATTAACCAAATATTTTTTTTAATTTTTGTTTTGTTAAGCAAATATTCATTATTCATGAGACAAATTGCAGATGAATTAATGTTTTTCTATATGTTGAAGATTTTTTTTTTGCGTTGTTAAGTATATCTTAGTTATTCATGACACAAATTGCAGATTTTTTTCTATATATTGACGAGATTTTTCTTTTTTTGCATTAGTGACCAAATATTCATTATTCGTGACACAAAATGAATATATTTTTTTCTGTATATTGAAAAGATATTTAGTTTTGTTTGCACTGTTAGCTAAATATTCGTTATTCGTGACATAAACTGCAGATGTTTTTCATATGTATATTGAAGAGTTTTTTTTTTTTGCGCTATTGACCAAATATTCGTTACTCGTGAGACAAATTGTAGAATTTTTTATGCATATTGAAGACATACTTTTTTTGCGTACCAATTTTGCCGATAATTCAACCAAAAAAAAAAGCCGCCACCATATCTACTAACCTTACGGCAGAAAACAGTTAGTTTGTGCTTGGGGAAGCGCATCGACAGTTCGGTGGTGAGCATAGGTACGATGGCAAGTAACAGTCGGCAACAAGCAGTCGACGATGGGCAGCAGCGTCAGACGAACACAAATTGAACATAGGCGAAAAGTCGACAACGAGCAGCAGCAGTTCCAAGTGAGATGGTTGCATGGCAACCCAGGCACGACAACGATCATGATCCGACGGCGAGGACGGCTCTGCAGCAACCAATCAACAATATGCCAGGCGAGTTTGAGAGAGAAGAGGAAGAGAGCAACAACGGGTTTGAAAAACAGGCAGAGTGTTTTGAATTAATATATTTGCAATTTGTGTCACAAATAATTAATATTTGGTTAAGAACAAAAAAATTTTAATTTCATAAGTAGACCACCAAATAAGACATCTACAATTTGTGTTACGAATATTTGGTTAACAACACAAAAATTAAAAAATATTTCTTTAATATACAAAAAAAAAATTAACACATATGAAATTTCTATCACATAATGAATTTGTGTCCTGAATAATGAATATTGGCTAAGAATGCAAAAAAAATTATTTCATAAAAAAATAGACCAGCTAAATGATATATCTACAATTTGTGTAAATATTTAGTCACCAATGCAAAAAAAAATATAACATTTTTATTTACTACACAAAAAAGCAAACACAACTAAAATTTTTGTCACGAATAATGAATGTTTAGTTACCAACGTAAAACATAAATAATATTTCTTCAATATACAAAAGAAATTAACTAATATCACCACTCCAACTCCATCCCGCTCTATCTTACTTCTTTCCACTTTCACCAACTTCTTTTCACTTCTTCCCACTCCCACATACAACAAATCACTTCTACTCATTTTCACCCACTTCTTTCCATTCTACACCTGTAATATACCCATAAAAACAACAAGACGCTTGTCATGTGATATGTAGCATGTAACTTACTAGGTGCTTGGTAGAAAAATAATATTATTCGAAGCATGTAGGCTTTGATTTCTTCATGAGTGCAAGAAGGGAAATGGTCATGACTCATAAGACTTCTTTTGGAAAAAGTTAGAGGACGAAACAAGTCAAAACAAAGGTAAGCATAGACTGCTTAGTGAAAATGACTAAGGTATTAGTGCGTCTAGACGCTGGACTCAAACAGGCTGCAACCTATAAATTAAAATAAGTGTTCCTTTAGTTGCGGAGCAAGGTTAAAGGTCATAAGCAGCAGATAATTAAGACAATTACAAGAAATTCAGTAAGACAAGGAAAAAGAATTAGGGTGATTTAGAGATTAAACATGGATATGTTCTTTTTAACTTATTAGAACCTATGAGTAACTTATTGCTAATCAATGCTGATAAGTGTTGATGAGTATTAATGAACGTTGATCGGTACTGATCAGCTCTAAAATTGTGAGTAGAAAATATAATTATATGCTGATAAGTGCTTGTCAGTGCTAGCCAATGGTAATTGGTAATAATCAGTATCAAATGATGATAATAAGTACTTATTATAAGTTGAAAAGAACAGATCCTAATTATCGTATATTTCAATTGCTTTCTCCACTACCACCAATCCCTTCTATGTGTACATGCAATAGTTTCATTGCATCTTAATTTACCCTCTATATACTAATCAAGAGTTTTGTATTCTCATTGTCCTACTTTGAATGGCCGTCTGGCTTTGTTTAATTACTTACTTAAATTAGAAAATACTTTTGCATTGCCATGTAACTAATTCTTTGAGCAATTAATCAATTAGAATAATTAATTAATCAATTAGGCCGCTTTTTTTGAACTCAAATCCCCTCAAAAAGAGTGGGAGTAAAAAAGAAGAAAAACAGAAGGAAATATTGTTGTGATTCGATATCCAAGGATATCCTTTAATCAAACAAAATTTTCAAGAGGAATTCAAGTATTCATGGTTCGCTGTCATTTGAATATATTCTTCTCACCTTATCATAATAACTCATTGCTAATCAGTATTGATCGGTGCCAATGAGTATTGATTGATGCTGATGAGTGCTTATTAGGGCAAAATGATAAGAATAAAATTATAACTAGAAAATATGAATAAGTTCTTTTAAGTGTTGATTGATTTATCGATATCGAATGTAAATTATAAATACTTATGATAATTTGAAATAAACAGACCTTTTGTGATGATGACCAATGTTAAATTAACATTTCACCTTCAAAATAACTGGCACGGATTTGTCATATGGTTCGTCTTATCATACTTTTTGTTAGGAAAAAAAAAAAAACAAAAACAAAAACAATGGGGGTTGGGGATTTGATTGAAGACTCAAAGCATGAAAATCACTATCTTTAAGAAATTCACCTACTCGCTAAGTTGCACTCTCAAATCAACAAATATTTCTCCATGATATGACAAGTCTTCTTGAATTTTTGATAGCAATATTAGAGAAACATGTTCGGTTAGAGATCAACAGGAAAAAAACTTAGAAAGAAAAATATTGCATCATGATTTATACTTATATGTAGATCTTTATTTGCTAAAATTAATTTAATTAACAAATACTAACTATTAATTCTATCCATATGACTGCTAAAAATAATAATTGGATGTGGCAAATTAGTTTTTTAGGATTGATCTTTTACAAAATTAATGAAATTCTGTGAATGATTTTTCCAGCTAAAAGGCGTGTAGCCAACAGGTAATACTTCATTTCAAAGCGCCATCCTTTACCCTTTTTTTAGATTAATTAAATTATAATTTTATCTTATTATCATTAAGCAAAATGATAATGTCTTGTTAAAAGATACTTCTTAAATGTCTTGTTTTCACTTAAAAATCATATTATCATACATTTAAATTGAAAAAAAAATGGGATGATTGAATAATGGAAGCAAATTACAACATATAAATTGTATAAAATCATCTTTTTATCCATAATTTAATGCACTTCTAAAATATGCGTCTCATAAGTTATTGCAAATAACATGGATCCTGTTGGAGTTTGATTCAAAAGGAAGAGAGAGAACTTAGTGCAATTAGTTTTGTCGAATAATCGTCACTGGTTTTATTTTGATTATTGCAATTATGCTCAACATAATTAGGCTGATTTTCCTCCACCAAATAGCATAACTAGTAGTGATTTTTCTCCACCAAATCAGCATTTATTATTCTTGTCATTTTTGCTGTCCTCCTCTCATTATGAATTCAGCCTCTTGCAATAGTTCCAGACACATTTAAAAACACAGTCCTCACAAACCTTCTCGTAAACTCTTCATTTTGGGCAATTGATCAACAATCCTCGCTATTGTTCATTCAAGTGCACCATTCGGACAACTAGCCATGTATCCCTGGAGATCGATTGCTCATGAGTTCGCGGTGTGCAGTTGGGGGAGCAAATTCAGTTTTAGGGTTATGGTCTACCATAACATAACTTTGACTTCTATTCCCAAATCGAATAAATTTGTTTATTCACTATTGGTCATAACGTCTACTTTTTAACATTCTAAACCCAAATTTGATTTGTGACTATGGCTGAATCAAGAAACATGTTTGTTGTTTTGTGTTTGCCTGAAATGCCTAAATTGAGTGGGGATAATTATCACATGTGGGCTGATAAAACTGAATTTTTACTTACTCAATCTGAGGTTGATTATATCTTAACTGCTCAAGAGACTCCTAAAGGATCTAAAAGGAGTTATGAGAAGGATAATAAAACTTGTCATGGTCTACTTAGCTTGTGCATTATATGACTGATTCAACATAACATATTTATAGTACGATGCAAAGTGCCATTAAAATTTGGAAAGCTCTCAAGTCTAAGTATGACTCTGATGATACTAGGATTAAGAAATATGCTTGTAATAGGTAGTCGTCATTTAAAATGACTGATGATAAACTTGTTCTTGAACAAGTTCATGAGTGTGAAAATTTATGTGGTGAAATATTGGCTGAGAATTTGAACATCTCGGATATCTTTCAAGCCACTTGCTTACTAGACAAATTGCCTCTTTCATTCTAGTTATGATAACACCATCAAGCATAAATAAAATGACTTTAAAGTTGAAGAATTGATTGCTCATGTCAAAATTGAAGAACAGAATCAAATTCAATCCAAGGGAAAGAATTTAGATCCCTCTTGATCTGTTGCTAATCTAGTTGAATCCAAGAATGGTTCAAGGTTTAAAAGGACTAAGGGATCAAAATGAGAAGAGGCACAATAACATGTTCAAAGGACAGAGATCTAACCAAACGAAGTTGGAAGGCAACTGCTATGCTTGTGATAAATATGGACATCCAATGAAAGATTGTTGTGAAGGGTCTGGACCTACAAGTAACAGGTCCAATGAGAACAACGTTTGAGCCAATCTAACTGCAGAAGTCATTATTGTCGTAGTCTCATAGGTAAACATGGTAAGCAACTTGGTAGAGATTCTAGAGCCACTCAAAAGTACGAAAAGGTTGTTCCAAATGAATGTGTGTTTATAGGTAACTCTATTTTTGTGTCTATCCTTGGTAAAGGCAAGGTTTCTCTTAAACTAAATTTTGGAAAATTCTTCACTTCAAAATGTACTTCATGCTCCCGATATTCGTTGATACCTTATTTATGTTGATCTTCTAAATAGGGCTGGACTTAGAGTTACTTTTGATTGTGGAAAAGTTATTCTTAGCAAAGGTGGTGAATTTGTGGGTAATGCATTTTGTAATGGGGTTTTTTTTTTTTTTTTGCTTGATCTTATCGTTGAGAATAAGATGAATACTTTTGTTGCTTATATTGCTGAGTCTATCTCTTTATGGCATGCTGGACTAGGACATGTGAACATCGCCTCAATAAAAGGGCTTAAACAGTTAAGTTTAATTCTTGCATTCAACAATTGTGATTTTAATAAATGTGAATTGGACCTCAAATTCTTGCATTCAATAAAAGATTAATTCTTGCAGTCCTTCATAAAAATGTAAATTGGACCTCAAATTTATTAAAACTTATTCATAGTGACCTAGGTGACTTCAAAAACACCAAGAACAATGGAGGGAAAAGTATTATATTATTTTGGTTGATGACTACTCTAGGTTCACTAATTATATCTTTTGAGTCGTAAAGATGATGTCATAGATAAATTCTTGGTTTACAAAGCTGAAAAGAAAATCAATTGGATCGAAAAATCAAGACAGTTAGGTCTGATAGAGGAGGAGAGCATGTTAGCACCTCACTTAAGAATATTGTGAAGAACAAGGCATTATCATGAGTTGACTTCCCCTTCTAGCCCACAACAAAATGGTATAGCTCAAAGAAAGAACAGGACCCTCAAAGACATGATGAATGCAATTCTTATTAGTTCAAGAATGCCTACAAATATGTGGGGTGAGACAATGTTATATGCTTGCTATGTATTAAATAGAGTTTCATACAAGAGGTTGGACAAAACTCTGTATGAGTGGAGGGGTTTTGCTCCTAACCTGAACTACATGAAAGTGTGTGAGTGCTTGGCCAAGGTAGGACTTCCTGATTTTCAAAGAAGTAAAACTGGTCCCAAAATTGTTGATGATATCTTTATTGGTCATGCTCATAATAGTGTTGCATATAGATTTATTCCAAAAGATAGTTCTCGCCTTGGTGCGATTAGGGATGTAGAATTTTTTTATCATATTTTTCCTACGAAAAATTATGTGGATAAGTGTTTACCTATTGCATCTACATCATGTCATAACATTGCATCATCTAGTAATCTGGACTAAGAACCTAGAAGGAGTAAAAGGGCTAGAACTGATACTAGTTCTAGATCTAACTTTGTTATTGCTTTCTTGGTAGAGAGAGATACACTAAATGAGCAAATTGTGAATGTGTATCTCATAGAACTGATAGAGAAAGAGGCTATTAATAGTGAACTAGAGTCTCTCATAGTCGATGGAACTTGAACTTTGACTTACCTTCCTAGGCTTGTAAAACACTTGGGACTAAATGTTTATGCAAAACAAAACTGATAGAACCATAGACAAGTTCAAAAATAGACTTGTGGTTGAGGGGTTTAACTAGAAAAAATGGCAGATTACTTTGATACCTACTCCTCTGTAACTAAGGTTGCTACCTTTTGTACATTGATAGCTATTGTATCCATGCATAATCTTGTTGTGCTCCAAATGGATGTCAAAGTAGCATTTTTAAATGATGATCTTGTGGAAGAGATATACATAAAGCTACCAGAGGCTAGGGCTTTGTGGCTCCTAGACAAGCGCATAAGGTATGCAAACTTCTTAAATTTTTATATGGACTAAGCTCCGAAGTAATGGTATGAAACATTTGACTCTACTCTTACTTCTAATATCTTTCATGTTAATGATTCTAATGCATGCGTATATTCAAAAGTTGATAAGCATAGTTGTGTAATCATTTGTTTATATGTTAATGATATGCTTATTTATGGTACAAACTTGGATGTTGTTAATGCTACTGAGTCCTTTCTTAGTACATGTTTTGACATGAAAGACTTGGAAGATGCAAATGCTATTCTCCACATTCAAACAACTAGGACCAAAGAAGATACAAGTCTTAACCAATCTCACTATATTGAAAAGATACTCAAATTTTGGTCAATTTGATTGCACTCCGATAAGGATCCCTTATAATCTTAGTTTTCTCTTGAAAACAAATAAAGGTGATAGTGTATAACAAAGTGAGTATGCCAAGATGAACCTTGTGGCAAACCATTGGCCAAATAAAGGCAATAAATCCCTGTTGATAAGGCCCAAATGATTGACAAAGATCAATCTTCCAAAAATAACCCAACACAGAGAAAACCCCAAATCTTCCAATTATTTGAATCAAACTTGTGAACAATAAACCAAACAGATAAATCAACCCACCCTTCAACCCTCCAAAACTAAAGCACCAAATGTTGAATTAAATGAAAGACTAAATTTCACCACTCTACTAGAGAAATAAAGAAATTTGAGAAAATTCTAAGCATCAAGCTTTGATTTCACTAATTCAAATATGAGAAATGTAATAAGGATCAAGCAAATAAATAGTAGAGTCCCCCCTTCCCCAAGTTATGTACCAACCAATAGGATTATAAGAAAATTAACCAATAAAATCCTAATTAGTAGTACAATTTTGAAGGGGACCAAAAGAATATGAGCTGAGGTGGAATTAACTGCATTAGTGATAGATTGATGAGCGATCAACTACCTCAAATGAATGCGTTATGGGGAGATTTTTATGTGGGTGGCTTCTAGAAGAGCTTACCAGCTATCCAAGAAATATTAGCTTAATTAATTCCTTAATTAAAAAAAAGTGCAATTCCATGCCTTGCACTGACCCTTGCTCGGTTTACGCTACATATCTTTCTCGATACTTGGAATATGAAGAAGTTCTATAACTTTATGGAAACTAGACATCTGAGAATATCTATACGTATGTAATTTGTCCAAATTGGAGTCCATTTACCCTTCCAAAATGGTGCTAGAAGTCAGGTAAGATGTTCTGCCTAAAAATTAAAAAAAAACTAATGAAGTGATTTTGGAGAATAAAGTAATTGAGCTCCTTATTGAAGGTTGTTAATTGTCCAACCACCTTTCCTAAGCTTAACTGGGTCTCTTCAAGGGCCCTAAGCCAACATTGACCTAGGATGACCAAGACTTTAACCTCTACCTCTAAAGGTCAACATTGTGCCCACTTGGTTCATAACCCTTGCTTAGAGGAGTAAATTCTTGGATTTTACTCTGCAACACAAGATAATTGGTATACATGTCCTGATGTAGCCTATGCTGTGAGTAGGCTGAGAAGACCTATACACAACCCCAATAATGATCATTGGAATGCCCTTATTAGACTCTTGAAATATTTAAAAGGACCATTAATTGAGATTGCATTTTAACATCTCTCCTGCTATCTTAGAGGGTTATTGTCATGCTAACTGAGTGTTTGACAATGATGAAATTAATTCAACTGGTGGCTATGTGTTTACTTTAGCTGGGGTTGCTATATCTTGGAAATCATCCAAGCAGACTGTTATTGCCAAATCAACAACTGAATCTAAGTTCATTGCTTTAGAATCGGGAAGTTATGAGGCAGGGTGGCTAAGCGGGCTCCTAGTAGATGTTCCCTGATGGGGAAAGCCAACTCTATCAGTTTATATGTATTGTGACTCACGACCAACCATAGGAGTGGCTAATAACTAAGCCTACAATGGAAAGAGGAGACATATTCATCTACGACACAAAATCATCAGAAATCTAATAAGAGATAATATGATATCACTTGAGTATGTAAAATCAGAAAGGAATCTTGCAGATCCTTTCACCAGAGGCCTTTGTAGAAGTATAGTGTTGGCGTTACCACAAGGGACTCAAGCCCATGGAGTAAGAAAATCGTGATGGATACCCATCTTAGACAAGAGTCTAAGTTGAATAGGTCAAATAAAATAATGAAACAACTCAAGATTTTATAGTACAACCCATTGTAATGAATAAAACAAGTAGCATTTTCATATACTGTCAATTGTGTTAAGGATGAACCTCTACTTCTTAATGGGTCCATAGCCTTAATGATGGTACATGACAGTATGCACGTTATGGAACTCACCTATGTGAATGTGGGGTCGATGCCCACCCCATATAAGATTTTTTGGGCTAAAGACTCTCTAGAGCGTTCAAAAGGATCTAGATAGTGACGTAGGGGTTTTAATGCATCAACATCATGCAAGAATCTTTGATTTTAAGGGAAAATGAGTGTGGACAGTTTGATCTTTGCAAACACCATTTGGGTGCAGCATTCTTCTTCCCTAATGAATGTAAGACAGACTTGTAAATATAAGGTACTAATTCAAGTCCAAAAGATATTGGTATATGTTCATTTTTCCTTCTATTACCCATAAGTTCCTGTTTTTCCATTTTCACTTCCTTTTAATCATGTGCGGGAATGTTGGAGTTTGATTCAAAAGGAAGAGAGAGAAATGAGTGTAATTAATTTTGATCAGTACTCTTCACTAATTTTGTTTTTATTATTGCAATTATTCTCGACATAATTATGTTGATTTTCCTCCACCAAATAGCGCACTTAATGCCAATTTTTCTCCACCAAATCAGCCTTTATTATTCTTGTCATTTTTGTTATCCTCCTCTTACTATAAATTCAGCCTCCTGCGATAGTTTTAGACACACAGAAAGGAAGGCTCCTCCCAAACCTTCTCCGAAACTCTTCTTTCTGGATAGTTGTTATCAACGATCATCGTTCCAGTACATCGTTCGGACGGCTAGTCGTGTATCCCTGGGGATCGATTGCTCACGAGTCTCCAATATGCAGTTAGGGGAGCAAATTTAGTTTTCGGGCAGTAGTCTACCACACCACAACTTCGACTTCTGTTCCCAAATCAAATAAGTTTGTTTATTGGCTATTGGTTGCAATCTCTATTTTTCTAACAGATCCAATTAGGATATCATTTAATACTTTTTTTGCCGTAGTCGAGAAATATTTAAGGATACCAATTCACAATTAAGTGTAATCATTGAAAATTTGATGATTTTAAATCATAAGTCATGTTAATTTAAAATTAGGAAAAACATTCATGAGTGTCATATGACAACGCATATATCATCACTCATTAACTAACATGTTGATGATCCTATAAAGAGGAAAGAAAATTCATCTTGAAAGCAAATTGAGAAATAAAATTAGCTTTATTATTATTATTATTATCAAAAAAGCTTCTTTTGGAAATCAAAACTAAGAAACTAAAGAGGGTCATTTACATAATATAGGGACATCAGGCATTTCATTTTAACAAAGAAAACGAATCGAGTGACAATTAATACGATTAGTAAATTTTTTGAGAGTTATCCCCCCAAAAAAATTGAACTCAAATATTACTCGCATCGATTTTTATTTTTATTTTTACATATACTTCTACATTTAGGACAAAAGATTTGAATGGGACAAATGAGAAAATAAACAAAAAAGAAAGAAAGGAAGAAAAAAATAAATCCAATGGGACCAATGACAGGACTTAGGCCTACATCCTCTTTTGACCTAAATGTGGAAAAACCATTACCGACTTTTCTTATGTTAAACCTCACCAGCCAGCCAAACTCAGTGGTCGACGTCCTCAAGCTTGCATGTCTAATGCCTTGTATTTTTATTTTATTTTTTTGGTTTTTTTTTTTTTGCCCGGTGGGGTTGGGGAGGGGGGATGAAAAGCAAGTTGCCGTGCATTAAAGTTTGTTCACATCTCTATTTACTGCTATGGATTTTTCATCAAGACCCCATGAATTAGGTATACGATATAATGGAAAAATTAAACAACGTATAAATGATGTTTTAGTCTAAAGTCAACGGACAATGGGTGGAGTAATTCACTTGTTTATATAAATACTCAAAGGGCATTAAATTTGCGGATATGAACAACTCCACCTTTTATGTAATTCAACAATCAAGGTTTAGATTTGAGTTGGGGGCATTTTTTACCCAAATTGACTTCTGGTTAGTTGATGTTTGGTTCAGTAAACCTATTTTGCACAGCAAAACAACTTTGTAGGGGGAAATAAATCAATTTGACTCATGTCAAGTTTTAAGTCCAATTGACTTGGTGTCTATGGGTGTAGAGCCAGCACAGGTCATTCAATTGGATTAATTTCGAGTTCGGCCGTATCAAAATGAATAAGATTTGTCTAGCATTAAGCTCGTATATAATTGGTTTAACAGAATCGAGCAATGCATATAAATTCAAGTGAGATTTTAACCTCTGACCAATCAGCAATGGACTAGGTCACTTACACACATGTTTAAGGCCATCAAATTTATTAACGTAAGACTACCCCACCTTTTATATAATTCAACAATCAGGATTTGGGTTTGAGTTTGGTCAATTTTTATACAAATCGACTTTTAATTGGTTGATATAATATTTAATAAGCCTATTTTGCAAAGATAAACAATTTTGAAAAAAAAAAAGTAATGGTTGGCATCACCACAAGTTTTAAGCCCAATTTAGATTTCTTGGGATACAGATTAGGCACGAATTACTCAATTAAGATTTTACAGTATTGAATCAATTTTATCAAATTTAATATAAACCCTCGTTATTTATTCTAAAACACTTGGGGTCGAGGGCGGGCTAGCGGGCTGGCTGGCCCGCCCCATTACTATGCTAGGATTTGCAAACTAATTCATTTGTCTTGTGCAATAAAATTACCTCATCAGAAGCCGTAAAATATGGTTGAATTACACAGGTGAAAATATAAGTTTCATTTTTCTTGATGAAAGAATAGTTATTTTGGACAAGATAAATACTCTACTAATCAAACTTGTCAGTTGTCACCATCATTTTGCCATTGCCAACTAGTTTAGTTTGGAAGCGCTTCAAATGCAGGAAGAAAAACTGAAGCTGATGATTAAAGGAGTCTCATTTTGTGGAATTTCATTGTTCATTCTTTATGCAAGAATATTGAAATCTGACTATGTTTATATCTGTTGGCCCCAATTCACTATTAATGATTTCATATGATCATGTCCAATTCAACACATTCGTGTACGTGGCATTCTTTATGTCGTAATCCCGGAATTTCTGTGACGGTCTTTGTCCTACGATATTGATCTTTTTTCATTTTAGCATTAGACTAATTTCGATTGGCCGTTACACATTATGGTGTGGCATGTCTACCGTCAAACATTTAGCGTGTAAAACTATAAAAATTTTATTGTAATAGTGATCACAAAAAATTTGTGTTTTGTGTGTCTCTTGGAATCAGCCTCTCTACGGACAGGAATGCCGGCAGAGATAAGGTTGTCTACATATGAATCTCCCCATACCCCGCAAAAGTAGGACCTTCACTAAGAGGTGATGTTGGTGGTGTATAATAATGATCACAAAAACAGAAAATTGGACTATATTACAATACAATTTTATTATTGAAAATTTTCAAGTTAAGTTTATGTTAAATTAATTGCATGCATTGTTTGACCAGAATATACTTTCTAAAAAGGACAGTCTCTTTTCAACTTATAAACAGCAAAAATATTAATTATAACACGCCTACTTTTATGACAGCATTTAAAAGAAAACCCAGACACAACTATAACAAGATTCACACCACACAAAATAATATTTGAGTGTAAGGTCAAAATAAAATTTAATAGGCAAAATCCTCAAACCAATCAATACGAACATGGTGTGAAATTTAGCTAACAGTGGGGCAGGGCAGCTCAGAGCGTAATGGGGAGCACGTCTAGTGCCTGCCCCACCCATTGGGAAAAACTAAGAAAACAAACAAAATGACACATGAAAATCAGCCCCAAAACTTGAGACAAAGAAACCCCAAAAGTCTAAAAGAGCCGAGTGAACATATGGTGACTGCTATGCACGTCTTTAGCTCAGCTACACCATATATAACTGGGAAATCCATATGTGCATCGTCTATGCACCCTCTGTCTCTAACTCTTTCGAGCTCTAAAAGAAGATGGTGAGTGTAGGTGTCAGAGTCTCGGGCTCATGCTTCAGAGTGACCAGGGCTCGATCACCACGATTACAGCCGAAGCCATGCTATGACTCGATGAAGTGTGCCAGCCAGAAGAGCGAGTGCTACGAGAATGACACTGGTTCGAGCTTCAGTAGTACTGAGACGCCGGGAAGCAGTGATGACAGTTCTACACAAAGTGAGTCCAAGGTATCCAACAGGATCATGGTTGTGGTGGACTCGAGCCACGAGGCTAGGGGCGCTCTTCAGTGGGCGCTTTCTCATACTGTTCAGAAAGAGGACACCGTTATTCTTCTCCACCTAGCTAAACCATCAAAAAGCGGTAAGTGTCCGTCAAGATTTCATTTGACTTGTGTCTAAAATAACCTTTGGCGATTCCTGCTTGGGTAAGACTGCATACATCTGAAGCTTTGCAATATCTGGGGTTTATCAGCAGATGTTCTCATAGATTGATATTGCACAATGCAGGATCAAGCACTGATGCTGGGGTCAATCCCAGGGTCTACGGACTTCTTTCCTCCATGAAGAGCATCTGTGAGGCTAAGAAACCTGGGGTATGTCAAGACATCCCTTACATAATTTGTTGTCAGACAAACTGTGCCATGTGTCTACTGTAAGCAAAGGCAAAAAGAGTTGCAGGAAAAGAACATGGCTTTCGTCTTCTAGATCAGTAGGTTCAAAGCACACACATATCCTACTAGTACTTGTCTCGAGGGTATCTGGAAGTAATGTTCTCGAACTCTGTACTTCCATACTTCATCTCTTCCGATCCAGCTCCTTCTAACTCCTACTTTTCTAACTATTTCCTTTTTAACTTGTGACTCTTGCCAGCTCCTTCCTACTCCTTAGCATTTAAGCTCCATTTTCCTACAGAAAAGAACAAGCCTTAAGCATATAAGCCAAATCCAGCAATACAAATTAAATTTCTTTTAACTACCAGCCATTTTTTCAATAAGAATTTAAGATATCACTTCCACACCCTGATATATACTGTCCAAATGCCAAATTTTAAAATTTTGAAGGGTGCTCATACCAAGGTTAGAACGCCTATACATATATGCAAAGTAAGTGCTCCCAGCTGGTCAGGAGCTTGTTGTCAGTTTGTAGATCAAGTCTATGACCTATCAGATAGACAGCATAAAACCAAAGTAATATTTCCAACATATCGCCCATTCAACAGGCTGCATATAAAATATGAACTAAAGCTTTAACAGGATTGCATATATTGCTATGTAACACAGGTACAAGTAGAAGTAGTAGCACCCACAGGAAAGGAGAAGGGTCTAGTTATAGTAGAGCAAGCAAAGAAACAGAAGGCGACATTACTGGTGCTGGGCCATAGAAGGCGACCAATAGCATGGAGACTCCTAATGAGATGGTTTGGAAGGAAGAGAAGCAGCCAAAGCATCGTGGATTACTGCATCCAGAACGTTGATTGCATGACCATCGCCGTAAGGAGAAAGAGCAGAAGATTCGGAGGCTATTTAATCACCACCAAGCATCACAAGAATTTCTGGCTCTTGGCCTAAAATTTTGATCTAAAAAAGTAGGATCAATGGGGCTTTTTCCAGAAATAATTATTCCACTCAACATTTGGAAACTTCCTCTCACAAACACACCTCCGTCCTCAAATATAGTGTTGCACTAATGTATGCATTTCATGATTCAAACGTGACATTAGGATGGTGAACGAAGACACACTAAAGTCACACCAATATCACAACCAATTCTTGAGGAACATCATAAATGGAAACTAAGACATGTTTCCTTTTGTCCTTTTTGGAGTAAAAGAAGGTGGATTCTTTGGATGCATGTTACGCGATTCTTTATTTCACTTTAAGTACCTGAGTCAAGTACTGAAGCTCCAACATATGGAAAGCTACTTCACCATTAGTCTTTAGAAAACAGCCACCCTCAGTATCTAGACTCTTGTTGGGAATTTGACTCTGCTACATGGACATGACCGCATCAAATAATGATAAGTGAATTATGATTGGGGTATTACGGAGTCATATTTCAAGCTGCATTTACTGGAACAAAGTCTAAATGAATTTAATAACCTCTTTAACGTCTCAAAAGAAACGATGTTGGTGTCTACAGGAAGGGGATGGTAGGGGTAACTGACCATTCTAGAAAGTGAACAAGTAATTGTCCGCAATGCAGATATACTTTTAACAGCAACGCAAGCTGCTGATGCTTGAATGTTGCGCCAAACAACTCTCTTGAGTGGCAGTTAACAACAGTAAGGGCTATGAAATTTGATCCCAATGATTGTTGAGATTAACTTCTAACCTACTGAACTACAATCTGAAAATTTCGATACTATCCTGTGAACATTCTCGAAAAGTTTGACAAACAAATTTGTGAGGCCAAAAATGTATTTCTCCACATGAAGAAATAAAGGAACACACAGAGACAGACGTAGTCAAGGAACCTAGCAGGCTAAAAAGTTCTACACGCCAGAGAAACAGGCGAATCTCCATCAGCCTGCAAAAGAAATCAGAGAGCATTTATCGATGACTGACGCTCTAATGTATCCCAGGAAAATCTCTCTCAAGAAAGGCAGCAAAATTAGATTTCGATTATGTTATTAATGGAAATTAAAGAAGGATTCAAACTTCAACGCGAATCAACTTCTAAAGATGCTCCTCATTGCCTAGACTCCAGCTGTATCTCAGCGACGGCAACAGAAACTACAATTCATCTCAAGGCTTTCTAGGCACAGAAAGGACATGAAGTGAAATGGGTTCTATTATGCCTTGAAAGTTCCCCGGACTGTCATATCGAAATTGAATGCCAAGCAACCAGCATAGGTCATCGGTCTAGGCATCTGACAGCCAACTTCTGAAACTCCTGCATGTTTTTAATCTAAGACGGTTTCATGAATCCACAATCATGGCTGTGTCAAATACCTGACATGAATACTTGAGGTGAAATGAAAAGTATATATGATGCAGGCCATAACTGAACTGAAGAAATCAATTTTGATCTTCATGCTCTTGATGAAAACAAGTCTTAAGTCACACGTGATCCATATGATCCTTCTGCGAAAGAATTAAGAAGTAATAGCAAGCCAGTACAGCATGTACTTTGGAAAAAAAATCTATAAGGGTAACAAAATTTTTAAATCACTTTAGTCCAGAGAAAAAATTATAGACTTGATGATAGTAAACAAATCAAATCTCATGCCTCCAGGCTGCATATGATACTTCTGAACAATAATTTTTTTTTTTAAAATTACACTAATGCAGTTCAACATGTACTAAAAAAAAATACTGTGATAAATGTACCCCCCCCCCTCCATTTTGGAATAATATATTCTGTTTGTTGGATTTAGGCCCATTCCAAAAAAGAAAAAAAACACTGTAATAAACGTTCATATTTATGCCCCAAAAAAAAGGGTTTCATGATGTTCAATTAATTCTCTTACTATAAAAGGAAAAGTAATAGCGGAATGTGTGCTTGAGAATTCCTTGAAAACAATTAGCAATGCAGTGAACACACTTTATTTTAACTCTATCCCATTAGCCATCAGATGATCAGTAAAAGCAGCATCAATTGTTATTATGGATAATCAAATCTTTATACAATTCATTCAGAAAATATGAAATGCGATCTGAAGTTCAGAACTCAAAAGTATAATCACCAATGAAACAACAACCATGAAATCCTTTGCTTTTTACATTTTAAAAATAAAAAAAATTCTATGTTACTACTTACAGAAGCAATAAAAGAATGAGAAAATCAAAACCCTGGAGGATTGAGGGAACGGGGGTTCAATACCTTTTTCATACGAAGATCATACCACATGATCTGTATTTTCCCTGAAACTTCAGCATCCCCATGAGATTGCAATATGCTATGAACATTTGCAAAAACATGAGCATTAATCAGCAAATAAGACATCGTCAAAACAAAAGAATAAAGAATCATGGCACATACAGAAAATAATAGATTAATACAACAAAGACTTTGCAGCAACATTCTCGCAAGAGTATTCTGATGAGTTTTCTGCTCCTATGTCCAAGAATATCTACTAGTGAAGCAATGACATGCAAGACTATATGGTTTTATAGATCCTGATTTGAAGTCAAATCTAGAGAATGTCAACAAGTGAAGCAGTAAAATGTACCATACTTGATACATATGTGGCATTGCAAAATATGCAAGACGAACTACGGCATCTGACCCTCCAAACTGGAGACTATAACACTTACTCACCCAGACATCAATCCACCTTGATAGTTGAATGCTTTAGACCCATTGCTCGGAATATGCTGCACCAGAAGTTTGCAAAGCACCCCATTTATGGTTTCATAGAGCCTGTTGTGAAGCCAAATGTGCCGAAAAATGAAGAGCACTGAAGCCAGCACATCAGAAGAAGAAGGATTTAACCGATATCACCAGTTACAGGAGTTATTGTGTCATGTTCTGCAGACCTGAATTAGAAGGCAACACTTAAGTGGTTCAGATGCCTCTGTTAAAAAGAGAAGATCCAAGAAGTTGAAAATATGCAATATATGCTGACAGGACCCTGAATTTCAAGTAGGACAGCTCAGCCGTCTAACCCTGTTTGCCATGTTGATCCTGGTTTTGCAAGGTCAAAGAATAGAAATGCAACAAAGCAACAGTAACTTTGATGGGATGAAGAGATAGCCGAATATCAGATTTAGAAAATAGCCCAAAGTCTTATATAAACAAAGAGAGAGAACACAATATATTGGTAAAACAATGATAGAAAAAACACACACTCCAGTAAATTAGGAAAATTACGGTTATTGCATTTTTGTAATCGCAAGCGCAAGCCTGCACATACCTGACCTCTATAGCCAGCCATAGAGGACCCTTATGCACCAGGTTGATTGTTTGGCTGGCTTAGGAAATCTTTGGTTCCAATGCCCCACTTAACTCTCAAATAAAGTATAACGTGCGCACTACTAACATTATCCCAATCAATGTAATTATTGTATTGATAGTTGTACACAGGACAAAGGACTTTCTAGGGCACAAATACCAAGCAATTTCATTAATATGACAAACTGTACAGATGATACAATTGGGGATGCCTTTGAACAAAGGCATGAATGAGAAACAATTCCTCAGATCAACATTTCCCTCACTTTCTGCCCACATCTTTATTGCCCACCATTTACATCCCTTCTTGAGGAATCAATGGATCCACAAGAATTAATCTGAACTCTGAAGTAATAAAGATACAACAATGTCACTCAAGACTTCACTCACTAATTTTATGGTAGGTAGGAAACCTATCGCCACATCTGTAAGCAATACGGTGCAACTGATCATAGCCTGCAAGCACCCCTGCTCCTGCCACGCCCAAAAGAATGTTTGCAGGGACTCCTCGAAATAGAGCAGAAAAACCTTCCTGTTGAACTATCTCACGGAATGCATGAATTGCATTATGGTACTTCAACGGTTGCCCAGATGTAAGCATCATCCTTCTCCGCAAGGTATCAAATGGATAGGCACATACCCCAGAAACAGTGGTCACACCCCAACCCAAGAAAAAGCTAGCAAAGAAATTCCCCTACAATATTCCAAAAAACAAATGGATAGGACCCTTCAAAGAATGATTGACAAGCACGGTATTTGAGATGCACAGCACATAAAATTTACATGAATGCAATTTTAAATAAAATTTACATGAATGCAATTTTAATTTAACTGATCATGGAACCTAAATTTCAATTTAGCTAATCATGTGACCAAAAGAAAATTAAACGGAGAAGAAGAACTGCAGTTAGTAGCATAAAGGCTGTCAGTAGCAACACTTCTGCGCTGCACATTTTATGAAGCTGCTATGCGAACTTATTGGATCACTTGAAACTAAATATTGGGGGAGGCGATGTGAAAGAAGAAAGTATAGCCTGCTAAAAGGAAGCTGGAGCAAAGGAGTTACATCCACATGCAAAATGTGGTCAAATCTCCTATGTCAGCTTCATACTTAACACTTGTCCTACTGGGGATTGTGCTATGTGTTAACTAATCTATATAGGTCTCCCATGCAAAATCAAATCTTCATGAGATAGGAGTAGTCACAACTGCTAAAATCTATCAAATTTCAGGATTCAAGATTTGTGCACCTATACTCGTTTACGTCACTGTCTACCAGAGGTACCAGAGCCCATGACAATGTCCTCTCTAAAAACTTTCTGCCAAAATAAAGGGCACTAATAAACCAATGCTTGATATTGTTCCTCTTTGGTGTTAGTTGTGCACTAGTGCCAATTACAATGAACACTTTCAGCAAGTTGTCCACTCTGGATCTGTCAGCCACAGTTAGTCATGATGCTTCAGATGCAATTCCATGGCTTGATGGGTATGAGCGAGGCTCAGATCCTATGAAGCATATGGTCTTTACTGTTCTTCGGTGCATTTGGTACAAGACAGACAGCCAAGCTTCTTCTTGAGGTGTACTGTTTGAGACAAAATTATTAGTCTTGCCTCTCTTAGGGTTTTTGCTGACAGGGTCTTCTACGACTTGAAATTGATAGATAAAGCGATTGAAGAGCTTGATTCTTCCCCCTAGGAGGACTTCTTGCCCCCTCTTTAAAATTAATTTCACAAGTTTTAGAGTTCTACACTTCTATGGCTCCTTTTACAAAAACAGCATGATGACCTTTGTCCCATAATATTAGACCAAACCGAGATGATGAAAATTATTAAGCAGATTCCATTGAATTTACTCTTTTTGATTGACCTTGGAGAAGAGTGATACTTCTGATACTAGTAATAATACTATAAGGAACCTTCTTTTGGGACTTCCATAAAGTTTTTAGGGGGGGGGGGGGGGGACTAAATTCAGGGGACGAATGGAGGGGTTTGTGCCTTTGAGAGGAGTAAACTTCTTTATCAGAAACATGCTCACATTCACTAAAACTTTCTTAAAAAAAGCAACAGTGGAACTACATTATATATACACAACAATGTGATCCTACAACTTTGACTATTTGAGCATCAACACCATTACCTAATCAAGGACTAGTGTTTAAGGTCATTGATAAATTACACGTATCTCACAAAATCTAGAAGCATGTAAACTGAAAGAGAACTGCAAACTTAATACAAATGTTAAGTGGCATACCTCAAGCGGCCCAACCAGAACAAGAGGTTTCGCCGTGTCATATATCCCAAAGTAAAACCCGCGGTACAGAGTGATCCCAACAATTGACACCCCAAATCCTCGATAGAGCCCTAGGATCCCATCAGTTGAAAAAGTTTTACGGTAAACATCGCATAATCCAGTAAACTGCTGTTTACCAGTCGAACGACACCCTATTGTATCAGTGCCTAGCCGAGTACGTGCATAATCCAGGTGATAGAGAAATAGAGAAGTAGTTGCCCCAGCAGCACTCCCTGAAGCCACATTTCCAGCAAACCATTTCAAATAACCATCTCTCTCCTTTGAATATCCAAAAAGATTCTTGAAGCAGCCTCTAAATGCAAAGTTGAAAGCCTATAGACAATGTGATAGCATAATTAATTGAGTTCCCTAGCATTTATACTAGGAAGAAGGGGAAAAGGGAATATTGCCTGGCGAAGAAGAGGGGGAAAAAAGCAGTGCCAAGCTTTTCGACTTTAATCCAATCACTGTTACTTTGCAGTTTTCATTCCCTACAATATAACGAGGAAAAAAAACAGAAATCCTTCCTAGTGAGGAATGAGCTTTGAAAAGAAAGGTATAATGTTCAGAATCCCCTGCAGGTATTACAGAGGAGTTTTTAGAGTTATCTGCAAATCTACAGTCCCTAGATTAAATCAAACTCTGCTTCTTTCTGAGGACTTCCTGTCTTCCACAAGAAAAAGGAGGGCGAGACAAAGGGAGCGAGCAGACAAAGGGTATGCCTTGACTATGGATTACTAACTGGGGGAAGTATACGAAGAATATAAATACTTCATTTTGGTTATGCAATAAGAGATAAACCAGCTAGTTTGATATAGTAAAGTGGCCACTCAGCAACATTTTCATTGGAAGAGTATTGATTTTGCTGACAAGGGTAAATAGGCCAATATCCAGGCTTTGGTAATTCATTCATTTGATCATCATATGAAAAAATAGCAAGGAATTTATCATGCAGACATATCAGACAAACATGAATCAGTCTTTTCTATACCACACAGAAAGTATATGGGGTACAAAATCATTCTTTTGATAAAGTAACAGCTTTGATCTGAAGTTTCTTATGCCACAAAGGTTAAAAAGCTCACCCAAGAGCAACATCTTCCAGATGAACCATATCCTTTGATTTCTCAATAGAGAGGAGGAAAGAGGAAATTTTTATGAAGTAGAGGGAAGTAGAACTCAATAGAAAGAAGGAAAAACAACAGCATCTAATAGGGTAATGCTCCATACTAAATTTCCCATAATGAAGCCTATTGGGAAAAAACACAATAGGAGAAAACTCACAATCAGGCAACAAAAAACACTATACTCCAAACAAAACAAAGGTTGATATCATTAGGCCCTAACCATATATACAACCTCAGCCTTGAGTTAAACTGAAAAGCTATTTTTAAGAGACCTATAAAATATTTTTAAAGGAGTCTAAGAAGTACCTAAAACAAATCAAAAGATGCAACAGCTGAAACAGGTATTTAAATTAGAACAGAAACAACATTAAGAGAGACAGAGACAGAGAAGAAAGAGTTGATACATAATTGGACACAAGTGCAGAAAGGATAGGGGTTAGAAAATCAATTCGGTAAATCAATAAAATAAAAATAAAAAGTAAGGAATTCCATAGATAGAATTGCCTGCACAAATCCTCAAGCTCCCCACAGTCATTCGAGTGGTGACGGACTCAGAGTTTAGGCTGGCCAACCAACTCAAATCATATAAGCTCTACGTCATTTTATCTAGCCCAAGTAATACGATACTTTCAAAAAGCAAATGAAGAAACATAAAAGATGATTGAAGAAAAGAAGTAAAAGTGTTTTAGCCTTACCCAGATCCATCCAACTGAAGGTGGAAGATCGACCACTAACAAATACCTAAGCCAAAGAGAATTCCCAGTGTAACACCCCAAAATAATAGATAGCCGCACCGACAAAACCTAAAAAAGAGCACCCTAGGGTATGATCCATGCCATTCCTCAAAACACTTAGTTTGTGAAAAGGACTTTGATGAATGCTAACAAAGACAGTAGTATGCAATACACATTCCGAAGAACAAGGACGATAAAATTAGCATACCATACAAAGGTTGGTTCCCCTGGAAAAGCCTTAAAAGGATCACCTTTCAAAATCCTAATACAATAATTGAGGATCTCCCAAGCTGCCGTGTTTTATTAATCAAATTCAGGTTTCTCGCTCAAGCTCCATGCATCTAGCAAATGACCTAACATAACCAAGCTCTACTCCAGTTGTACACATTCAGCACTCTATTCCTTTATGCCTTGCTTAAACTTTGATTTGTGTTACCCATATGGACGAAGCCAATTAATTGAATCAATTTAGGAAGCAATAGACCTTGCTCAATAATAGGTCCAACGAGTCAGTTATTCGAGCGGCCTTTAGCTATTGACTCATCCACCCCTCTTGAACCCATATAAATTTGCTGGTATATTTTTAGTTGTGTTTGTGACTTATAACTATCTAATATGCTTCATATAAATATATTTCATTAAAGGGAATTTTACGGCATTGCTATTAGACCAACTTCATGGTACAGTAAAGAATGTTGGTCGGTTAAGAAAGCCAAGAACAAAAAATTACGGCTGCACAAATGAGAATGGTAGATTGGATATGCAGTCATACTAGGTTGAAAGGATAAGGAATGAAGCAATAAAAGAGCAGGTGGTAGTGGCCCATAGTCCCTACAAAGGTCGGCATAAGGAAAGTAAGCTTAGACGGTTCATTCATGTGAAGAGGAAACCACTGGATGCACCAATGAGAAAGTGTGAAACAATTAACATTTTGGAAGACAAACGAGAGGGAGGAATACCTACGAAGAATTGGAATAAGGCTATCACATAAAATTTTGGCACCGAACTTGCCCTCGACATTGCCATAGGAGTCCTTGGAGATCCAAGATTTGGGCAGTTGAGCTTAAACAATAATTACCCTAACATTCTATGTCTTGAGCTTGCTGGTATCGTGTTAAATAGATGCCTTACCAAGAGGGTGGTACATCTTCCAATTTTTCTCACTTGCACACTTATTACCAAACTCCAGAGATATGTGGTTGTTGCACAGCATTAATTGCCATTTTTAGTATATGTAACTTTCCTTGAGCTTAGGTGTTAATGGTAAGTTAGTTCCTGTATTCCTAGTAATAATTATTATCACATTAAAAACATTCTTAGTTCTCTAACACTGTAATTTCAAAATGTTATGAACATAATACCCCATTTATCCTTGTACCCACCAAATATGCTAATACTCATAGACACATAATTCCTACTTGTGTTCCCTCTTCTTAAATTTCCAACTAAAGCTTGGAAAGAAACAGTAAGATACTTGTGCCTCGACACGTGAAATTATAACCCCAGGAGAGTCTTTAAAATGCTTGAAATTTTAGATCTCCAATGGTTATAATATACATAAAGGGTCCCGATGATGCCATCCACAATAGAGTAGGGCAAACCACACGTTGATTGACATCTGAAAATCTCACAGAACATATATCCTCATGTTTCATTTACAGCAAACTTCTTCAGAAATTCATCATATCTATTCAGAAAATTAACCAACGATTTCATCAATACAAAGATACATTCAAGAAAAACAACAGAATCCATATTCTATATTGATACTATAAATTCGCCAAGTACCCCATCCTGATTTTCATTTACAACAAAATCCCGCTCATATTCTTCATAATTTTCACAAACGCTCCAACAATTCCAACAATCGAATTCAAAATCAACTGAAACTAGACTGGCATGAGAAATTTCAGAAAACTCACATCCTGATTTTCATTTAGAACAAAAGCCGTCTCATATTTTTCACAAACCCACCAAGTACTCCAACAATCCAATTCAAAATGAACTGAAACTAGATCGTTATCAGAAATTTCAGAAAACCCACATCATGGATTTCATTTACAACAAAATCCGTCTCATATTCTAAGTTCTTCATACTTTTCCCAAACCCACCAACTCCAACACTCCCGCTCAAAATCCACTAAAACTAGGCTGATATCAGAGTCCAGAAAACCACATGCCGGATTTCCACTTTGATCAAAACACACTGACCTACAAATCCGACATCAACCCAAAACTGAATTCATCTTGAAAATCAACAAACAAACAAAAAAAAGTGACAAGGAGAAAGCATGAGAGAGAAATTAGGGACCTGGGTGGGGAAGTAACGAATGACATTGGCCTGATTGCCTCTCCAGAAAGCGAGGGCGCCCTCTTCATGGAAAACCCTTTTGAAGCAATCAGAAACGCCGGCATAAGGGCGATGAAGATGGCCCCTCTTGATCAACTCGCTCTGGTTCTGCAACAGCAGCTTAACTCGCTCAATGGGTGCCGCCGCCGTCTTTGACAATACCGCCGCCACCCCTCCCATCATCCAGTCCACCGTGAACCTCTCCGCTCGCTTCTCCTTCGTCATCTCTCTCCCTCGCTCTCACCCCGGCCGAGAGAGAGGTGCGCAACGGGGCGATTGAGAACCTGAATAATTTATGTGAGCCGGAATTTTTCTCTTTCCAAATTCACGGGGATTTAATTAGTTAATTTAGTTTGTCCTACACGGTACACCTTTTTCCTTCTTTATTCTTTTTTGTTTTTTTGAAATTTCAGTAGTGTTTTTTTAGTTAGCTTAAGGTGGGCCCACAAGTACGGCTTTTTTACCATGGGAAGAAATTGGTCGAAGGAAACTAGAATTAGGCCCTGTTCTTTTGGGTGGGAATGCACCTAACCCACACTCATCCATCTTTCCCCCTCTTCCCCCTTTTTTCCACACTTTAAAAAAATACCACTTCTTCTCACAGTCACCCACTTCTTCCCACACCTACATAAAACAACCATTTTTCATATTTGAAATTTTTTTATACTTTACGTAATTGTGTGTGCGAATAATCTGATAGCAATTATAAGCAGTTTTAATTTTTCGGATGTTATGGAACAGTTTTATTTTTTTTTTCTTTTTCCTTAATTTTTTAATTTTTTAATTCTATTTTTTAATGTTTAATTTTTTGATTTTTTTGTATTTATTTTTAATTTTTAATTTTTTAATTTGTAGTTTTTTATTTTTTAAATTTTTAAATTTTTAATTTTTCGGATCTTATGGAACAGTTTTATTTTATTTTTTTCATTATTTTTTTTTATTTTTTTTTAATTTTTTAATTCTATTTTTTATTTTTTAATTTTTTAATTTTTCAATTTTGTAATTTTTAATTTTTTTTGTATTTATTTTCATTTTTTAATTTTTAATTTTTTAATTTTTAATTTTTTAATTTTTAATTTTTTAATTTTTTAATTTTTAATTTTTCGAATGTTATGGAACAGTTTTAGTTTTTTTCTTTTTTGTTAATTTTTTAATTGTTAACTTTGTTTTAACTTTGTAAT
>JACYFF010010365.1:12472450-12486021 GCA_017589665.1 Selenicereus undatus
AAAATAAAAAAAAATAAAATTAAAAAATAAAAGATAAGAAAAAAAAATAAAAAATAAAAAATAAAAAATAAAAAAATGAAATAAAAAAATGGAAAATGAAAAATAAAAAACAAAAAAATAAAAAATAAAAAATGAAAAATAAAAAATGAAAAAATAAAAAAATAAAACAAAAAAATAAAAAATAAAAAATAAAAAATACAAATACAAAAACACAAAAATAAAAATAAACAAAATAAAACAGAACAAAACAGAATAAACAAAACCAAAAAAATTTCATCATCATTAATTAGTATCACAATAAAATTATTACATTATAAAACAAAAAAATATTAATAACTAATACTTCAACTTCATTCAACTACATTCAGTTTTCACCCACTTTTTCCCACACTTAAAAAAAAAACCACACTCACCCACTCCTTCTCCCCCTTTCCCACAATCACCCATTCAACACCCTTCATTTTCCACTGAAAAGAACATGGCCTTAGTTAGAAAAACAGGAAAAGAGTTGACACTGCGTAGACGTAGCTATAAAAAAATTTTAACAACTGCCAAACAGTGTTGAAAGAAATTGCAAAAAATTGAAATAAATTAGAGATTATCAGGAATTGATAGAAAAAAAATTAAGTTAAAAAAACCTGATCGTTAACAGTGTCATAAATTACAATGGGAGAATTGTACTCACATATTTATATTCAGAGTGTATATAAGATCATATGCAATGGGAGGCTTGGGAGTCGGTATTTACCAGCGAGCGGCTCGTCTTCTGTGCGGTGACTAACTGTTGGCTCGTAGCTCAAGGGGAGGCTCGGGGCTCGCAGCAGCTTGTCCCTTTCTTTTCGTTGCTTTCTTGGATTTCTCCTTTATTTTTCTCTCATTAAGCCTTGAAATCTTTTTTTTTTTTGGTTTGATTGAAGAAAGCGGTATACGCATAAATTACAAGAGCACACATAGCATTCGACTCCCTCGTCTAAGGAGCATAGCCGAGCGGCTTGCACTGTGTGCGGCGCCTAAGGTTGCGAGTGGCTTATGAGGAAAGCTGCAGGCTACAAGCTGGCTTGTAGCCTTTTCCTTTGCTGTTTTTATTTTTTAAAAAAATTTAATTGATTTTCTTTTTTTTTATTTTAAAAAGAAAGATGTGTGTTGTAAACTAAATCCATGGTAATTATTTTATTTAATGAGCCAAAGTTGTCAGCCTTGCATTATGGGGAGAGAAGATTGAGAGCAAAAAATTGACTCATGGGATGATGTGGATGGTATAGGCCCCCAATGGTGAGCCAAAAAATTGGCTCACCATTTTGTATGCTTTAAGATGAGTGAGTGAGTAAGTGAGTGAGTGAGTGTTTGAGGGCGGGTGTTTGTACCAAGATGTGCAGATGGGTTGTTGAAAGAAGAAGATGAAAAAAGCTGAGAAACATAGGGTTGCTAAAGGAAGAAGATGAAGCGCATGGGGCGATAATGAGAGAGAAAGGGGGGGAGAGGGGGTGTATTTCATTAATGATGTTAATTAATTAATAATATTTTTTATTACTACATTAATGATATTGTTTCGAATTTGTTATCATAAATTAATAATTTGTTTTTTAGAAAATTTATAAATTACTTCCACAACTTATTTGCATAAATAAAAAAGTAAAATTAATTAAATATGTTTAATCATGGGATCCATGAGTATTGTTTATATAATGAGTTAAAGTTGTGAGCCTTGTATTGTAAAAGGAAAAAGTTGTAACTCAAAAAATTAATTCATGGGAAGAGGTGGAGGGGGTAGGCCCCCACTTCTAAGCTAAATTTTTAGTTCACCATTATACATGCTCTAACCTCTCCAAATCCTCTTTTTTTTTTTGTTAAGGCACAAATGGCCAAAGTGCAAGGCTAAACTAATAACATCATTGTTAAAATAAAAATTAAAAAAAAAAGAGCAAAACATGCAACACTAGGAAAATAGTACAGACACAACCACAAAATGATCAAAAATTGTGCAAAAATCGACATTGTGAAAGTAAAAGAAAGCAACTTGTGATTAGCAAACATAAATGTATATATCACCTTCTTTTGAACTAGTAGATGCAAGTTGTAAATACATATATACTTGCATTGCAAAAAAATTCTCAGAGTTACCCCACTTTTTGTGAAAATAATTTTTAGGGGACCATGTTATTAGAATGCATTATGAAGTGCACAGTATTGTCAGATAATTACTAAAATGGCACTTTCCGGTGACAAATGTGTAAATGTCAATGAACTTTTGGCAAGAATTATAATTTTAATTGAATGTTCCAATTATAACCTTCTTGAAAGGATTGAGGTATAACGGTACATTTTTATGGTTATTTAAGTATCCCTCTCCTCCCCTAATTTTTCATTTCTCCCACCTTCAAAGTTTTCTCTTCTTCTCCATTCCTAAAGGATGCCATTGAAGCTAGGGGAAAGGTAAGGTTTTTTTTTTGTTTTTTTTTTTTGGTTGTGGTAGTATGTTGTAATTTATGAAGCAACCCTTAGTATTACATCACCCTCTTCTGTCTCTTACTCTTTCTATGTTGTCGCCTTACTTTAACATTGGAGTGTCAGCAGACATTCGTCATGCGTTTGGCTTATTTGCAGTGGTAATTGAATCCTTCAGTGGTTAGAATTGTTAACCCAGCTTTATTTTGGTCATAATGTTGTTAGAACTGAATGGAGATCTAAAGGAAAAATGCAAGGATCAACTTCATTGAGGAGAAGTGGCCACGAATAAGAATCTATCATGTGCCCAAAGTGCAATGTTCAAGGAATGAGAAATTAAGGTTATCACAGTCAAGACAAAACCCATGTCAAGTCTATGTCAAGTGTTTGAGATGCGATAAGTTTTTAGGCTAGGTTGATGAAGCAAACCCAAATCTGGAAAGGACATTATTAAGTGAGATTGAGATAGTAAAGCATGAGCCAAGGGAATTGAAGATGATGTTCAAAATACTAGAAAATGGGCAGAGCATCCTAGTTATGTTAGAGATTGGAGTAATTGTATTGCTTGCACTTATATTAATATTGCGATCTGTTGTATGCATGAATTGGTGGTGGGTGTGATGGTGAAATTGGATGTGGAAGGTGGTTGTTATCCTAGACTTTTGGAACTTGTATTTGTTTAGATATTGAATGTGGCAAATGCAATGCCTTTTGAAAAATTTGTAATGTGCTCAATACAGAGCTAGTAAATGGATGTTTGAGTTGAGTTTGGAAGGTGGTTAAATATAAAGCTTGTTAAATTGCACTTTAACTGCAAGTAAATCTTCTGCCCATCCATACATGTACATGTCATACAAAAAAAGTTCTGCTGATACATGTACTAGCATCCCTCATAAATAAAATAAATTGAAACATTATCCAGATAAACCACCAAAATGATTACATGTACAACTAACTTATACAACTAGCTGAAGTTGAAGCTACCAAAATACAAGCAACAATGTGACTTACTCAACTTGGCTAGACTGAGTTGAAACCCCTAACATTGCAACTGCTGGGGTAGAAGTTTGGCTGACTTTTTGGATCTTTTTGGCCTTCCATCTGGATTGTCAGTCTTCTATTGAGGCTTCTTCTTATAGTTAAGGCTGCCATTTTCTTCCCTTCGCTTCCCACATGTCAGGTTGTTATGACCCAATTGCTTGCACTTCTTACACCTCTTAGTACCACTCAAATATATGGATGGCATTTGAGGCATTTGTTGAGCAATGGGAAGTCTGTTTTTCCTTCTCTTGTGTTTCTCTAGCCTTCCCCTTTTCCTAAGTTCAAAAAAGGGATCCAAAGTAGGGTATGTACTCTCCCTCAAAAGCAAGAGTCAGGAATGGGGTGAATTATGTCTTCATAAAGCTTCGTATACCCCTCAACATGAAACCAATCACAACAATAATCAGCTAGCTTGTGTTGTAGGCTGAGAATGCACATGGCAACATGCTTATAGGATAAGGCAATGATTTGCCACCTTTGACAATCACAATAATGGTCTTCCAACTTCATAGTGAAATTTGTGGATCCCTCTCCAACATCAAACTTGTAACAACCCACGACCACCCGCCATTGAGGTATTGTCCGCTTTGGGCAGGCGGAACGCTACCACCATCCCTGCCCTCACGGTTTTGTTCTCAAAAGGCGCCTCAATGGGTTGAGGTATCCCCACCCCTTATAAGGCGTGGTTCGTTCTCTTTAACTACCGATGTGGGATACCTTCATCCATCCCCCCCTCAGGGGTCCAACGTCCTCGCTGGCACACCGGTCCGGGTCCATGGCTCTGATACCATCTGTAACAGCCCACGACCACCCGCAATTGAGGTATTGTCCGCTTTGAGCAGGCAGGACGCTACTGCCATCCCTGCCCTCACGGTTTTCACATCGGTAGTTAAGGAGAACGAACCACGCCTTATAAGGGGTGGAGATACCTCAACCCATTGAGGCACCTTTTGAGGACAAAACCACGAGGGCAGGGATGATGGTAGCGTCCTGCCTGCCCAAAGCGGACAATACCTCAATGGCGGGTGGTCGTGGGCTGTTACAGAAACTCCCCCCCAGCTGACACTAAGTTACTGCAATTTCTAAACTCTAGCTCAAGTTGCTTAAGCTTTTTCTCCATAAATGGTGTCACTTTACCATTCAAATTAGCTGACATCTGAAACCTCTTATCAAATCTAGCCCGAACAAGCTTTCTAATCTCTTCTAACATTGTACATATTGGCTTTCGCGTATGCTTCACAATGGCATTATTGAAACTCTCAACAAATTTATTTGTGTTGGCATCTAGTTTAAGTGTGTGATCAAACTTAAACCTTGCCCAATGTTCCAAGGGCTCATTGTTTCTTAACCAATGGAAAAAAAAAATTATCCTTTTCCTTAATTTTCTCCATTGCCTTTTTGAAAACAACTTCTGAGTATGCATTGGCAGTAATATAAAAGAAGCAATGAAACCATACACCTTTGCCATTTTGAGAGGAGAGGAATAAAAGATATTTTAAATACTGACAACTTTGATTATATGTTGAATATGCACATAGCAGGGTAGTTCGAGGCAAAGTTTTTATAGAAATGAATGACACATATCCTCTAGGGATGGCAACGGGGCGGGTTGGGGACGGGGAGTATATTCCCCGTCCCCGTCCCCGTTGGAATCCTCGCCCCCCGTCCCCGCCCCGTTCCCCGCTGCGGGGAAAAAATTCCCCCCCGTCCCCATCCCCAGTGGGGATTTAATCTCCGTCGGAGCCCCAACGGGGATTTTTACCCGCTGATTTTCCCTTACCTTCTAAACTCTTTACGACCATGAGTACCAAATCCAGTATATACCTAGGATTTTTACAAATAAAATTACATATATAACCTTAGTTGTTTCATTTAAAAATTTTGAAAATAAAGTTATTTTTGTAATTTTAATTAAAATTGGGGGTGGAGGCGGGGATTTTTCCCCAATCGGGGAATTGCGGACGGGGATGGGAACGGGGCAAAATCCCCGGCGGGGAAATGGGGACGGAGACGGGTTGAACTATGTCCCCGTTCCCGTCCCCATCCCCGAGCGGGGATTAATTTTCCTCCCCGTCCCCGTCCTCGTCCCCTTTGGGAACGGGGATTTTCCCCTACTTCGGGACGGGCCCCCGGCGGGGACGAGTATTCCTCAACCTTTTGCAATCCCTAATATCCTCCTTAAAACTTGAGGCATGACATTCTTTAATGCTTTGATTATGCCATGTATCATAAACAACAAATTAAGTAAGTACTTCAAAAAAGAAAAAAAGCAATTAAGTTAAGTTGTACCTTGTGCTTGTCAAACATAATTGTATACTTGGAATTGTCTTCCCTTGCATCTAGTACAGTTGCTAGTCCATGAAGAAAAAAAGCTTCTTTCCTTTTCATGCTCATGGGGTGCAATTGAGACTAAGGGGTACTGCTATGGATGAGCAAAAAAATTAGGTACTCGGTTTTGGATCCGGACCCGGTTCGGACCTGTCGGGTCCATACCCAAACCCGGTTGAACTGGGTCCATGACAGGTTCCACAATCCTGGAACAAGTTCTAACCGGGTCCGAAGCCGGGTCCTGAAAACTTGGAACCGGAACCGGACCCCGTACCTTGTTACCCGGTCCAATCAGTTTTTTTTTTTAAATGACTAAGTTGTCCGTCTACCGGTTGACATCATGTGTTGTTCTTCCGATGTTGCCATAACTTCCAACTATACGTTGATATTACTAAGTCTTTCTGTTAATGTAAAAAACTATGAGAAGATGATATCTTTTTTATGCTTGGATGAAATAAAATGCCATTTATTATCTAACTAATTGGACTTTAATGCATGGTAAATGTCTAGTTGCCACTCTATTGAATTTGATTTTGAACGATCGATTAGTTAGGTTGTTAGGTGTATTGGTTCTCTTATAAAGTCACAACCGCAAACCAAAAATTTAAATGAAATGAAATAAAACATAATAGGAAAAAATTAGGAACCGGGTACTCGGTTCTGGACCTAATTCCCATTGGTTCTGGGACCGGTTCCAAAATTCTGGACTCGGCTCCAACCGGTACCGAGACCGAGTCCAAATTTTTGGACACGGTTCCAATGGGGCCGGTTCTATGAAAATGGATCGGCTACCCGATCCTGCTCAACCCTAGGTACTGCCCATTGTTGCCATCTAACCACATGGCAGTGATGAGGATATCCTTACATGGCCCTTTCAAGTGATAGGCATCAATGCCAATGAATGGTCTACAGTGTTGTTTGAATGTAGCAATGGCTAACCCTATACAAATTTGACACATCTTGAAAGATGAGTTTTTGTCAGGGTCCTCATCCTTCCAGTTGATGAAACATAAAGACTCAGGGTTTCTTTCCTTAAATACATTTATGCACTGTGGCAGTACCTTATATTCTTCATCATGTCTGCCTTTAACCACATTTTTCATTAATTTTCTTGCCCTCCAGCAAGTGTAATCATGAACTGTAATCCCAAACCTTTTCATTAGAGTTCTCTACATTATCCCCTTATCCATATTAGAATTGTCCTTGAAATCATCCAACAGCTTAGATGTAGCCCATCTAGATGAGGCATTCGTATTAAACTGAGTATTAGGACACTTGTGACCCTCAATTAAGGACCTAATCATCCATGTACACTTGTCCACAAGTACAACTGCATGGAATTTGAATGGGCAGTCATTATTGATACACTTTTGTGTCTGCTTCTAGTGTTCTTGATTTTCCTTAAAGTAATACCATGTTGAACACAGTAATCCTTCATCACATTCAATAACTCCTCTTTACTAGTGGAGATATCACCAACAACTAGGCTCACCTTCCCAACCCTGTTTCTAGTCCACAACTTGCCTTGCCCGAATACCTTAGCCATTTTATTGACAAATAGTAAATCCTCACCAATATCATCACCAATATTCCCATGTCCAGAGGTCATGCATAACTGAGTGTCAGTCTCTAAGTCAACATCATCTAATGACTCACTTTCAAGTTCTAAATCATTCTCATCCAATGAGAAGCTTTCAGACTCCTCAGATCCATGTGATTGACACTCCCTAAAGTCACTATCCCCACTGTCATTATGGTCACTCTCTTCATCATCAGCTGCCCCCAAATTATCCTCCATATCATTATCAAATACATTAACCTCTACTATTTGTGGTTGACATAATAAATGCACATCAAAATCATGAAACCCTAATAAATCAACCCTCATTGTCCCCAAATCAGAGTCTTCCCTTGATTTTGAAGCCCCAATAGTTGTAACTTTCCTCTTTGAAGGGTTAGGGGTAGTTTGCAATCTATTTAGAGGCCTTCTAAGGTTGCATATTTGCTGGGAGGGTTGTTTTGTGCAGGTACAAATTAGGAGGGGCTTGTTGCAAGGGTGGAAGTTGGAAAATTAGGGGTTTTAGGGATAGTTTGAGATCTAGTTGGAGGCCTTCTAGGGCTGGAGATTTGCTGGGAGGAGCTGTTCTCTGCAGATATAGGTTAGGGAGGACTTCTTGCAAGGGTTGAAATTGGAAAATTAGGGTTTTAATCGGTAGTTTGAGATCTAGTCGAAGGCTTTATAGGGCTATTAAGAGACCCTACAGCCTGGGAGATTGGGGAAGTAATAGGTTGGGAAGCCATAGGTTGGGAGGGCATTCTTCGAGAAGGTGGGGCTAAGCTTTTTGCAGTAAGAGTTGAGTTTAGTAAGGAAGTGGCTTTTAAGAAATGAGAGCTTTTGGGTCTTGTTGAATTGCAGTATAGGCCCTCATCAATTTATAATGGAGTTATAGGCTGCTTTACTTCCTTGGTCTGGGTCTCCTAATTGCAACTTATTAAGTCTATTTGCAGTGGTTGAAGATACTTTGGATTGGGTTTTTGAAGAGTTTCTACTGGGAATCACATTCTTAGTAGAAGGGGTAAATATCAAATTGTCAGCCAATGTCCTAGCTTCACTAAGTGCAAGCTCAGTGTCATATTGGGCTTTGTAATACCTCGTCACTTAATCATATTTAATTAGTTTTAGTTCTTAAAGTATTCATATGGTTAAGATTAACTGGAGTAGTGAGTCTTGCATTTTTCTATTGTCAAACAAAGTAACACTTGATTTAAAGAATTACAATATCGCGAATTTTATTCCAAGTTTGTAAAATATTGGATAATTATGCAAAGTATAAAGTTTCCTATGAATATGCATTTGTATTTGAGCAAGGTTGGGAATTTATCAAGCCATAATAATTTCTTAATAGCTGAGGAAAGGAAAGGAGCGAATTATTGATGACCAATTGTATGGCCAATTTTAGGCCAAGTGGAAAGAAATTTTTTTTGGATAGGTTCAAATTAATTAGATTTGACTCAAGAAAGGGGTAAGATTTTTTAAAAAAAGTTTTTAGAAGCTAGAATAAAGGATAGCTTATGAATTTTACTAGAAACAAATCAACCCCCCCCCCCAAAAAAGCAAAAAACCCCATCTGCTTTCCCGCTACCCTTTCTCACTGCCAGGCCCCCGGTTCCCTATTGCTCTGGCTAGGCGACGCTGGCTTCAGTGCCACCGTCGAACCGCCACCGCCACACAAAGCCTCCGTCATCGATGCCCAGTCGTGCCACGCCTCCTCCATCCACACTATTTTGTCCACCCATGTTCCGGCACCTGTCACCGAGTTGGGTTATTTGTTAATTTAAACGAAGCATAAAAATTAGGGATTTATGCCTAGAAATAGGAGTTGAGCTAGCTAGTGAATGAGTAGGGTTTTAGTGAAAGAATACTTATAGTTAAACATTCAAGTCAATGTTTAATGAGAAGTTGGAGGTTTAAAAATGAATCAAGCTAGTTGGTCTACATGTCTAGTTAAGAGGTTCATAAAGCATTTGAGTTCATGGATAGCTAATTCAAGTAATCAATGGGTGTTAATTGAATTATTTGACCTTTTGTTTAGGCTTAAAATGACAAGTTCGATATTGATATACATAGATGAATCAACCTCGATAATGAAAGGAAAAGCAGTAATTTGAAAGCATAAGTGTGGGAGAAAGTTGTGTAACATGGGTACTTGGGGTTTTAAGGGCAAATGAAATTGCAGAGGGCTATAAGTGTTGCTAACTAACTTGGTTAAAGCAACTCTGATATGTATAGAGCTAAAACTACATTCAAGGGGAAATGATTGAACACTGGCATAATTACCTAGTGAAGGAAAACATTATATTTATTTGATTAAGTGAGTAATGGTAAAGAGAGGAAAAGTCTCTTGAGATATTTCCTAAACAAAATTTACAATATTAGTCCATTAGTTTATAAGATTTTGATAATTGAAAATATATTGTTATTATAGAATAAAGATTTATAGAAGTGAATTCTCATGAACACAGAATTTGAATTGAAGTCTTACAGAAAGGACGACTGTAAACTGAGGTTTAAAAGACAATATTTAGTTTTTATACGTATGTTATTGCTTGTAACCTTCAATGATATTTTAAATTTACATTTACTAAAGTTAATAAGTTTTTAATCAGCCATTGGAACCTTTAGGACCCAATTCAGTGTTCGTTGTTCAATGTGCAATGTTCATTATTCATAGTATTTGCTTGCAGAATTCATAGTTTGAGCCTTTCCATTAAACGTGAAATTCATAGTTCATTGATGCCATGGTTGATGTTCATAGATTTGGGTCCTAGTCAAGGTCGAGGAATAATTTAATAATCAATTAGTTGAGTATAATGCTCCTCAAAAGATATTTACAAAGCATAGTTTTAATATTGCATGCGTGCTTACCAACTCCTTACGAAAAGTTATTTAACTATATAAGGATAATGTATTGATCCATAGCTCATTTTTCTATTGTTTGGTGTTTTCAAACTGTTTTGGGAAAGGAGAAGCAACTTACGGTTAAGCGGGAACCTGCAGAGACTGAGGGCCAGGAGAAGTGGGGCACGACAATGAATGCTAACTCTCTATCCCAGCGAATCATTTTGAGGGCTTGGGAGCTAACTTCTGTTTTGGGCACTTGTGAAGCCTAATTGATATGTAAATCTATTTTGGACATAATTAAATTGTTGTGTGGTACCTCCCTTGGAATGTTTAATAACAATCTTAAACTATTTGGTGTAAATATTGTAACTAGTGGATGTTACTTGGTTGACTCTACTTCTTTAATTACAACCTTGTCCATAAGGGACGACGGCAATGCCCTAACTTGATTGCGGGTTTTATTGGCTCATAATGCTTATTAATAAAGGTATTCAAAAGGTTATTAAGCCAGGGTGTTACATGCTTGGGCTTGGGCTTGGGCTTACGCCCGGGCTCTATGTTTGGTTTCATTTAACTTGTCCTGACTTTCAACTATTTTCTACAAACTGTTTGCCTCAGGTAGCTCTTCAATGTACAAAGGGATGACAATAATCTTTTTCATTTTCCCCTAGTGACTAGTCAACCTAACCCAGCCACCATCTGTGCTAAGTGGTCACCTCTAGTTTTCTCTACTAGGAGGATGTCATCTAAAACTAGAATTTAGGTAACTTCACTCCATTTTCCCTAACTAAAAACCTCACCGCCCTAAATAGGCCAATACTTTGATACTTATCAATAACAATATCCTGAACTGAAATCATTCTCTCCTTATAATAAACTACCAAACATCTATCTCCCTATTAAACAAACGGTAATGTGTTATAATCAAGTCAGCTACACTTAATTACCACACAATCAACCACAACAACTTATTAAAATATAGGACATGCAATTGAACAACATCCATTGCAATCATTAACTTTGCATGTATAAAAATACAGAGCACAGAAGACAGAGCAAGAACTACTTATTTGAAACAAAAATTCACATAAGAACAGACTGATTAAATGCCCACCCATTACATATTCAACACAATCATCAAGGGAATTAGCATAAATGAAACCCTAACTTGTTATTTATAATTTCATGACCAACGAATTTCATAAACCCTAACCCAACAAACCCAAGGTTTCAAATTGCCAACTAAAATTCTCATTACATGACTTACAATTACAACAATCGACTTCTAACAACTCACATTCTCCATGTTTGGTGAAAACAAAGGCAAGTATTTGAAGATAATCACGGCAACAACACCATGAAATTGCAAAAAAAAAGGGCTTTCAACACTATTTATCATTGCAGAAACCTCCGATACTTACCTTCCAACCACAGATTATCAAACTCCTCACTTGCTTCTTCTTCGTTGAATGATTGTCTTTAGATTTTCAATCTAGGTTTTTCATATTTGAATGGGAGATATTATTTGGAGTTGAAGAAGAGAGAGAGAAAAAAAAAGAGATAGAGAAAGAGAGAGGATGAGTTGATTTTGATGGTCTTTAGGTTTCCAGTCTGGGTTAATTAGGCCACTTGCTTACACTTCACGGGGTTTGATAAGGACATTTATGTCATACAATAAAAGCTCATCCAGATTTACACATTTGTCACCAGAAGTACCATTTTAATAATTATCTAACAATAATATGTAACTCATAATACATTCCAATAACATAGTTCCCTAAAAATTATTTTCACAAAAAGTGGGATACCTCTAAGCAGTTTTTTGCTTGCATTGGGTTGTTAACTCATATTTTAACCCAAATAATTATCCTTGTATTCGGTTGTAAACTTGTAACCTTGACAACCTCAATTCTTCCTTTTAAAATACTATTTGCATATTGTCGTTAAAAACCACCTGTACTCATATATTACATGGACTCCTCAAATTTTTGGAAAAGATTAAATGCCAATTCTAAAGTCCCATAGTATTTGCACTATATACATTCCAATCTTTATTGAAATATATTTTCAATTTACTTTGTAATTGCTAATTCAAACTCAATTTTCTTTCTATTGGTCAAGCTTTTTTGTTGACAAATAACAATTCTCTATTAGTGCAAACTCTTTTCCAGAGGAAAAGATGATTAAGCAAAATCAATTGAAGAGATTTATTTATTCACATTCTAATCCTTATTTTTGTCTTATAATTGAGGTGCTATGTATGTCCAATAATTCGGATTTAAAACCATCTTACTTCGCATCCATTCCTTAATTTATTTATAGTTTAGTACTTTTCATTTGTCATTCAGTTGAGCTCCATTATATCTATGCATATATAGAAGTAACTGCTAGTCAAGAATGAGTTTTTGTCACGAATTGCAATAATGTCACTTGACTCTTGAGTCTTTAGCAAGTAGCGGATTGATCTAGCTAACACTTTGGCTATGTTCGGCAAAATTAGCTGTTTAGATAACGGATAGTGGTTTAGGTAACAGATAGTTGTTTAAATAATAGATAGCGTTTTTAATTTAACCATTAGAGGATAGCTATTTAGATGTACAGTTGAAACAAATGTATTCGATAAATTTGACTGTTGAGTTAGTTGATTAATGTAAATGAACATAAAAGGATATAGATAATTTTTAAATATAAAATTTTGAAATGATATTTTTTGGGCAAAAATATGAAATGCTATTTTTGAATGCCAAAAGCTAATACTGTTAGCTTTTCAAAAATCCTGCTTAAAATACTAAACGCTACTTGCTAATAAAAACACTAGATCACCGAACACTTAAAATTGATTGATTAGTTTATTAGTTTAGTCAAAACACTTAACACTACTCAAAATATTGTTGTCGAATGTGACCTTTAATGGCCTCATCATTTTTGTACACCACCACAATGAGAGCCTTTCTTTTTTTTCATTTTTTAAACATGGAGTGTTTCATGCTTTTTTTTTCACGAACCTACAAATTCTATATTCTTTTAACTAATCCCTCCATTGAAGTTCTATTTTACTAAGAGTCAAATTTATGCAAGATTTCGAACCGTCACTTATATTTTCACTTTTAAAGCTATAAATTGTATTATGCGATTTTTTATTTTTCCATAGGCATTTTGTAGTTCTCTCTACATCAATTACCATTATTTTCAACCATTTGTCCAATTTTACATCTTTTTTGAGCCAATTGATGAAGGCTCTCTCGAATTTTACTACTTGACTTAGTACTTAATTTGCTGCTTGCTCTCTTACTAGTTACTACAAGTAGTTATTATTATTATTATTATTATTATTATTATTATTATTATTATTATT
>JACYFF010010365.1:12486031-12505540 GCA_017589665.1 Selenicereus undatus
TTATTATTATTATTATTATTATTATTATTATTATTATTATTATTATTTGGCTTCTTCAAGCTTCCCAAAGCTTCAAAATAGTGCTATTTTCATATAGAAAGAACAAGGGGCACGATATGCCCTTAGAATTGTTTAACTAAGCCAACTATAAAATTGACTTCAATGTACTTATTATCATCCATATTAATTATTATGATCTAAATAAATCTTAGTCCCTACTACTTTAAAAACTAAAGTGAGAAATTAGATTAGCATAGCCAAATCCCTAGACTTTATTGGGCTTATTATCCCAAATGTCACATTGGTGTTCAATAACACTAGCAAGAAGGACGTGAGGAAATTACAACATATGTAAACTAAAGACTTTTACAAGTTGTGAATTGTACTGAATTGTTTTGAGTGAGGTTGAATTGTGCTTAACTGTGCTAAATTGTATTGAAATGGGTTGAATGCTAATGATAAGTACTTACCATAAGTTGAAAAGAACAAGCCTGTAATTTGACATGAGAGAATCGCTACAAAATTTTAGTTGTAACATAGTATTTGTCATTACATTGTAATTTGGACAATGTAGTACACTTGCATTGGTAATATTTTAACCATAAATATTTTAGAAAGATATGTGAAGTTCAATCCTAGTGCATGTGTGTACATTTTTTAAATTTATAAGACTATTTACTGATTAGAGTTGATGTTGCAAACTCATGGATGACAATAAAATGGAGTCACAATTAGGAAGGCAATGGACTGAACTCGGATTGGATGTAGGCTCATCAGAACCCGAATTCGATTAATTTTCCTTTGAAACTTTAATCTAAATCTGATTTGGTGGAGTCAGATGTTTCCTTAGATTCAAATAAGATCAAACTCGCACAACTTAACTTTGTTTCCCCTTATTTTGTATGATGCCTATAGGCTATCAAAATAAGTTGTCAGTTTTAGGGTTGTAAGCGATATGTGTGGAACAATGAATTTCATGTTGGAACGTTCAACAAATATTACACAGAAAATAAAGTAAAACAACGAATTGGTTAGGGAGATTATCATTAAGGCAATGGTAGCATCAGTAATAGCTAAGGAGAGAGAAAAAGTTTCAATTAGCAAGGGAGAGTGAAAGACAATGAATAACGACACACAATACGAGCAAGAAGATGTATGGAGTAAATATGGTTTCGATCTTCAATCAATAGCGGTAACTTACCAAGAATTTTGCTCATCAGAGATGAAAGGAGGCTAACTAGGTGGCGAGGCAGGGATTTTGAGGATGACAAGGTAAAGGAGTCCAACTAGTACATTGGGGGAGATGGAGGTACAATTAGCATTATTAGGTTTTTCATTGGAAGTTAACTATTTGAAAAATATAAAGGGATCGGACGTGATCACCCCTTGAATCTGATCCAATCCAACTCAAACTCAAGTATTTTTTTACCTAATTCGAATCATATTTCTTTTTTTAAAAAAAATATTATGTTACCTCAAATTGGATTAAATTCACCTCGAATTTGGATTCGACTGCCATCCTTAGTTACAAAATAGAGTGTTAAATTTAGTTTTGATGGCACACTAAGAAACAAGAAGGCACTTGAAGGCTATATTATTGCAAATCACCACAATGTTTTGTATGAAAATTTTGATATCAATATCAGTGAATCATGTACAAAATTCAGCAACAAAAGTGAAAACTTTAAATAACAATGCCACAGACAAAGGCTTTTAAATTGAGGTATAAGGACATTCAAATTGAAATAAATGTTATTGTCATTATGACACTTTCAGGAGGATTGAAATTGCATGGAAAGTAGACTTCATAATGATCGAGCTAAGGTTGAGCGTTAGTTCGCTCAACTTAAGGTTTTTGGGAGTTTTTTTATACATAAAAATGAGGGAGGTATCATATTAAATTCTCATAAATGTAGGGCATCTCTTCCGATGCCCAGGTAGTGATATACTCTAGTACATCGTTAATCCATATTCTCCTATCATAGCTCCATGGTTACCCATGAGCAAGCTCATGTGCCAGGCCTATTACCCTCCCTCTTAACGAAATTAAAATAAACAAATTCAAACTGCTTGACCAACTCTAAGATGTCACAAATGATAAAACCCAACGAACTATCACCAATCACATTATTCTGGAGTTTCTGGATCAAGGGAAGATAATCCCCTTCCACCACCGGCCTCATGAAGCAAACCATGCACCTTAGGAACTTGAAGACTCATTAAGCAAGCCCGTGCTTCTTCAACTATGGCCCCCGTAAAGTTTAGCCCTTGATGAACTCTAGCCATGTAGACATTTCCATCATAATCCCGAACTATTAAACCCCAACCCCAGCCATCTTCCCCCACCTTACCACCATTGAAACTGATCTTTTGGAATCCCAAAAGCGGCAACCTCCAATACGTCTGGTGGCTGCTTCCAGCATAGTCTATTTGAGTCTTCATGTCCATATAGCTTCTCACAAAACTCATTGCCTTCTCCGCTAGCTTGGATAGGTTACGATTAGGCTTTTAAAAAATAAACTGATTTCTCGTGTTCCAGCATTCTCAAACTATGGCAACAAACAAACGCAACTCCTCTAAACCCGAAACTTCCATAGCCAGCTCTAAGCAATCCCTCATCGTCCTTACCCATGTCTTCCATAGCCACGACTTAAATGATGACCCCTCCCATATCTGAGCTACTAGCGGGCACAACAGACAGGAGTTGACCCCTACCTCCATATTACACCTACAAATAACACAGCTCGATTGGAAAGAATGGATTCACCTAGCAATGTTGCTTTGTGTTGGAAAAATTCCACGATGTGGTCTCCATGCGAAGAATTTCATATGGGGTGGAATGTTTAACCTCTATTAGCATTTCCATAGATGAACATTGTTGCTAGGAGAACCTTCCCCACTTAGTTCTCTTCGACTTATCCTTAGATGATAGGCAGATATGACCGAGAATAAGTCATTCGTAGCATAGTGCCATACCAGCTTATCCCTTAGCAAAGAAGGGCTAAGTGGGATGCTTAGTATCATTCCAACATCACACGAAAGGAAGGTCACCTAGATTATATCTTCCTTCCATTGGCCCTGCACTAGATCAATCAAATCACTTACTAACATCATATTAGAGGCCTCCAGTTTAGAAGTGATAACACGAAAAGAACTAGGTCTTGATAGCCAATGATATCTCCAAATATTCAATGAACTCCTATCACCAACTAGCCAGCGGAAACCCTCCTGAATCAAATCACGAGCGCTCAAGATACGATGCCACATATAACTCAGATTAGCTCTTAGTGATAGGGTTGTTCGTCGGTCCATAACCAAACTGGACCGGCCTGAATCGAAGATCGAAATGGCCTTGACTCGAAGACCGAGGATTGGACCAGTCCAAAGCCAGTCCAGACTAAGACCGGACCAGGCAAACCCGGACTGGACCAGGATCGAATCTACTTTGGACCAAATAAAAATGGGCTGTTGCAATTTTATTTTATTTTTTTGGTTTTTGCTGTTGAGTTGTATGAAAATTAGTCTTTTAGTGCATGTATACATAAGGTTATTGGCTTATTGCTTATGCTCAAGCTTCTCTATAAAGAAACGCCTTAAGCTTCTCTGCTATTCTAAACTTTTTATAGAGAATTGACCGAAACTATTTATAGAGAAATGCCTAAAGCTTCCCTTTTAAGTGCCCATGACCATGAATCACGGCGCATACAACATACCTATTTCAACTTTCACAAACCATAACCTACTTCACAAACCAACTTACCAAACCAATTCAACCACAACACAAATTAAAGCAAATTCCAAGTAAAATGTTTAATACAGAACCAACTAAATTAAATGTTAATTACATAGCCAAAGTTCTAAATGTTCAACAACATGTGCTTTTCTCAAAGTGACTCAATATTCAAACCAATGCGATTCCCAAACTTGAAACCAATGTCTTGGACTTGGAGATGGATTTCCTTGCAAGAATTTGCCCTTCTCTCAAATGTGCAACTAATTGCTCAAGCAGTACATGAAATAAATAAAAGATCGAGTTAGTAAATATGAAAACCAACAATTAATTTACCAAAGAAAAATAATAATGATAATAGTATAATGTAAAAATAATAATGATAATAGTTTATGTAAAATAAACCCCAAAAAAAACAATAATTACCGCAATATTTCACCCACATCAATTACATTATCCTTAAGACTCAATTTACCAAGATCTAAAATAAAGACAATAAAAAGAACAAAAATTAAAAGTTAGAACATGTAAATATGTAATCATATAAAGTAAATAAACAAATTAAAAGGGAAATGAAAAATTGAACATTATCCTTATCAACATCATGTAATTCATCAAAGTAGCCATCCATATCTAATCTATTGCTTGACCTGAGCTAATCTTGCGCACATATAAGAGCTTGTACTATCTTTTCACACTCAAACCCAACAAACTCATATGTTAAAAAAAGATAAATAAGTTATAAATTTATAATGCAATACAAAGAAATATACTAATTAAATCAATTACCTTTGGCGTTAAAGAAGTTGAAAATGAATCAAGAGTACATCTTGCACTGAATGCTGAAACATGCACAACCATAGAAACATGCACAACCAATACATTACAAGTCATTTAGGCAACCATGGGATATCAAGAACCATGTACTTTCCATCATCGCAACACATCATCTCCTACTTCATCCTCTTCGAGTCTCTTATTAAGGTACTTTTGCAACTCTGTCTTGAAAATTCTTCTTCCTCTATCTGGCCTTTTCAACTTCTTTCTTAATTATTGTGCATAAGAGGTAGCTCGACTAGATACAATACCCTTCTCAACTTCAGATTGTGCCCCACTACTTTGCCTACTTTGAGGAGTCAATGGCTTGTACAATTGTCAATACTCATCAAACACAGCTTCTACTTTCTCTTTCACTTTCAAAACTATGGCACTACCTTGTTTCCAATCTTTAGAGTTAGAAGGTCTATTTGCAATATCATCTTTTGCCAACTCCAGATTATAATAGGGGTCTCTTTTGCTATTCTTTGTTAATGCATGCTCATACACTAATGTAGTGATAACCACCTTATAAGTGGAGTTCCATCTAATGGGAACATCAAGAGACAAAGAAGCCTTGCTCTCAATTTTTTCTACAATTGCGCACTCTTGAAATCTTTGCAACCTACTAGGTGATTGCCTAATAAATCTCATAGTAGCTCATACACGCTTAACTGACTTTCCAATAACCTTCAACCCATCATATACAACCAAATTAAGTATATGAGTAATGCACCAAACATGTAAGAATTTTTCACCTGAAAAAGAAAATGATGTGTCTCTTAAACTCACCAATAAGGGCAGTACAAGCAGTACTATTGCTTCCAGCATTATCAACGGTAATAGTGTATAGTTTAGATAATAAACCCCAATCCTCTAAACACTTTCCAAGAACAAGAGCGATATCATCACCTTTATGACTAGGCACAAAAATTCAATATTTTCTTATGCAATTTTCGATCATTATCAATAAAGTGGGTAGTTATAGCTATATAGTCAATCCTCTAAAGTGAAGTCCATCTGTTTGTTGTCACACACACTTTTTGACATTAATGTGTAAGATATTCTTTCAATTTCACCTTTTCATCCACATATATGTGATAAATGTCTCTTGCCATGGTAATGTGTAAAGGCATATTAAGTGAAGGACAACAAATAGATATCATTAGCCTAAATCCTACATTTTAACAAACCTAAAGGGCAACTCATCAAGTATAATTATTTTGGCTATAGACTTCCTTGCCTTATGAGGGGTTCAATACCTATGCCTTCAATCTAGCTTCTTCCTCATTGTTTTGATCTTTTTCAAAAACCAATTGACTCTGTGTCTGTTTGCTTTGATTATTTGGATTTTTAGGGCACTTTGGAAAACGATTTTTCAAGTTCTTCATTCCATTCTTACTAGAGTTGACCTTATATATATTGCCACAATATTTGCACTTATCGGCCACTCTTTTGCCATTCTCTTTGATATCCTCAAAATGTTCCCAACACTTTGCACTTTGAGTAGACTTTCTAGCTACTTGTCTCGCCTTGCTCTTACTTTTTGTTGCTCTTTGACTTGCCTCTTCCTCCTCTTCAATTTCAATACGGTCATTCGGTTGGTGCTCACTCGGAATATTGATATCCACATCAATCGATTCTTCTACTTTCAAGCTACTTTTCTTTTTGGATTTGGAGCTCAACATCTAGCATTGACGGTAATAAAAAAAAAGTAAGTAAACACCATATCTATAGATCTTGTTACTTTAAATAATCAAATTACAAAACTTACATTTCGAGAACAACCTGTAAGGGACTCCAAGATTGCCTATCTAGCCGAAAATTGAGATGAATATCACACCTAAAAATAAGAAGGGTTTCATTCATTACAAGTTAGAACTATTTGATTAAAAAAATAACATCAAATTGGCACAAGTGTAAAGTGAAGCATTGAACAAATTATATCAACCTACTAATTAAGATGTGCAAGTGTGAAATTAGGCAATATTGTTATAAAAATGCACGACCCCATATTAGAAGCAACAATTCATACTTTCATAGGGTAACAAATTAGAGATTAGGAACTGCGAAGAGAAATGATACTTAAACAAGAAGGAAAACCCCATTAATAATTAAGTTAAGAGGAATTAAGGGACAACTCCATGAGCTTGAGGAAATCATAAAAATCTAAAAACCCATCTCTTTTTCTATCAAAATCCCTCATCATCTCTTGTTTACAACATCATCATCCTCTGATAGATTAACCAAGCCTAACCCAAAATGTAGTTTGCTCAATTCCTCAGCATCAAATATGTGGGCGTTTCACCATATTCATATTGATCATTCACGTTTTAAAGATAGGATGAAGGCACTAATGGACCAATATTAACCATTCATGTTAATCATTCATATGAATCCCAGCCTGGCAGCCTCCTCATTCATCATATTCATATGATATGATAAAAAACAGCCTCCTCATTCATATGAAGCCATTAATGGACCGAACTGAGGAACTTAGAAAAAGAAGAAGAAGAGGATAACGGTGATATGATAACTCTCCGAAAGACCAACACGATGAGAATATTGTAAAATGATGAAATACATATTACAAATACAAATCATCAATGCCATAATTGTACTACCAATTACACCAGTGCCAATCATGTTCTTTTGATCACCACATCCTTATTTAAGTGTATTGAGTGAAAATACTAACGTGGGCCACGAATATGAAATTCACATGGCTATCTATCACAATGGCATCTAATTACGAGGGAAAGAAAATTAGCAGTTAAATAGGTTGCAATTCATCAGACATCTTTCGATTTGCGTCCCAACCTGGCAGCCTCTTCATAAGTCATTCACCATATTCATATGATATTGAATATGAAGATAACAATGATATGATAACAAGCGACAATTTACCATGAATCACAGAGAGAGAATGAGGGAGATAGTTCATAATTCACTTACCAATTTACCATAAAGAACCGCGCGGTTGAAGCAGAGTGAGCAGTTGGCGGGAGGCTATGATAGAAGGGAGTGCTGGAGAAGAGAGGGAGACTGAGGAGCTGGGAGCGAGATAGAGGAGCCGACAGGGCCCCCTATTAACCTAACTTCAATTTGGTCCCGGTCTAGGTCTCAGTCCATCCAGTCCAAAACTGGGCCAGGCCGAAGATTGAAAGGGACAAAAGACCGAACCAAATGGCCTCGGTCCAGTCCGGTCCACGCTGGTCTTCGAGCCAATCTCATTTTAGGCCGTATAATGAACAGTCCTACTTAGTGAAACATCTAGAATATTATAGTTTTAGTAATATCTTGCCTTGAGAAGTCTAGCCATGAGCAATGTCTCATTCTTAACCAACCTCCAAAGCTGTTTGACCAATAGTGCTTAATTAAACGCTTCCATTTCCCTGAATCCCATCCCTTCCATCATTTTTTGCTTGCATAACGTCTTACCCTTGACCAATGGATTTTCCTTTCCTCATCACTATGACTCCACCAAAAGCGATTAATGGTCACTTGAATCGTTTGGCATAACTCAACTGAAAATTTGAACACACTTATAGCATAGGTAGGAATAGCTTGAGTGACATCTTTTATCAGCACCTCTATACTCACCCTAGACACCAACCAATCCATCCAACCTGATAACCTCTTCTTGATATGATCCACTATAAAGAAAAAAGGTTTTTTCGAAGACCTACTAATAAATGTTGAAAGACCCAAATATTTCTTGTACGAGAGCAACTCCCTTATGTCAAAAGAATGAACAATTCTTGCCCTTGTATTAGATTTTAGACATTTGCTAAACAAGACATTAGTTTTGTTAAAATTGATCAACTATCCGGAAGCTGTCTCGTAATCATGAAGGATTTGTTTGACACTAGCGGCTTGATCCTCCTAAGCCCCACAAAAAAGAATAGTATAGTCCGCGAAGAAGAGATGCGAAATCGATGGAGATCCTTCACATAGTCGATAGCCATGGATAGCCCTATCCTTGATTGCCTTCCTAAGTAGGCTAGACAATCCTTCCAAGGAAAACAGGAAAAGATAGGGTGAAATTGGATCACCTTGTCGAAGCCCCCAACTAAGTATGCCATGACCGCTCGATACCCTATTAATAAAAAACAAGAAGGAAGTAGATTGAACACACTTCATGACTAGCTATGCCCACTGTTCTCTAAATACCAATCGAAGCATAATATTATGGAGAAACAACCATTCAACTCGATCATAGGCCTTTGACATATCCAATTTAATGGCCATGGATCCCCCTACTCTAGTATCACCATGCATAGCATGGAAAATCTCATAAGCAATGAGGATAGGATATTATCCGTTATGAGCCTACCCAGTGTGAAAGCACTTTGTGTGTCTTAAATGATACAAGGTAACCAGGTTTTGACCCTATTTACGATTACCTTGGTTACCAACTTGTACACCACTTTACACAAACTGATAGGTCGAAAATGAGTCATAGTCTCAGGCATAGGCTTTTTAGGGATTAATGCAATATAAGTATGATTCATCTTTGGGATAATAGCATGCCTCTCCAGTATAGCAAGTACTGCAGAGTACATGTCATCACCAATTATGTCCTAGTGTTTCTGGTAGAAGAGGGCACTAAGACCATCTGGGTTAGGAGCTTTATGAAGGTTTATCTGCGAAAATGTTTTTCCAATCATGGCACCTGTAACCGTGGGTTGCACACAATCAAGCATAGTTTTCATGCTTGGATCATTGCCTTTTGTGAACAAAAGAGAAAAATAGTAGATAACTATTTGCTTGATTGCCTCTGGCTTCAAATGCGTAACACCATCAACATCTTGGATTTTTGAGATGGAGTTTTAGGCTCTTCTTATGGAAGCCTTAGAATGGAAACACCTTATGTTCGAATCACCATATTTAAGGAAATCTGCCCTTGCCCATTGCTACCACATAACTTCCCTCTTTTGCCTCCAGTCTTGAATTTCTTTCAATGTACGATGTCTTTAGTTCGTATCCTCAATGTTTTTGTAATGATTGCTCAAGCTCTTGGATCCTTGTATCCACATGGCAAATGGCTATTTCTTTCAACAACAAATTCCTTTCTACAGCTCTCAATTTCACCCAAAAAGTTATCGACAACATCATTGTCCGTATAGCTTGCCTATGCGTGTTAGATGATTTCTCTACAAGAGAGATCAAGCACCCACATATTTTCAAACTTGAACTTCTTCTCATACCTTTGAGACCTCGCTCTATGGGGGTTGCACTTAAGCATGATCGGTAAGTGGTATGAAGAATCATCATTAATGTGTCGTACTAGGGATTTTGGGAACAATAAAGACCATTTCATAGATGCACAAAGCCTATCAAGGCGCTCCAACACCACCACCACCACCACCACACCATCCTATCGCGCTACTCCTAGTGAAATCATGTCCTTTGTAACCCAAATCCAACAGTCTCACCTCGATGAATGTTTCTCTGAAAGAATCAATTTGCTATTCTGACTTAGGTGGGCCCCTTTGCTTCTCAATGTGGAAAAAATATATCATTCAAATCACCTCCACCAGCTAGAGAAGGCTCGAATGGGTATTCAGATCAGCTATCATTCTCCCCGTACTATATTTGCTTTGAGTTTTTTACCATCCATATACTCCAGTAAAACGCCATTCAATTTGCTCGCCCTCCCACCTAATATGGGCATCCATATGATTAGAAGAAAATGAACATAAGATAAGGTGCACCTTCTTTTTCCAAAGTAGTGCAAGTTATCCTAATATACCCATACAGTCCACATAAGCTCCATAATAATCTCCAAGTCATAATCTCACATCATCCATCTCCCCACTAATCCTTTTGGTCTCCGATAAGAAGACCATCTTAGGCGAGTATGTCCATAAAAGGGTACGGATTTCGCCAACTGCCCAGGCCTTGCCTAGACCTAGACAGTTTTAACAAAAGATACTCATTGTGCTGGGCAGGGTTGCTCTAGATACCCCACCTTTGAAAAATCAACTCCATCAGTGTCCAATCTATTTGTCACGACTTTGACCTTTTCCACATGTTGCATAGCTGAATCACTTCCTTCAAGTGTGTGTTTGAAAACTTCATTTCCTATTGTCAAAACTTTCATATCATCCACACACATTTTAGATGAACCATCATCCATATTATGTTGCTCTCATATATTCAAGGACCCTTTGGATGACCCTTCCTCAAAGATCAATTTAGTATGAGATTTTGAGTTCTCTTTGGCCGATTGAAATGCTAGGAAGAACTTTTTTTGTTCCTTTAGTTCAAGCTCAAACCCTCATCTTCTGGACTTCAACGGTGAGGCCCAAAGCATTCACCATATTGGTAATTTGTTTCTAAAGTGTCCGAGTCATAGTGATCACACCCCTTGGCCACATGCCCCAGTAAACCACATAAGTAGCAAAAATAAGGAAGTTTAACTTAGTAAGTAAATTCTGACCTTAATGCGTTTTCCTTCAGCCATCACATTCACCACTCTCTTAGCGGCTTCTCTACATTAATATCCATCCTGAAACAAAGAGGCTTGTCTATGCCATACATTGTCTCATCCTCGTAGCTCACAAATATCCCAATCTGCGACATCAAAAACTGTTTACAAGCAGGGGTTTGTTGCTTGCCAAGAACCTCATAGGTTTTTACCCAGATTCTTGCCATATTGAACATCACCTTTGAGCATTTGCTCAGAGTCGTCAATGTCCTTCAATAACAATATAGTGCCATCGAAGGCCCAGGGACATTCATTCAATACAAGATCCTTATTAGCTTCTTAGAAGAATTGGAACAAGAACATATTACCATATAGATCTTTAATGATCACTCCTTTAGCCAGCTACTAGATATTCTTCAAAATTGACTTCATAACCTTGGCATTAATATGTTTGTTCGTCATAAATTTTCCCCCACGACATAAAGCAATCTCCCTCAATTTCTCATCAAGAGTCTGTTCATTAAAAAGTCACAGCTTCCTCTTCTTCCTTTGTGAGTGTCAAACGCTTAAGGCTTCCTGTAGCCCTGATGCCATGAGACCCGAGTTTCTTGATGGGTACGCAAAGTCCAAAAACCCTAGAAGTTTGTCTTCACTCAAAAAACACACAAACCCAGGGTAGAAAGTTCAGAAGAATGATCAGTCTTCGCCTATGAGAGGGGAACTTCACCACAACCACCAGCTTCACGATCAAGTCGGAGGCAAAAACTCTGAACAAAAACTAAGGTTTTGTTGCGGCCTAGTTTTCGGAGAGAGAAATTAGGGACCTTAGGTGTATTCATAGAGATTTTAGGTTTTTGGGAGTTGTTACCAAAATTTTGGGTCTGAATTTTGAAGACGTCAGTCTTTGTGCCTCATTTGAAAAATAAAATAAAATCAAGTTAATGGTAACATTATAATAGTCACATTTCAATATGACAAATAATCATATATCATATATTATATATAAAATATAAACTTGAATGGATTTAATGGGTTGATGGTGTTTTGACAAATGACAAGTTTCTATTGATTATCTTACATTTACTAGATGGTTGTTTTTTATTCAATTAATTTAATGTTTACAAATTTAAAATAACAATGTCAATACATATAAATCTTAATTAATTATAGTAAGGGTTATGTTTTATTGCCCATATTCAAGTTTCAATAGTAAATGATTATCTCTTTATTCAATTATTTTAACCATTATAAAATTTAGAATAAAGAAAGATTATAAATATAAAATGTATTCAAATTATGATAATAGAAACATATATAATAAATTGATGATTTGATATTCCAATTGCTTCATTTATTATCTAAACTAATAGGCCTAAGATTATATTAATAGGCTTGAAGAGAAATCGCCCAATCCCCTAGGTCAAATGACATTAAACATATTTCAAGTATATAATAATAAATGTTTCTTCTCTTTAGTGTTTTTTTTTTTTTTTTTTAAAGTACAGGAGGAAGTGAAAGACTCCTATAACATGTATGACCAATCATCCAAGTCAAATGTCAATTAAGGAGTCATTAAGTATCAAAATTATAGTATTTAATCGAATAACTTTAACGGTTACAAATTCAAAGCAAAAGAGGATAATAATCATTGAATTTAATTTTATCTATAAAAATGGAGCTAATAATAATGAACGGAAAGACTCAACATAAAGCTTAGTTAAGTACTATGACAAAAGATGTTCCTAACTCTGACCCTTTTTGGTTGATAAAGATTATTATTTTGTATTGAATTCAATGGTGTATGTATCTTCTCTTTTTATGCAAAAGGCAACAACATTTTTATTCTATTATTCCCAATATATGCAAATTTGGGTCCCAGTTTCTAAATGCTACAATTTATTTATGGGTCCTTATGGATATGTTTGTAAAATAAATGTCATGATTACATATAAGTGTTTAATGATGCTATTATATTTGTAAAATAAATATCATTTTTTTAAAAAAAATTTCACCGAAAAAGAGAAATAGTAGATATAAGAACATCGAATCATATATGAAAATGCACTTACATACTTCAGATTTACATATATAATCATCATATATGTATACCGTTAACCATTTCACCCTTTCCCCCCCCTCTTTTTCCTTTTTAAAAAACCATTCAATACAAGAATTGTTATTTTGTCATGTCAAAAATAATATCTAACTCCATCCATAGTTTCCAATACAAACAATCTATCAAAAATAAAATATTTTATATGCATATTCCTAGTATCAATTAGTTAAACATATATTAGTAGTTTTAATTAAGATTACTCGCAAAAAATTTTTGAAAAAATTGAGAAGACTATAAAATTTCAAGAAATGTCCGTGCGAAATACAAGATGCACACTAGTAGGTAAAATATATATATTTATATAGAAACAAATCAACTATCCTTATAATGAGCTTTAAAAAAACTATTTTGGATTAAGAAATTAATCCTTCTATTGGTTAAATGAGACCTAATGATATTTCTTACCTACCTAAATCCTAATGATATTTCTTACCTATCCAAAATATATAAAAAGTAAAAAATACAATATTTCTTTGAAGTATATATATTTTTGAGTTATTATAACATAACAAGAAAAAAAAGTCCCCCATGTTTAATCTTTCTTTTATTTATATTTCAAAAAAAAGACTCATTTTTTTGTTTTCTTGTTTTCCAAAATTTTCCCAAGCCGCAGTGGTTTGGACTAGACCTGACAAAACTGACCCGAGATCCGAAACCCGAACTGAATGACCCGGACCCATACCCGACCCGACACCCGAAATATGCTCACCCAAAAGTGGACCCGAAACCCGAATTGATCCGACCCGAACCATACCCGACCCGAAATTTTCAACAAAGTTGCTTGTTTTGGCATGACAAGCGTGTTTCACCAAAATTGGTTGACCCGAAATCGACCCGACCCGAACCATACCCGATCCAAACCGAAACGACCCGAAATGTCACTTAACCCGAAAATGATCCGATCCGAAAATGACCCGACCTGTACTCGAATCGAATGACCCATTTGCCAGGTCTAGTTTGGACACAGACAGAGCGAGCACATGTCTTCATGTGGAGACGGTGCGTAGACGCCTCCCCTTCCCCGCCAGACGCCCCTCTCTGAGTGTGAGCTGATAAACGCGTTCTCTAACCTTTTCTGCTCTTCACTATTCTCTCTCTATGCCACTCACAATCACACACATACTTTCTCTCTCATCATTTCCTCGCTAATGCTCTTTTCCCACTTCATCAGTAACAAAACCTTCACTGCATCTCTGAAAGAAAGACCCATTTTGACAACAATAAAAACTGACTGCATCTATTGTGTTGGGCATCATTCTTTTCACAAAAATTGAATTGGGTTTCTTTCATATTCGCTTTTAGAGGGAGTGGAAGGGCAAAGGAGGGAACTTTCAGAGGAAAAAGTGGTGTTCTGACATAGTTTGTCGATGGTGATTTGAATTTTGATTGATGGGTCAGCTTTTTTTATTGATTTTGGAGTGAAAAATTGTTGGAATTGCGTGAAAGATGCGGCGACGGGCTGCCGATTTCCGGCGCCCGGTTCGAAGACCGATTCTAAATTGGATCTGGGCACTCCTTGGATTGTTCTTCTTTGCTGGGATTTTTCTTTTCGTTGTTCAACATAATCACAGTCAAGATCAGGTCTCTCAGCCGACACTCGTAAGTTTTGGAACCCACCTATAATCACTACCTTTTTTTCCAGACTCCGTTTGGTGATGTGGTGATCTATAATTAAATTAGTTGTAATCTGTCATGGTCGAGTTTCATGGCAACATAAGGTACTTGTCAATTGAAGTTGATCCCCCCATCTCCTTTTTTGTGGTTGAAGTTTGGTGGATGTTAGGTGTCTTTGATTCTTGTCATATTTGTTTTTGGGTCAAAGTGATGTTATTGTATGTAGCATGTTGGCAGATGAGATGTCATAGCAAAACTGATAATGTCTAAGAGGCTTATTTAGTGCTTGTTATTGGTTATTTTTGTTGGTCTACCTGTGAAGTTTATTCAATCACGTCTGTAGAAGTTTTGGCTCAAACTGCATGAATCTACGAGGCTTGAATGCATCTTGAATACACATATAAGGATCTGTATTCGTTTTTGACTCAGTAGGATGGAAATATTAGGCCATTTTGGCTCAATATAAGGATTGGCTGACATAGTTACAACTAACTGTAAAAGGCGTATTGTAGTGGATTTTTTTTGGGGCACAGTTATCATTAGAGATTTATTCGAATGATGTGGATTAATGGAATTTTAGTGGTGATTTGTACCGACACCAATGTCTATGTTGATGAGGCCAGCACTTGAATGAGTTCCATGGCTAATGCTTTAGTGAGACTCATGCAGGTTCAGGTCTTCTAGGTTCTTAATCAGCTATTGTTTTCGTACCACAGCCCCTTCAAATAGGGGTCTGTCGGTCACTTGGGTTGCCTATGGTAATCTTAGTTTGTGTTGAGCAGCAATGTACGGCTGTCAGAATGTCTAGCATCTCAGATACCCTAAAGGAGGATGTCATTTGTTTCATTACTGAGTTTTCTGTGGTACTTAATTATTTTTTAAGCTAGTGGGCAGAGTAATGGTCTTTGTCTCAGAAAGTCTTATTTGTGATATGTATGTCTTTTAGCAGGCAATGGCTTGTGCTATATATTTTGTCTTGTAAATGTTATGGGGATGAAAAGAGCTGTAGAAGAGGATATTCTTTGTGGATGGAAAGTATGCTACAGGATGTGAAGTTCACTGCTTTATGCTTCTCGTTTCTGGTTAACTTGGTTATTATGCTGCATTGATGTCTCTTCCACTGTATGGGTAGAGTTCTGTTTTGCTGAATTCCACTGTATGCACTCTGACCCTTCAGCAGTTGCTGCTTGGGTCTACTTCTGATATTATAATGACCTGTTTTTTTTGGCTTCATACATTTCCATTGTTAAGCTATATGAATCAAGATATGAATATATTATTCATGCGGTGTAGATGTTCTTGATGAGCTGGACATATTTCGAAGCTGGGGAACTTGCTTTGGCTTCATACAATTTCTTTATGAGCTAGACATAGTGCCCATATATAAAGCTTATATGTGGTATGCTTAGATTTAGATCTTCGGCCTGGTATAATTTGCAGCTTACTTGGTGTAAATTGTTGTGAGCTTACTTGGTTATCTTTTCCATTGCTGAACCGAACAATCTTCATCATATGCAGATCTCCTCTTCTTATCATAGAATAAGCCTATTGGCTTATTATGCTATTGCCTTGAAGCCTACAATTATGGAGTGTAGTTGTTCTTACTTCCCGTGGTCTGCCTTCTGTTTCTAGTTCAATGTCATTCTTTCAGGATTAAGCCTAAATGCCCAAAAGCACATGCACTTGTTGACATGCATGCCTACATTCTTATTCGGCTTTATTCTTAATCCTAGGCATATTGAGAAGAAAAAGTGATCAATTTCTTTTTGTTTTTGTATTTGCTTAGTACCATTTTTTTTTGGGGGAGTTGTGTTCATTTCTTGTATGTAAGGAGGTAAGGTAATTTTCCTTGCTCTATCGTGATTTTTGAAACACTTTCCGCTTTTTGTTGGATTTATGGGCTCCATCCCCAGTTGATATCAATCTGCTATAGGTTCCTGTGGTCTGACATATTTGCTTTTGCCTTAAGGATGAATAATGGCTTGTACGACACAGGCCTTTTTTTCCCCCCTCTCCTTTTCAATGGAGCCTGGTACCACTCTTGGTGGATTTCTCATCCAAAGCTACCATGTAGACACCTTGCTATCTGTAGTTTATTGTTATCAGACCTCCAGTTTCTCAATAAGTCATTGGTGGCCCCTGATTCTAAAGCTTGCTCAACCTGTGCAACCTAGGTTCTTTTTGCTCAAAATCGACTTCATCCTACGTGTAACTACTGATACATGACTAAGAGCCCTTACCTATTGAAGAAGTCTAAGCTAATCAGTATTAATTCAAGGAAAATTTATGTTCAAGTGCAGAACCCTGGATCTGAAGCTTGACCATCAAGTCCAGAAAACTCAGTAACTTGTTTGCCCATTATGTTGAAAACCTAATGTACCCAAAACTGTGCTATTAATTGCTTTGAAAATTCATCAACTTGAGCTCTAATGGAAGGCTTTTCTATTTATGCGCAAAACAAGAAAATGTTTGCGAATTTATGGACTTTGTTGCATTCAAGGGACATGAATGTTTTAATCTTGAGAAAAACCTGACTATCGTCTTTCCATACTACTTGTCATAGCCTACCCACTTGCTAATGGGCCCTCAGTGGAAGCTTCTCACTTGTGTATGTGTTCTATGTTGTACTGTGACTGCTGCCTTCGGGTTTAACTCCCACTGCTTTTGCTTGAGACCAAATGGATGTAGATTTCTGGCTTGAGATTTAAGACTTTACTTGGTGGGTTGGTTGATCACTATGGGTTTTGCTCTACTAGTAAAGTTGGATTGTATCCTTTTATTCACTGGGTGACAAATATATGGAGTATCTTGATCGCCTGGTGTATTTCCTGTTTAATAAGTGCAATGGTCATAAGTGCAATGCATATGCCCGTGTCTAAAAGTTATTCTTATCAATGGTAGTAACTGCTAACAATAATACCATCTGGGAATTAGTATTATGTTCTATTTATCAAGGGGAAAAAGGTAGCATACATGGCTAAAAGTAAGGAGATATCCTGGTAATTCGAACCACATGATAGCTGAATAAGATTACTAGTCATTTTAGGGTAATTTTTAACTCATAAAATTGAAGCATGCACACACTGTGTACTTTATTCTTGTAATAAGGAGTATGTCGGTGATCTTCTCGAGTAAAGGATGTGTTTGATTGAGGGTTAGCCTGCTTTTGAAGGGGATAAGGGGGGAAAACTTCCTCTTAAGTTTGTTCCAGCTGTAGATAATAATGTGAACAATCAAGCTCTGCATTCTATGGATAATCCTGCTGCATCCCTGAATTGAGTGTTCTCAAGATTGTTAATGAATTATGATTTCTTTTACTTCTTGATATTGTGGTTCCCTTCCCAAAACTTTAAGCTTCTCACTTATGGATCAAGACTGTAGGCTCTTTGGTACTATATATTTTAGGTTCCTTTCGTCTATTTGGTCGCCTGGCTATTGAATGATTGGTTTGCTCAAGGAAGATCAAAGTCTTATTTTCCTTAGATTGTATGCGAGCATCATTTACCTAGCAGGAGAAACAGAAGGGAAAACAAAAGGGTATATTTGCCTTTCTTTATACATAGATGAGGTACCATTATTGAAGTTCTTCTATATAACCTGGTTGTATGTGTTTGATGCCCTCTAAGGGAAGCCCTAACTATGTTATATCGATCTTCTTATCATGCTAAAAGTAACTTTATTATTGTGGATCGGGAGCATTGTCATTGTATTTTGGTCATTCCTTCTGTCTTGGAGTTGGATGCCATGATGAGCTCATTCTAGTTCTCTTTTCTATTTGAACTTATGGCTTCTCCTTCCTTCTATTCTAGGGGGTGGGTGGAGCCCATTCTCCGAAAGGGTACAATGTTTTGAGATGCATTTTTACTTTATCCATTATGATCCGAATTGGCGCCTTTAGCAGTCCACAAAGATTATATATAATTTCATAGATCATCAATAATTTTTTAAAAAATTACTTAGGTCCTAGTTCTAAGATAATAACTGAAGGAACAAGAAACAGCCTCAGTCAATAGACGCCTTCCCTCCCCCTTTCCTCCCTGGTTGAAAGAGGTAGTTATGGCAAGTTCGAAATTAAAGACTACTGTAGTTTCTATAGAGTTTACAAATCATGCATTTTATATTTCAAATTCTATAATAAGTGAGTGCAGAGGAGTTAATTTGACTATCTTACTTGTAAACTTTTCAATTTAAGATGGCCTTGTACATTTCGTTTCCACTGAAATTAATTTGTTGTCATGCAATTTATTACATCTCTTGCCATGAAGGGGTGGGGGGAAGAGAGGGAATAAAAGAGGCTGTGGTAATCGTCGAATTCAATAATGTATATCTTTTATTATTCTTTTCTGCTACTGTTGTTAATTTGATAAGCATTACTTCCCTTGTCTGTGCTGCTTTATTCTCACTATGACTTGTTCTCTCAAAGTTTGGCCAAAATCTTTGACTCCAGAGACCGATAATACTATTAGATTTCTTACTGCTACTAACTCTACTTCCGAACTCCTGTTAGGGTCCGTTCCTTTCCTTAGGATTGCAAATATGAGTAGTGGATAACCTCTTGATTGTTCATGAGACGGAATTTGTTATTTTATTTCTCCTTCTAAATTGTAATTTTGCCAAGTGAAAGACACCAAAGTGTCGGTTGCTTATTTTGAACATAGTATATTGCATGTGGAAGTGATGATTTTTCTTGAGCATTTGCGCAGAGTCTGAAGATGAATTTGGGTATGGGGACAACCATTAATTGTTGGTAATTGATAGAGAATGCTTATGGATCCAATTTAGCTCCTACACACACACACA
>JACYFF010010365.1:12510540-12641757 GCA_017589665.1 Selenicereus undatus
GTAATCCTTGGGAATAGTGAAAATATTGAAATTCATTAATGTTGACTCTCTCTTTTGTTGGGTTTGTTATTGGGTATGTTTGTTATTGGGTATATTTCTTACTGATGTTTTGGGTTTGATTTTGAAGAAGAGAGAGAAACATAATTCGTTAGTTGGGTCGGATTAGAGTAGTGAGCAGGGAAGGAGTTGATGGTTAAAAGAAATGAAGTGAGGACGGAGGGTTCATTCTATCAAATAGCAAAAAATGAAGTGGAAAGAAAATGATTTTTCATTCTACCAAACAGCTGAAAATGTATGTGGAAAATCATTTTTCTTGGGACAATATTTTTCATGGAAAATGATTTTCTGAAAAAATGATTTTTCCCCTACCAAACACACCCTAAATAAGGCTCAACTTATTCCCTGTGGTACTTCTATTGAGTTCTGTGCACCTTGAGTTCCTCTGTGTTTTTTTTGGGGGGTGGGGGTGTGGTTACATATGACCTTGCTCAATCATTGTTGACGTTCTCCGGGAAATTCGGTATGTTGAATTCTAGCATTTCCTTTCCAATATAAAAAGCGAAGGAAGTGTGACTCTCATGCTTTGGCCTTCCTTTCGTATACCTTACTAGCTCTTGATGGTTCATGTGACAGGAAAAACATGAAAAAATGGAACCTGTTCGGGAGCAGTTAAACTTTACTGAGCAATTAGTGAGTTCTCGTTCAGTTGCTAGGCAATTAGCTGATCAAGTTACCCTTGCCAAGGCATATGTTGTAATTGCTAAAGAACATAATAACCTTCACCTTGCTTGGGAACTCAGCTCAAAGATCAGAAGCTGCCAACTTTTACTTTCAAAAGCTGCTATGAGAGGAGAACCTGTATCGCTGGATGAGGCAGAGCCAATAATTACAAGCCTTTCATCTCTAATCTTTAAAGCACAAGATGCACACTATGACATTGCTACCACAATAATGACTATGAAATCTCACATTCAAGCCCTCGAAGAGCGTGCAAATGCAGCAACTATCCAGAGCACCATGTTCGGGCAGTTGGCTGCTGAATCATTGCCAAAGAGCCTTCACTGCTTGAATATTAAACTGATGGCCGATTGGTTGAAGAAGCCTGCTCTACAACAGCTGGCAGAAGAGAGCAAGAACTCTCCTCGTCTTGTGGACAATAATCTCTATCATTTCTGTATATTCTCAGATAACCTGCTTGGTGTCTCTGCAGTTGTCAACTCAACTATCTCCAATGCTGATCACCCAAAACAGCTTGTCTTCCACATTGTCACAAATGGCGTCAACTATGGTGCTATGCAAGCTTGGTTTCTTGGTAATAATTTCAAAGGTGCCACCATAGAGGTCCAGAACATTGAAGAATTCGCTTGGTTGAATGCTTCATATTCTCCTGTCATGAAGCGGCTGCTTGAACCAGATTCACGGGCCTACTACTTTAGTGGGTCCCAGGATTTTGGCGCAGAGCCCAAGTTCCGGAATCCCAAGTACCTGTCATTATTAAACCATCTTCGCTTCTATATACCAGACATCTATACCCAGCTTGAGAAGATAGTCTTGCTTGATGACGATGTGGTCGTCCAGAAGGATCTCGTCCCCCTTTTTTCATTGGACTTGCATGGAAATGTAAATGGTGCCGTGGAAACTTGTCTGGAGGCATTTCATCGATACTATAAGTACCTCAATTTCTCAAACCCATTAATCAGCTCAAAGTTTGATCCTCAGGCTTGTGGATGGGCTTTTGGCATGAATGTCTTTGATTTGATTGCATGGAGGAAAGCAAATGTGACTATGAAGTATATTTACTGGATGGAACAGAATGCTGATGGGTCGTTGTGGAAGCTCGGTACTCTTCCTCCTGGGCTCCTCACCTTCTATGGACTGACTGAGCCACTTGATCGAAGATGGCATGTCCTTGGATTAGGTTATGATCCAAACATCGATAATAGGTTAATTGATAGTGCGGCTGTTATTCATTTCAATGGGAATATGAAGCCGTGGCTTAAGTTGGGCATCAATAGGTATAAACCTTTATGGGATCGATATGTGAATCAGAACCATACATACGTTCAAGAATGTGTTACAAGTTGAAGCAGCAGGTACACCTGAGTTTTGCAGTTTGGTTTGCACTTCACAGGTAATATATGAAGGCATGCGCATATTTTTACTCTTCAGCTAATTGTAAAGAGTCAGAAAGTCAATTTTGACTTCTTTAGGTTCTATTGTTGCTACATATTTTTACAGCCACCACCAAATGTGGATTCTACCGAAATCGGGTAGACAACTTCAGATGTATGCAACCTTACACCAGAAAGCAGAGAGGTTGATCCGATTGTCATTACATATTTATTCTTCAATTTACATGTTTCTAGGAGAGCAGAGAAAAAGGACGAAATTCTTACACATTCTCAGGGGACATTAGATTGTATTAGGAAAACCGGTTCAAGTTATTCTTTTTGGATTTTATCCCCCCCCCCCCCCCCATCCTTGGTTCAAAGATAGAATTGTAGAATCTAGAATCTATTTATTCTTGTAGCAATTTGTATAATAATTCAACAATTTTTGGATCTCATTTGCAAGTCATTATTGCCCTTTTCCGATGTCAGCCTGGGGCTTTGCCTAGTTTGGTCTCTAGTTGTTTCTGAGCAGCACAGTACACGCGATTTTGGTGTGTGGAAAACCGTATGTGCTACGAGGATGCATCGTGGTAGATGTCTACCGTCTAATGTCTGACAAATTTTTGGCTAGTTTGATCATTTAAATTTATCCGGCTTGAGAAAAAGGGATCAGATCTTCTATCTTGGGTTTTTTCTCTAGAGCACTGATGTGGCATGAAATTGATATGCAAGTATCACCATCAGTTCATGATGTCTGGATAAAAACGGGCAAGGTATGGCGCTGACAGTGAATGGAATAGGTGCTAGGGCACTCCCAACCGGTGACACGCGCATAAGGGCGTGGACCCTGCGTGTCACCTGGTTGTCTCCCAACACGTGGACCCTGATTGTCACCTGGTTGTCTCCCAACACAGAAAATGCTAAGTGTGGCTCGCATGGGGGACTGCAGTCTGCCCCGCGGTCCACTTTTGTACTTTTTTTTTAAATAGTTTTGCTTTTTTTCTTTTTTTTGTGTGAAATATATAATTTTTAGGTGATTAAAAAAAAGAGTTGTTTGTTATAAGGTGGATCCACGATAAGTATTTATTATTGGGTAATCAAAATTGGAGTTTCATGGGTTAGTGAGTGATGGAATGCAAATTCAAAAAAAATAAAACTTTTATTGATGTGACATATTTAAATTTTAATTTTTAGAACTTAGGCTGTGAAAGCCCTCAGAATATGAAACATTTGCGTTCCACACATCCACCTCACTGATTTGGTATCAGTCATGCACTTGACTCAGGTTTGATTTTGGAGCCATGAATCCATGAGCATAATGGCATAGTCTCCACCTAGCTGAGATTGTTCGTTTCTTTTGTCTTTCTTTGTTAAATAAGCAGCCACACATAAAGCTGCATGAATCCTGCCGCAGTTCAATCTGCACTTGAACTGATTTAATAGTCAATGACTAGGATACGACACATAACACCGTGATTTCCACATAGACAACAAACAGAGACATTTCAAACTGTTCGTATTATTACAAACTAAATGCTTACAAGAACAAACTGCAATGCTTCACCCCCCGACCCTAGGGGGGAGGGGGGCTTGGAAAGGCAAAAACAATGGCGTGGGTGATTAACACCACCTCCGGAAAATGCTAATCCTACCCAATCAAGGTATGAGGAGATCCACAAGACTAATTTCAAGAGACAACAAGGCAGGTAACAGGTGATTATTTTCTGAGAATAAACAAATAAATAAATACTTTCAAAGTTTACTTCTTTAGCTGGAATTTGACTTTGTGTGGTCAAACCAACTTCTCAGCTGCTGAGCTAGCTGCTGCAAGGAATTCTGTAATTCCTCAAACAAAGTCCTCTGTCGTCATGATATAAGGTGGGGTACTCGTACAAATACAGGATTTCAATATCAAACTCTCCCAACAATCATTAAATCATTCAATGTATTGCAATTTCCGAGTGCCCATCTTCAGTGGCACAAGCTCGGAACATCCCTGTAGTATTGAAAGGCATGGCTATTTCCCCTGAGGCTGATACAGCAATCAGCCCAATAGTGCCTTTTTCAGCCTTTTCCACAACAGAGGCAGCTGCTTCTTTCAAGGGAAGACCTTTGAACTCCACAAGTGCCGCCACATCTCGTGCCATTGTGCCACGTACGATGGTTTCTCCTTTCCCAGTGGCAGAGACGGCACAGTAGCTGTTAGCATATGTCCCTGCACCAATGATTGGGGTGTCACCTATTCTTCCCACCATTTTGTTCACTAAACCCCGGTTGAAGTTGCTGAAGCCATGTTCCCATCACTGTCAACAGCCACACATCCAACAGTGCCTAATTGACTATCTCCGCTCGTTGTGTGTGCTTCTACTTGGACTTCTCCTGAGATGGGCTGAGAATAATCTATCTACAAAATAAGTACCAATTGTGTTAGTTGTTGCCTAATTAGTATCTGCCAAGCTACGCATGATGGCAGTTTTTTTTTTTTTTTTTTTCTGCTTTAAATTATAGTGGACTAAAGCAAAATGAATCCAAACTTTTCCTCCTCTTCTTGTAAATAGGCAATCACCTTTCTAAATCAAGGGTGCAATGAAAATAGTCTCTTTCTAATTAAGGGGCGAAGGCAGAAATGCACACATTTGAACTCCCCCCCCCCCCCCCAAAAAAAAAGAGGGGGAAAAGTTATGCATAAGTGGGGCTCCATAGTATTGGTTTGTTTTGGTTATGTTCAGCTCAATACCAGTGTCTATATTAATCAACAGAGGGATGTCCACAGCATCTTCTTTATTTCCAAAGAGATGGATCATCATACCTGCACTCTGTTGGCCTCTTTAGCTTGGTTCAGTCTTTCAATATTTTCGGGAGTAATAAAATAGCTTGGATCTGCAGTCTCAATGCCCTGCAGAATGCATCTAATCTGTTAGTATTCTGCTGGAGATACATTTGAATCTTCAAGTTGCTGCATTGTACAAGTGAGTGAATAACCCATATGATTCAAAAACATGTATAGTAATGATCTTTGGTGGAACACTAGCTGATGGAATCCTTCAAGGTTTAACCAAAATGTAACAACATTCTATCCAGTTGTGAGATTCCAGTTCATCCAAAATATATGAGAAAATGTCCACAATATAAGCCCCAAATGAAGAGGACTCACTTGTTCCCTGGCAAATGCCTCTGCCCCCTCAAATGCTAGATATATATGAGGAGTCCTCTCCATAACAAGCCATGCAAGAGAAACAGCATTCACAACAGTCTTCAGACCAGAGACAGCCCCACATTTCTTTGTCTGACCATCCATGATGGATGCTTCCATTTCCACAGTTCCCACTGTGGTGAGGACTGAGCCCCGACCAGCATTGAACTGTGGATGGTTTTCTAGTTGACGAACCTGTTAGAGTTTAAAAAAAAAGGTATCTTAGCTTTGTTACACCCAAAGACATACAAGAAAGGGATAAGCAAACTTCTTTACATAAATAGTCCTTAATTCATCAATCACAGTTGCAAGGCAGTGACAGCAAAAGAAATTGTCTTCCTTCACAACAGCAAACCCACTAGGGAACAATAATGATTTGTCTCCAAGGCCACTGTAACATTGAAAAGGGAGACAATCTGAAGTCAAGTAAGAGTAAGTAATAATGCAGATCTCCAATACAGCTAAAAGGGTTCCTAGTAGGAACCAAACTTCTTTTAATTTGAACTACAACTGATATCTTGCCTGTTATGAATGGGCACGCAGTTGATGCAGTTTCAAACTCAGGTGCTCAATTAAGAGCTCACAAGGATAAGGTTAATTTGGCATACCGCTGACCTTCTAATCCCTTGACACGGAGCAGATTAGCCATTTGGATAACAGTCAATTTCAAACACAAACAAGTGAATAATCCTACATCTTGTCAACAATTATCAAGCAGTTGATGAATAAATGCACCCCTTCAACACTCCACCTATGAAGCAAAGATATATTCATATTATAATCTTTATTATTTTTTTTAATTTTTTTTTGTTGTAAGAAAGATAAGAATACGATCTAGGTAGCCCTTCTCTCAAGGTTTCTTCCTGTCTTATCCATATTATAATCTTTATATGAGGATGCACAAAAGCAGAAATGTATGGTTAAAACTGTCATCAGCTTCTTTTATTGTGAATAATACATTGGCAATTCCTTTCATATTTTAATGTACAGGGTAAGACTATTTACATCTAAACCTTGCCGCCGCCACCCCCCCCCTCTCAAAAAAACCATGCGGTGATACTTTCGACAATGGTTTGGCTTATTAGTCATATGAAAATTTGCAAAAATATCACAACATTTCAAAGCCCGCGCCAGCCTTTTAGAAGCAATCTCTAACAAATTAAAATATTTCGATGATTATGTATTAAGAATATTTTTTAATGATATTTGTTCTTCTATTTAGCTGGAGTCGAGCTAATTACTGTTGATCCATAAAGGTTAAAGATCTCATATCACATATTTTCTCCATGCTAAAGGAAAACGAATGCCAAATGACTCGAATCAACTTGTGTTAGTATTCTCAGCACATGAAGCCGGGAATACGATACTCCTCTCTAAGTTTCTTGCTGCAATTCTTGAGACCTAAAATCAAATGATCACGATGAAGGACACCAAATAATATGATCCTAGCTAGGTTTAAAAACAGGATCATCAACAACTTAAAACCAGAAATACAACCCGTAGATAGATAAATTTTGGAAAAATTAAATATCAACCAGAATTTAGAATATGATGTGATATATAGTTGATAAATTAAATTACCACAAGTTCAACAACATCAAGAGGAGAGCGGCCGTTTTTGAAAGCAGCGATTCCGACGTCGAGGCAATGGCGAAGGCCGGCTTCCCGCGGCTCTCTCTTCTCCGGCGGAAGATCGACGGGAATGTCACCAGCTCCGCCGTGTAGTGCGATCGCCCACCCCATCGCCTCCGCCCCTCTCTCCCTCTACTTTCTCTCTACAACGACAGGCTTAGACCATTCACAGTTAACAGTAATTCCACCGTATTTTTATTTGTTTCGCATCGTCAAATTTAAAATTAAAAAATTAAATTTTAATTGGTACTCCAAAACGTATTCAATCTTAGATAGGTAATGTGTGGTGTCAGATTCGTGTTTGTATTAAATTTAAACAGGTTGAAAGCCTCTGAACCTGAATCCGACCTAATAAAGGAGTTTAAAAAGTTTAACCCAACCCGCTTAACATTTAAACGGGTTAGCTTGAACCTAATCCGTTTACATAAACGAATAAAACGGGTTAGGTTTGAGTTACACATTTACTAATCAACCCGTTTAATTGCAACACAAGTTTCTATCCAAAGATAGTTTATCAAACAAATTCAATATTTTCATGCCTCTTAAGGCATAATTCCTTTCAAAAGTACACCAAAATAGCAACTAACTTACAGGCTCCAGCATATTCAAATCCTATTTCACCAAAATAGTTAACAACAGCATAATTTTACAGCCTATAAAGTTCATATAAGAACAAACTACTTAAGTTACAAACCAAGTTCAAATCAGGTCTTAAATAACAACAAATAAAGTCAAATTGTTTGAAATTCTTAATAACATAGCCAGCAAGTCAATAACTAATAAGTCCATAAAAGAGACCACAAAGCCTAATTCTCCAAAGCCTAATTCCCACAAAAAATGTAAACGATATACATTAAACGGTAAATAAACAGTAAATGGGTTGACCTATTTAACTTGTTTAATTAAACGAGTTAAGTAGGTAATTTTTCGTGTCGAGATTCTCAATCTGAACCTAACCTAAGTAATTAAACAGGCTTACTGTATCAACCCATTTAACTAAACCGGTTCAAACTTCATACCCAAAATCACTTAACTTCGTGTTGGGTTCAGGTCGGTAATCGTATCAGGTCATTTTTTCTCAGCTCTACTTAATCCCACAATAAAAAAACAATTTTTGATACTACATATGAACCTACTTTTACTGCCAGCTTGCATAAGTAGTTAAATAGGGTCCACTTTTGTTGATAGCCTTGCCTACATTTAAATTCAATCTTGGATTTTTCATATTAAAAATAGGAGTACACAATAAGATAATTGTATTTGGGACAACTTATTTTATTTATGCGTGGATTTGAATGTATGTTGTTGTGGATTCTCTTTGGACTACAAAGAGGTGGCCAAAACCGAGAATTATAATGATCTCTAATAAAAGGAAATAATTACATCTATCTCCCTCCACCTTTTTGGAAATCATTTTTTACACCATGACCTATTGAAATTTATTTATATCTTAATTGACCAGAGAATGAAATTATTCAAGAGGTATATTACCTTTGGTAATATATAAATTAATATAGCAATTCCGATGAGAGGTATGATAGGGCAAAGAAAAAGCTACCTGTAATTCCAAAAAAGCCCTTTATATTTAAAGAAATGAGGTGTACTTTATTGCTTAAATAAGAAGGTCAAAGAAGATTATTTCCCTCTCCTCTTGTTCGTCATTATCCCTGGACGAAGCTCCATTGAAAGGAGGTCTACTATGCCATTACACCATAGCTAACTGACGAAACTCCATTGAAAGGTAACATGAGGAATTTCTTGTTTCTTTGACAATTAAATAGTTTGGTGCGAAATTATTTAAGAAAACCCATTTGGGGCCCCGAAATTGAAGCCTAGAATTTGGGTTGCTTTGCTTTAAAAATTAGGATTTGTTCATGGAATTTTTGTCCAAATAGATTTTTTGGTTGCAAATGGAGACAATCAGAAGCATGGATGGTTCTTCAAACCAAGGATCTGATGTTGGAGACAAGAAATTCATATGCCCCAAATGTAGGTCAGTGTGTGAGATTGAATACAATGTCAGCAGATCTCAGAAGAACTTCCTCAGGGCCTACTTTGCTTGTATCAAATGTGGTGGATTTTTGTTTTGGGTTGAGGAAGATGAAATGAGAGGAGGCATGCAGTTATCTCAAAGCACCCCTAGAAGGAAAGGAAGACAGTTGGTAGTTGGTGGTGGTTGCCATTGCGATGAACTAATAATTGAATTGAGGGACCAGATGACTAGCATAGCAAAAGATGTCACGGAGATGAGAATGGAGATGAAAGGTATAATAGATAGAAACATGGACACAACTAGGATTATAATGGTTATGTGTGGTCTCTTCCTGTTAGTTGTAATTGTAATGGCAGTGAAGATATGATGTACTAAGCAGGGGTGAGGGAATTAGGGCTGTCAATTTTGGTTGGGAATGGTTAATGTCTGTAGCAACTAGAGTAACGTATGTGATGAATGTATCCTGATATTGAAAAAAAAGTTATAAACAAGGAGCTTTTGCACAACTTGCATCTTGTATTACATTTGCAACTGTTTGAGTACAATAGCAGGTGAAACTGTAATTGCAAGTTTACATTCCCAAAAAATGACCAACCTTAACCCTGGTTATAACATAACATCATCATCCTAAAAATGTAGGGCCACCAAAAAGAAGGTAAATAAAGCAAATGCAATAAATGTTTTACAACCACCTGTAAACACAAGTTTCGAGCCTAAAATAGATTAGACAAAAAATATGGACAAATTTAATTTGTATTAATTTCAGAAGATACGTGTACAATCTCTGTGTATTTGTTACAAGTAAACAAATAAAAGTCCTTTAATTTGATCTCCAATTTGTATTTGAAAGAGGGTCGATTGACTTGAATCTCGATCAAGTTGATTGATTTGGGTTCCTTTGAATGAGGTTCAATGAATTTGATCGTGAGAGAGGGCCTAAGGTTTGATCTCAAACAAGATGAGTTTGCTTTGATCTTCGATGGTAGATGGCATGCACTTTGATTGTGCTTGTTGTCTTCCTTCAAAAAAATTAGCCCTTTGAGTATTCAGAATGCCTTCAGAGTAAATGAATCTTCCACCCCCGAGTAGGAGGGAGTAGTGCTCTATTTATAGCGAAAGAATCCCCATCCCTTTACTAAGATTTGCGACTTATTCGCCTTCTTGGACCGTTGATTGGGCCTTTGACTTGTTAGTTTATTTGACAGGTGATTTAATAATTAATTTGACCGTTAACTTGGTAGTTGTTTCAACCCAATTTATTAAATAAATTTAATTAATTAAATGGACTAATCCAAAACAATTAATTTATATTAATTTTCTGATGTGGCACTTTTCATTATTTTTTTAATGCCTACAAATTGCCCCCTTGAGAGTTGGGCTCGTTCACAATTTTGGAGTGCTTGATGAGGTCGGGTCTCAAAACTTGTAAACTAATATGAGGACCTTTGTAGATTTTGAGAGGCTATGATGAGATCATTTTTGGATGGGCCTTGAGAAACAGAGATGAAGGTGTAAATACAAATTTCGAGCCTAAAATAGATTAGACAAGAAATATGGAAAAATTTAATTTGTATTAATTTCAGAAGATATGGGTACAATATCTGTGTATTTGTTACAAGTAAACAAATAAAAGTGCTCTGATTCGATCTCCAATTTGTACTTGAAACAAGGTCGATTGACTTGAATCTTGATCAAGTTGATTGATTTGGCTTCCTTTGAATGAGGTTCAATGAATTTGATCTTGAGAGAGGGCCTAAGAGGCTTGATCTCAATCAAGACGAGTTTTCTTTGATCTTCGATAGTATACGACACGTGTTTTGATTGCGCTTGTTGTCTTCCTTCAAAAAAATTAACCCTTTGAGTCTTCAGAATTCCTTCAGAGTGAATGAGTCTTCCACCCCCTGAGTAGGAGGGAGTAGTGCTCTATTTATAGAGAAAGAACCCTCATCCCTTTATTAGGATTTGCGACTTATTCGCCTTCTTAGGCCATTGATTGGACCTTTGACTTGTTAATTCATTTGACAGGCGATTTAATAGTTAATTTGACCGTTGACTTGGTAGTCGTTTCAACCCAATTTATTAAATAAATTTAATTAATTAAATGGGCTAACTCAAAATAATTAATTTACGTTAATTTTCTAATGCGACACTTTTCATTATTTTTTTAGTGCCTACACCACCAATGTCAAAAAAAAATCAAGTCCAAAAATCAATGTCTTCACTTGCTCAGTCTTTGCTTCTTCAACCTGCTCTGCTTCCTGTCCATTGTCTTTGAAGCTGTATGCTTTGTAGGAGTTGTTGGCTTGCAAGATCTTGCTAGCTAGGTTCTTGTTGTTGGCAGTTGTTCTGAAGATGCAGGCTTGTTTGTGTTTGAAGGTTGTGGGTCTAGCTACTACAAGTGAGAGAGAGTGCTCTTGGTGAGTGCTGAAGATTATTTTCTTGGCCTTCCCAAAGGTTTCTTCTTCCCATATTTGTCAGTTGATTTTTCCTTCCCTTTTCCTTGGGACTTTTTGTTTGGATATGATGGACAAGTAACTGAATTGTGTCCAATCTCTTTACAGGTTCTACATCTCATTGTGTTGCATCTTTTTCTTTTCTTCCTACCTTCTTCTAAGCCTCTTCTTCTATCTTTGGAAGGCCTGCCTCTCTTCTTATTATAGGTGGAGGTGCTAAGAGAGGTAAATCATCCATGGGTGGCCAAAAAATAAGATCTGGAACTGGGTGTATGTTGAAGTTGTATGCTTACTCAAACTTTTCAACACTGTAGCACTCATGTACCCAGTCCTCTATCTTCTGATTCATGTGCAAGATACATCTAATGCTATGCTGGCCATTTGATGTAACACAAACTGCCATGGGTTGTTTCCTTCACCATGACAGTGTACCTGGCTAAGTATTGATAACCTTATTCTTGTTTTCCTTGAAGCATGCCAATTATCTTGTTCTTTGCAATCCTCAATATGTGCTTAGGTCTTACCAGCCCATACATGCTTATCAAAGTGTTTGCCATGGCCTTCATATCCCTGCTACAGTTAGCTTTCACATCTTGAAGCAAATGCCTTTCCACCCATGGAGCATATGCAGTTGGGTTATTTTGGAGCCTTGAACAGTTATGGCTACCTCTAATAACCTTCACCTGGAATGTGATACCATCATGAAGTACTGAAGCATGGATCCTCCAACTGCAGTGCTCACCACTATAAAAAGCCGTGTACTTTGAACCTTCATTCTTTATTTGCCTTAAGTACCATCCTTTGTGAATACGATAATCTCTCATAACCTCAAGAAATTTTGATTTGTCCGCAAACAAATCCCACTGCATAATCTTAATTGAACCATCTAATTCTGGTTCCCACAATCTCCCACTCTCATACATGTTGTCCAGTGTATTAGGCTCATCTGTAATGTCATTGTCAAATATGTCATCTTCATCTACTAAAGAGACCTCACTACTATCAGAAGAACCATGTTCACTTTCAGCAACAACATTTTCATCAGAATAATCATCCCAATGACTGTCCTCATAATCAACCCAATCACTAGTAGGTTCAGAGATAACAATACCCTTTCCTTTGGCTTTAGGTGAGGACCTTGTATAGATCGGTTTAGAGATAACAATCCCCTTTCCTTTTGCTCTAGGTGAGGACCTTGTACAGATAGGTTCATAGCTAACAATCTCCTTCCCTTTTGCCCTAGGTGAGGATCTTGTAGGGGCATGTTCAGACATCATATCCTCCTTCCCCTTTGTCCTAGTTGAGCTTCTTGTCACTGGTGGTTCATAAACTCCCTTACCTTTACTCATGCTTGCCTTGTTTGGGGAATGAGCTGATAAGATTTTGTTTGTTTTGGTGTCTAGGCACAAGTACATATTTTCCTGTGTTGCATTTGGACTTTGCAACACCACTTGAAGCATGTCATCTTGTTTTTCGATAGAGGATATATGACTAGGACTTAAATTCTCCCCAAAATTCATCCTCATCAAGGTCTCATCTATAGAAGCAACAATATTGTCCCACACTGAGTCTTCAACATCCACTGCCTGCATTCTCTGCCCAATAGTGTCATCCCTTAAGATGTTCTGCCCTATTTTTTCACCATCATTATCTCCAATTTTTCTATCATGTCCTACACTTTCAGCTTCATCATCCCCTTCTAATTCCTCTGCAGTAACTAAAGCTTCCTTAGTGCTATCCATTACTTCAATGGCAGGTTCACCAACCTCAACATTATCTCCATTAAGCTGTTCCACAATTTGATTTATTTTTGTAGCATTTTCCCTATCTACAATTAAGAATTCAATGTAAGCTCTTTTACCAAGCCATCTTTCACCCATTTTCAGCAGATCCTTATTAGTATTAATAGCCTATCTCTGTGTTCGAGCATGTGAGGGATAACAATAAATGCCAAAATACCTAGGAGCCCCCTTCACATTAGGCTTGGTAGCATCCATTACCAAATCTATTAGCTGGTACTCATCAAAATCCCTACTATCCATATCAGCCATCCATCGCTTAAACCAAAACACAACCTTGAACTCAGACTCCATCTAATCTCCAAAACATCATCAAACACTAAAAAAACAAGAAACAGAGTATTTAGTAACTGATTTACATCAAAAATTCACCCATTTTTAACAAGGTACAAAATCACAACTACCGTGTCAAGCATTGGTACATTTATACAAAGGCTATTCACAATCAAACATAAATTTTAACATGAAAACCACCCAAACCATAAAAAAATTTCAACTCAAATGAGAATGTCTCTTACCTCAGGCTCTTCTGTTCACCACAAACACTTCCAAAGTTTGATATTAAACTAGCATACAGTTCCACTACAGACACTGAAATGTCCAGTTTTTTTAATTCAAATGGCGATTCTTCTTCAGCACAGTTAGGGTAATATCGAGTTTTCTATCTTCGATCACCGTTCAAAATGGAATGTCAAATTTTCTAACTGAAATGGTGATTCTTCTTCAACAAAATCAGGGCATCATTTTTACACCACCATGCCAAACCCTAATCCAAAACTCATGAATGGGAAGAAGTGAAGAGTACAAAGAGAAGAAGTGAAGAACCAAGGCATGCTCTGATCATTACAGCCCGCCAACAATATTTGCTTTTCTATCTTTTCGCATTTAATAAGGCTAATATTGTTCTTTCATGAATCAGCTCAACACTTCACCGGTTTTTGTAGATTTTAATAATTAATATCATATATTAGGTAGGATATAAATAAATTTCAATAGGTCATAGTGTAAAAAATGATTTTCAAAAAAGTAAAGGGAGATAGATGTGAGTATTTCTAATAAAAGGGGTCTGTGCCATGTATGGGTTGCCCTCACTATAACTATTTGCATAAGGTTTAATTTTCGTAGTTTGGATTTTCATCTAATTTACAATCCTTCGTTATTATCAATGAAAAATATTTTTATCAGATTTAATTGATAGTCGTTAACATAAATGTGAAATGTATTCCCAAAAGGTCATTCCAATTAAGTACATATTCAAATTAGTAAAGAAAGAAGACTCAAAAGAGAGATCGAGGAGTTGGAGGCAAATTGGAAGAAGTTTAGTCGTACGGAAGAGGAAGGAAAGTTGAATGGTAATATAGCGGTGGAGGAAGATGATGAAGGCCTTGAGAACACTTCCCTTGGTAATATAGCTGGAACACCATACACAAAGAGACCTTTCTCTTTCAAGTCCCTTAAAAAGACCTTAACCCTAATCTTGCGAGTCGAGGATGGAGCTTTAATACGTGCTTTGGAGAAAAACCTTTTCTTATTCCAATTCTTTCATCTTGATGATAAAGAGAGTGTTTCAGAAGGTAGATCGTGGTCTTTTGATAACAACCTGCTGATCCTCCAAGAGGATCCAATGGATGTGCAACCATATGAGATTGCATTCAGTAGGACACCGTTTTAGGTACGAGTTTATAATGTACCTCTCAATAGGTAGAAGGAGTGGGTGGCGAAGGAAATTGGAGAAGGCATGGGAGGGTTTATAGAGTTTGAGAACTCTGACCCATTGGGGCTAGAAAGAGCAATACGAGTCAATGTTTTGGTGTAGATTGACAACGCTAATCAAGGGAGCACCATGATCTTGGTCGGAGGAGGAAAATCAAAGTGGGAATATTTTAAATTTGACAGGCCGCCCTTGTTTTGATTTTTTTGTGGAAAATTAGGGCACACTGAAAAAGACTACAAGAATATGCAAGAGGTTGAAGATGAGCATGTCACATTCCAATATGGAGATTGGCTCGTAGCTAGCCTAAGAAAGAAGTCAACACCAGTAGTATTGAAGGAGAGTGAAGAGGAACATTTGAAGATGGAGATTAGAGGAAGACTTGGACCAAACAATGGAGGGCAAAGGAGAAGGAGGTGAAGAAGCTGGATCCTATGAGTAAATGGGTAAACGGATTATTGGATAAACAGGGTACACTGGTTGATCTATTAACTCGTTTAATTAAATGGGTTAAATAGGTTGTTTTTTTTATCGAAAATCTCGATTTGAACCTCACTTATTTAATTTGGTAATCATATAGGGTTAGGTTTTTTCAAATCTACTGTTAACTAGTCTCCTACATTCCATTGCGTAATTTAAATTTAAAAAATGTTGAAACTAATAATAGACTTAAACATTAAAAAAAAAACCTTTCAGGATTTTCCTTTTTTGCGTTTTCTTTTTTTTTTCCCCTCTGAAGAATTTGTTTTTTGGCGTCAGCAAGGTAATTTGATTAAATTAAGTAACTAAAACAAAATATAGCAATACCTATGTATTACATTATAGCTCGAGTCACATTCACTACTACTGATCTAGGAATCATACTGACAATATAGTAACACTTGTTACAACCTGCGCCATTTTCACACTGACAAAGACCACACTTCTTCAATATTAGATTATTCTCGCCCAGGTTGAACTCCTCAAATCTCCACTTTGTACAGATGCAGTTGGCCTTAAGTTGTGGATGCATTTTAGAGATATCATGGCATATGCAACACTTGAATCTTTTTCCATTGTTGCAGTCTTCCCTGCACCATAAAGATCAGTTACATGTAAATGAGTGAAGTTGATACCTGTTCTTAGTGGAATTGGTTTATTGGTCCTTGAGGTATTGTTCGTTTTTGGGCTTGATTGAGTTTTCTTCCACCAACGTTGTTTCCCCTTTTTTGTGGTGGGGGCCATATTGGCTGAAAATTGAATGACATGGGTTATGGAAGTTTCTTGCCTGTCATTCCTCTTAGCCATTTCCATTGTCCCTGATGTGGTACTACTCTGCAGGCGAACAATCATATAAGTCATTGAATGTTTACCAAAGTAGTCAATCTTGTTACCTCGCTCGATTAGTTCATATGTTACTCGTCGTAGTCAAAGAGAGTTAAAGGGGCTAGTAGCTTTCTTCCCCTCGCATGCTGAAAAACAATATCTAAACGTTCGAAGTTGCCCCTTGATGAAAATACTTTATTCGTAGTGGAGTTCAAGGATTCCATGTCCCCATTGCATGACAGAGCAGTCAATATGGAGTTAGAGCATGTGCTTCCAAACTCAAAATCCATATTCTCTTCAATACAATGGTCATCGTCTTTCCCTATTGCTTCCATATTCAAATTTTGATTTACACCCGTGATCTTATTGGAATTCTCCTAATCTGCCTCTTGCCCATTCTGTAATTCCACATCCATTTTATTGCGACTTAAATCTATTAGAATAATGGCAACAAGATAAACCTTTCTTCCCCCCCTCTCTCTTTCACACTTGTCCCACATGGAACTTTTGGGTGGCAATTTGAGGGGTTCATATATCTCATTCTCCTTCCCCATGTTGAATAACTTGAGACTAGGCTCTATAGGGTTGGGGGCATCTGAGGCCAACACACGCGCGCGCCGCCGCCCGTCTGTCCAGTCCGGGCTGGCCGCGGGTTGTGTCTATCTTTTTGGAAGAATTTTGCTTAGAATATTTCGTAACAGACTGCGCTAAATCCTCCATGAATCACTTTCAACCGTTATAGACTTCCTGATTTTCCTCCCCGCCTTGAATGCTGCTAGATCTTCTGCATCATTCTTGCTATTAATGCCCAGATCTTCTGCCTCAACTCACGCCATTTTAATGGCTGTGTAACAGCCTCTTTTCCCCTATAAATAGAGGCTTCATTAGCAGGGCTAAGACACACCAGCTCTCTCATTTCTCTCATCTCTTCTTCTTCTTCTTCTTCTTCTCTGCATTCTGGGTTTTTCGTGTGCTGCATACTCCAAACTCTTGCCCGTAAAGTGCACGCGTTCAAGAGTGTGCTGAGTTAACCTTGGGGAGCAACCAGCTGAATCGATTTGCACCGTAGTCGAGCCGTAATTGCTTTCAAGGCAGTGGTTTATCCACGACTCAGTTTATTCTGTTTGTCTTCCAGCCATTGTTCTTGTTATTTTTACTAACAAGTTGAAAGCAATTAATTACAATGGCTGCATCATTCCCGAAAAACCTCCCTGACCTCTACAAAATCGAGCCCCTCGATGGAACTAACTACAAACGTTGGTCCCAGAAATTACTTTTATGTTTTGAACAACTCGAGATTGATTATGTTCTATTCTCAGAACATCTTGGCGAAGATAACACATCTCAGTTTACTGATACTGAGATCTCCACTCCTACTGCCCCAAAGACGCCTGTCATTCCACTAGATGAGACTGCTAAAAAGAAGCTGGAAAAAGACAATAAACTGGCTCGAAGCTACTTGCTGAACAACATGTCGAACCCTCTATTTGATCTATTTGTCAACTCCAAATCTGCAAAGATCATATGGACCAAACTGGAGGCGAAATATGGTTCAGACGATGCTGGAAAAAGGAAATACGTCGTTGGCAAATGGATGCAGTTCCAAATCACAGATGACAAACCGATTATAGAACAAGTTCATGCGTACGAGAACCTGTGTGCTGAGGTGCTGAACGAAGGCATGAAGATGTGCGACATCTTATAAGCAAATGTACTGATCGAGAAATTTCCCCCTTCTTGGAGCAACTACAGAAATCACCTGAAGCACAAAAAGAAGGACTTAACCCTGCAAGAACTGATCAGTCATATGAGGACTGAAGAGGCGAATCGGCTAAAAGATAAGATGTCTTCCCTGTCCCTGAATTCATCTAAAGCTAACCTTGTTGAATCTTCTGTGCCTTTAAACAGAGACATGTTCAAAGGGAAAAATAAGAGGGATCAGAAGCAATCAAAACCCCAAAGTCAGTTGAAAAGAACAAACAGCAAGATCCAGAAGCAGAAGGTTGTTTGTTATGTTTGTGGCAAACCAGGCCACAAGGCATATCAGTGCAACTTTCGCAAAGGAGGATCCAGTCATACAAACCAGAGGCCTACCGGACAGATTGCTGCACAAGCAAATCTGACCGAAGACACTGAGATCTTCTGTGCAGTAATTCTGGAGGTCAACTTGGTGTCAAATTCCACGGAGTGGATTCTGGATACTGGAGCAACAAGACATTTTTGCGCCAACAAGGATCTGATGCATGACTTCGAAGATACTCCTGATGGAGAACATGTCTACATGGGCAATGCTGCCACCGCTGGAGTCATGGGTAAAGGGAAAGTACTCCTTAAATTTACTTCTGCAAAATCTCTATGCTTGAACAATGTGCTGTATGTACCTGCCCTTCGTAGAAACTTAGTTTCTAGTAGTCTTCTTGATATTGCTGGTTTTGAGGTGAACCAGAAAGCTGGAAAAATTGTTATTCTTCGCAATGGGGTTTTTGTTGGGAAGGGATATCGTAGTGGGGGGCTTTTTGTTCTGAATGTTGCTTGTGATGCTATTAATGGAAATGCTTCTTCTTTTGCCTATAGTGCTGAGTCTGTGGACCTGTGGCATGGTAGACTTGGTCATGTTAACTATGCTTCGATAAATAAGCTAAAGAACTTGAGGTTAATTCCTAACATCATCACAGAAAAATGTCAAAAATGTGACATTTGTGTTGAAGCAAAATTTGCTAAAAACCATTCAAGTCCATAACAACTAGAAAGACTGAGTTGCTTGAACTTGTGTATTCGGACTTAGCCGACTTTAAGAACACAGTCAGTAAGGGAGGAAAGAAATGGTATATTACTTTTGTAGATGACTACTCTAGATATACCAAAGTTTACCTCCTGAAGTCTAAAGATGAGGCTGAGGAAATGTTTCTGAAATACAAGGCTGAAGTGGAAAATCAATTAGACCAGAAAATAAAGAGACTTAGGTCTGATAGAGGAGGGGAATATGATACCAACTCTCTAGCCAATTTTTGTGAGAAAAATGGCATTATACATGAGACTAGTGCCCCTTATACCCCTCAACAAAATGGTATAACAGAACGGAAAAATCGTACCCTTAAAGAAATGATGAATTCTATGCTTATTAGCTCTGGATTGCCTGATAATATGTGGGGGGAAGCTGTACTAACTGCTTGTTTTATCCTCAATAGAGTTCCTCACAAAAAACTAGATCAGACCCCATATGAACTGTGGAAAGGGTATGCTCCTAATCTGAATTATTTGAAAGTGTGGGGGTGTCTGGCGAAGGTTGCCTTACCTAGTCATAAACGTACCAACATAGGCCCTAAGACCTTTGATGTTCTCTTTATTGGCTATGCTTAAAACAGTGCTGCTTATAGATTCCTGTCATTGAGTCACTATTCTATTTCTGAATATAGAGATGCAGAATTCTTTGAACATGTTTTTCCTTTGAAAAAGAAAGCGCCTAATGTGGTACCTGATGTTATGCCTGAAAATGTGAACTTGCCTGCTTCTAGTTTTGATGCTAGAGTTATAGTGACTGAACCTAGAAGGAGCAAGAGACTCAGAACTGAAGCAAACTTTGGACCCAACTTTGTCACTGCATTCCTAGTAGAAACCTTTGATAACTTGGACATAGATGCCATAACTGAAGAATTGGTGTCCATTTTCCTGATTAAGGAAGATCCCAAAACCTATCAAGAGGCTATAAGGTCCATAGATGCCGCCTTTTGTAGAGAAGCTATTAAAAGCGAAATAGATTCTCTCGAGTCAAACAAAACATGGGAATTGACTGACCTACTTAAGGGTTGTAGACCCATTAGCAGTAAGTGGATCTTCAAAAACAAGTTGGGGTCTGATGGGTCAATTGACAAATATAAGGCCAGATTGGTTATTAGGGGCTTTGACCAGAGAAAGGGCATAGACTATTTTGACACCTACTCGCCTGTGACCAAGATAGCCACCATTAGATCTCTAATTGCTTTAGCTGCAATTTTTGATCTTGTCGTACATCAAATGGATGTCAAAACAGCGTTTCTTAATGGTGACTTAGAGGAAGAAATTTACATGACCCAACCTGAGGGTTGTGAGGTACCTGGTTAGGAGGACAAAGTGTGTAGACTGAAAAAGTCTTTTTATGGTCTAAAGCAGGCTCCCAAACAATGGTATGAAAAGTTTGATAGCTCTTTAGTGCAAAATGGCTTTGTTGTGAATTTGTCTGATTCATGTGTGTATTCAAAATCGATTGGATCAGATTGTGTACTTATATGTCTCTATGTTGATGATATGCTGATTTTTGGTACGAATCTGCACGTTGTTAAGGAGACTAAGAAGCTACTGTCTTCCCTTTTTGAAATGAAAGACATGGGAGAAACAGATGTGATCTTAGGGGTTAAGATACGAAAAACCAACACTGGCTTTTCGTTATGTCAGTCACATTACATTGAAAAAGTGTTAAAGAAATTTGACTGTTTTGATGTAACACCCGTGAGAACTCCTTATGATCCTAGCACACATCTGAAAAAGAACAAAGGACCTAGTGTGTCTCAAACTGAGTATGCCAAAATCATAGGAAGTGTAATGTTTCTCATGAACTTTACTCGTCCTGACATTGCCTATGCCGTCAGTAGGTTAAGTCGCTATACACATAACCCTAGCTAAGAACACTGGGTTGCACTTCTTCGTTTGCTTAAGTATCTTAGAGGTACTATTGATTGGTGTTTGCACTTTAACAAATTTCCTGCTGTATTGGAAGGATATTGTGATGCAAACTGGGTTTCCGATAACGATGAAGTTAGTTCTACTAGCAGTTATGTATTTACTCTAGGTGGAGGGGCTATTTCGTGGAAGTCTGCCAAATAGACGTGTATAGCCCGCTCTACCATGGAATTTGAATTCATTGCTCTTGAGTTGGCAGGTCAGGAAGCAGAATGGCTTAAAGGTCTATTAGCAGACGTGCCACTCTGGGGAAAACAGGAAACACCTATTTCCCTACATTGTGACTTGTAGGCAGCAATAGGAGTGGCGCACAACAGTGTCTACAATGGAAAGAGGAGACACATCCGTATTAGACACAGTGCGGTGAAACAATTGTTGAAACATGGTGTCATATCCCTACAATATGTGAGATCCGAGAAAAATCTGGCGGATCCTCTTACTAAAGGGTTGACAAGGCGAGTGGTGCTGGAAATGTCGAGGGGGATGGGACTTAAGCCTATCGCTTGAAGTGGTATGGTGGATACCCACTAGTGGTCAAACGAAACCATACTAATCTTCAAGGTGCACTACATTCCTATCCCTATGGCGCGTGGTAGTGCGTAGAGGATGAGCTTACGCTCTTAATGGATTCATACCCATTGTGGGGGTGCTACTGAGAAGCATTTGATGAATTCACCGATTGATGACTGTAAGGTTGAGCTATATTATGCTCTTAATAAACCCATAGCCATAGTTATGGTGGTCTATGCTGAGATAGACTTGATGGGATTACCTACGTAAGTGTGAAGGTTTGGCCGCCTTCTATGAGAAACCTAGGCTGTCTCTCTAGAGCACTTATGAGACCCAAGGTGTGCGGACGGCCATAAAAACACCAGTGTGCCTATCGCGGAGTATGCAGTATCTTAAGGGTTGATATGTGTTGTGGGGGTCTCAATTAAAGTCTTTCTAGTTCAAGACTTAGTTCACTAGTCAGACTATTGGCTGTTGCCTCACACCACTAATGTGTCAATTCAAATTGAAAGATATTGACGTTTAAGTATCTGACCCACTTTTACCCAGAATGCCTTTCTTAAATCATCTTGCCTTGTATGCCATTAGTGGGGGACTGTTAGAATAATGACAACAAGATAAACCTTTCTTTCCCCTCTCTCTCTTTCACACTTATCCCACATGGAACTTTTGGGTGGCAATTTGAGGGGTTCATATATCTCATTCTCCTTGCCCATGTTGAATAACTTGAGACTAGGCTCTATAGGGTTGAGGGCGTCTGAGGCCAACACACACGTGCGCCGCCGCCGCCGCCCACCCATCCGGTCCGGGCTGGGCTGGGCGCGGGCCGCGGGTTGTGGGCCTAATCTATCTTTTTTGGAAGAATTTTGCTTAGAATTTTTCGTAACAGACTGCGCTAAATCCTCCATGAATTACTCTCAACCGTTATAGACTTCCTGATTTTCCTCCCCTCCTTGAATGCTGTCAGATCTTCTGCATCATTCTTGCTCTTAATGCCCAGATCTTCTGCCTCAACTCACGCCATTTTAATGGCTGTGTAACAGCCTCTTTTCCCCTATAAATAGAGGCTTCATTAGCAGGGCTAAGACACACCAGCTCTCTCATTTCTCTCCTCTCTTCTTCTTCTTCTCTGCATTCTGGGTTTTTCGTGTGCTGCATACTCCAAACTCTTGCCCGCGAAGCGCACGCGTTCAAGAGTGTGCTGAGTTAACCTTGGGGAGCAACCGGCTGAATTGATTTGCACCGTAGTCGAGCCGTAATTGCTTTCAAGGCAGTGGTTTATCCACGACTCCGTTTATTCTGTTTGTCTTCCAACCATTGTTCTTCTTATTTTTACTAACAAAATCTTGGTAATCCCTTTCACTAGAGGTCACAGTACTTTGATCCACTAGCTTAGGTTTTCTTTCAGTTGAGACATTTTCATGACTCCGGTAATGTGGTTCTTCATGCCTCTCATTCACCTCAGGAACTCTAGAGTGATTGCTCTCTGTCGACCTATCTAGCTCCACTTCCATCATGGAATGTTGCTGAGCATTCCCAACATTCTTAATAGGCATTACATTCAATTGTAAAGGGTCAAAGACCATCTTATCAACTAGTTGGGAATGAGTCATGGTAAGACTCCCATTTCTAACCCCAGCACAGCAACCATGGACGATTCCTCCTTGCTTGAATTGTGACACGTTTCCTCTAGTTTGTTTACTTCTTTTCTCAGTTCTGCATTGTTAGAGTCAAACCAAATAACAATTAGGAGGTCTTTTCCAGCTTCTTCCTTCAAACCCATATTCAACAGAGCTTGGGCTCTTCTAAATCGAGCTTTGACATTAAACATATCAAATTTCATGACCACATAACATCGGCATTTGGCTAACTCAAACTCTGTCAGCTTCAACCAATAGGATGCCATCTTCAAATTAATTGAAATTGCCAGCTCCTCCATCAAGCGGACATCATCCTCATTTTCAGGATTAGCTAGGCACAGATATTGAAGTGATTTATCTTACTTGTTAATAGCACACCGATAAGCTGTCGATTTGTAGAATTTGTTTCCTTCTTCTTTCAACTCTTTAGATTTCCCCAACATCTCACGGGCAAATTTCATCTTCTTGATTGCTCGTCTTACTTACTCATCGATTTCTTCTTGAAGTTGGTTCTTGCCGAAATCAGCAAAAAGAGTTTGACAAGCCACGTTATATGAGTTGATTCTCAATTGGGGGGGTTGTAGCACAAAATCTTCTAAGCAAAGCAAGTTCTAGCTTACTCTTCTTCTCTTGCACACTCAGAAGACCAATTGCATAATTAATCTACACTCACCCCAAAATTCTAGGATTTTGGGAAAGTAGGACAGTACAGTAAAAAAAGAGGAGAGCAAACTGTGGACGGTGGAGGCCAAGACTCAACATGTGACAACCGTCGAAGATCGCTGCTGCCAGCCTAGAGCTGTGGAACAGCTAGGTACGATGGGAGATTATTTGGTAAGAAGTCGGTGGGAGAGCACCCAGCCCGCATATTGACCATAGGCCTAAGGGAAGATGTCGCTTTCCTCTGAAGATATAAGGGGCGTTTCGTTGCAATAGCGTTTTGGAGAAAAAGAACTTTTTAAGAAACTTTAGCTGTTTTGACTAGTTAAAATAGCTAAATTGGTGTTTGATTGAAGTGCTGTTTGAAAGAGCTTTTTGGACCCAAAAAACTCTTTCTCAAAAGGCTATTTCCATTAGCCTTTTGGGAATAGCTATTTGTGAAAATGAAATAACTATCCAAGAGTTTGAAAAAATTACACCATATGCCATTAGCCTTTTGTAGTGATATTTGATATTGTGTATTATTTAAATTTAATATATCCAAGGTTAAATTATTCAACAACAACAACAACAACAACACCTCCCAGTATGAGTCCCGCTTTCACGGAGTCCGGGGAGCAAGGCTAAATTATTCGAATATATAAATTTCAATTCATAATAATAAAATATGTAGCAAATAACAAAATAATATTTTATGACATATTTATCGTGTAGATAGATATACACAAGTTGAAAAGAAAAAAAAGATTAATAAGAATACAAATTATATATGATTACTAACAAATTAAGGTTTTATCAATAAAGTTAATTTGTACATATGACATCAATTTAATTAATTATTTTTGGAAAGAAAATAAGACAACTAGTAAAGGAAAAAATCATTTTTAATTAAAAAGTAATTTAGAGATAAGTACGCAAATGAAATTTTACTGAATATTTTTTTAAAAAACAACAAATTTTACCAAACACTTCTTTTACAAACAGCTAATTAAAACTACTAATTCAAACAGCTAACAGCTAACAGTTAATACAAATAACTAATAGTTAACAGCTGTTTGCTAAACAGGGCCATAAATGTCTTGAACTCACTACTTAGGCGGCGTTTGGTTTATGCGAATGGGGAGATGGGATTGGGAATAAGGAGCAAATTAATGAAATTCTCATGTCTGATATTTGTGAATGAAAAACTTGAAATATTAGGATTGGAAATCAAAAGCCTCATAAAATTATCACCATGGAAGAGGTAGTTATTAGGTGCTTGCTAATATTTTGGTATTTTTTCAATAAAATTTCTTTGCGGTTTATGAGAGTTGGGTTGTTTAATTATTTTTCTTAACATTATTGTGAGTAAGGTCGTTCTCAATGCTATTGTGAATCTGTGTCATCGCCTTCATGCAATTATCATAGATTTAGAAATTTAGAGTGTGAGTTTCTTGTAGAATTTGGATATTAAGGTATTAGATCTAAGTTTTCGATTAAGAAATGAGTCAAAAATAGAATTTCATGTGATTCTACTACGAAGATCTTCCTTTCGAGTGTAATTTACTATGTCCAATGGATATTTGCTTTATGAAGTTATATTATAGTTCGCGAACATTCGGAAAGAAGCATTGATGTTAAAGAAAGCGGCTAGTGGCAAGAATACTACTACAAGTTTATAGCAAATTGACGATGTATTTACTATTAGCTTTCTAGAGAGAGGATTCATTTTGATGTTTTAGATTTACTTCTATTAGGAGATATTAATTATGCATGCCGTATGATTTTTCATTAATAAATTTTTAATATAATTTAAGGATTTTCATCTATCAATTCACACATACCAAAAGTCAAGGGATTTTAGTGAGAAATGGGATTTCATCCATGCATTTTAGTTGGTCAACAGCAAGCGCGAGCAACAGGTGGAACCACGTCAGTTTTAACACATTAATAAAGTGGGATTGAGCCATGGCCAAATCGTTAATAAAGTGGATTGAGTCAGCTCATTTGAAGATAAATAAATGAGCTAAGGTGAACTTGTTGTAAAATGACGGACACTATCGTAAAAAAACATAACTAATAACTATGAGGATGATCATTACTACAAAATTATTGAACTGAACTTGAGCTAATTTAATTGTTAATCACAACGATACAACACAAAACACGGTGACCTCCAAAAAGATGACAAATAGGCACATTGCTAACTGTTCGTATTACAAACTAAATGCTTACAAGAACAAACTGCATCGTTTGGTCCCCCCTCCCCCCGCGCCGACCCAAGGGGATGAGGACTAGGAAAGGCAGAAACAATGGGGTGGAGGATTACCACCACCACCAGAAACTGCTGATCCTGCCTAAGCGAGGTATGAGGAGATCCAAAAGATTAATTTCAAGAGACAACAAGCCAGGTATATTTCTGAAGAAAAAAAAAAAGAATACTTCCAAAATTTACCTCTATAGTTGAAATTTGATTTTGTGTGATCAAACCAACTTCCTAGCTGGTGAGCTAGCTGCTTAAAGGAATTCTGTACTTCTTCAAAGAAAGTCCCCCGTCTTCATGATGTAAGGTAGTGTACTCATACAAATACAGATTTTCAACACCGAAAACTCTCAACAATCAATAACCAGTCCATTTAGATTGTTAAATCATTCAATGTATTGCGATTTCCGAGTGCCCATCTTCAGTTGCACAAGCTCGGAACATCCCTGTAGTATTGAAAGGCATGGCTATCTCCCCTGTGGCTGATACAGCAATCAGCCCGACAGTGCCTCTTTCAGCCTTTTCCACAACATAGGCAGCTGCTTCTTTCAAGGGAAGACCTTTGAACTCCATAAACGCTGCCACATCTCGTGCAATTGTTCCACGTATGATGGTTTCCCCTTTCCCGGTGGCAGAGACAGCACAGTAGCTGTTCGCATATGTCCCTGCACCAATGACTGGGGTGTCACCTATCCTTCCCACCATTTTGTTCACTAAACCCCCAGTTGAGGTTGCTGAAGCCAAGTTCCCATTACTGTCAACAGCCACACATCCGACCGTGCCTAGTTGACTATATCCAGTGGCTGTGTTTGTTTCTACTTGGACTTCTCTTGGGATGGGTTGAGTGTAATCTATCTACAAAATAAGTACCATTTGCATTAGTTGTTGCCTAATTGGTAGCAGTTAGGCTAAGCTTGATAGGCTTTAAATTATAGTGGACTAAAAGCAAAGTGACTCAAAACTTCTCCTGTTTCTGTTGTGACAACTAGGCAATCACCTAATTTACATTAAGGGTCCACAGGAAATAGTCTCTTCAAAATCAAAGGGCAATGGCACAAGGATGCATACTTTTGAACACGCCCCCAAAGAAAAGGAAAACAAGAGGTGGAAAAAACTATGCATAGGTGCTCCATGTCATTGCTTCAGTTTGGTTATGCTTAGCTTGATACCAGTGCCCATATTAATGAACAGAGGGATGACCACAGTATCTTCTTTATTTCCAAAGACATGAAAGATCTTCAAGATCATACCTGCACTCTGTTGGCCTCTTTGGCTCGGTTTAGTCTTTCAATATTTTCAGGAGTAATAAAGTAGCTAGGGTCTGTAGTCTCAACGCCCTGCAGAATGTAACTAATCAGTTAGTATGCCGCTAAAGATATATCAGAAATTTGCAGTTGTTGCATTGTACAAGGGAGTGACCAATCTGCTTCAAAAGCACAAACAATACTTATCTTTGGTGAAAGATAAGCAGATGAAACCCTTCAGGGTTTGACCAAAAATGTAACAGAGACGCACATAAAAATGATCCAGTCGCGACACTCGGGATTATCCAAAGCATATGAGAAGATGTCCACAATATAACCCCAAATAAAGAGGACTCACTTGTTCCCTGGCAAATGCCTCTGCTCCCTCAAACGCAAGAAATATATGAGGAGTCCTCTCCATAACTAGACGTGCTAGAGAAACCGCGTTCACTACAGTTTTCAGACCACAAACAGCCCCACATTTCTTTGTTTGACCATCCATGATAGATGCTTCCATTTCAACAGTTCCATCAGTGGTTAGGACTGAGCCACGACCAGCATTGAACTGTGGATGGTTTTCTAATTCACATACCTGTTGGAGTGCCATGAAAAGAATCTCAGATTTGTCTTAAGTCTTAACTAAAGACTTGAAGGAAAAGGAGGAAACTTTTGTGCCACAAATGATACTGAATTCACCAATAGCAATTGCAATGCACCAAACAAACGAATTGTTTCTATCATTAAAGTGCACCCAATGAAGCAGAATGATGATCGGGCCCAAGCCCATCTTGACTTGAAAAAGGGAGACAAAATGAAGTCCAAGGGAAAGTAATGCAAGCATTTTAACAAAGCGAAAGGGTTACAGATTTACAACAACCACAAACTTCTCATAAAACTGCAACTGATAGCTTATTGTTGCGAAATAGCAGGCAGTTGATGCTTTTTCAACTAAGAATCTTAGTTCTTACAATGGACCTTCCAAGAACCCTACATGAAGCAAGTCAGCCACTATCACAAACAAGTGAACTCCATACATCATGCTACTAATTATCAATCACCTTGTAAATAAAAACACCCATTGATCCAAGACTCTAACTATGAAGCAAAGTTATGAGTATGTACAAAAGCGAAATGGCCTCATCAACCTATCATTTACTTCTTTTGTTGCGAAACAATTTGTCGGCAATGCCATTCGTATTTTACCATTCAGGGGTAAGGCTGGCTATGTCTAAAGTCTAAACCCGTCTCCCCCCACCAAACATATGTGTGCACACACGCTCTACTGTGGGCTAATGTTTTGGCATATAAGTTATAAGAAGGATGCAAAACATCGAACACTTCAAAATTCAACGACATGCTTTTCGAAGCACTGCTCTTACAGTTACAACGATTTTGTCATTCAATTCAAACTGACTATGATATGTTGAACATGAACATGAACTCATCTCTAGGTCGAGGTTTTTGCCACAATTTCTCTAGACCTAAGATCAAATGATCATTAGTAATAATGGAGGACACCAAATCCTTTGATTTTTAGGTTTTTAGAAACAGGATCATCCAGTTGACGAACTAAAACCATAAAATGCAAGCCTTAGATTTACCAAATTGAGGAAAAATATGACGCAGAATTCAGAAAATGATGTGCTATATAGTTGATAAATTAAATTACCACAAGTTCAACAACATCAAGAGGAGAGCGGCCATCTTTGAGGGCGGAGATTCCGACGTCGAGGCAATGGCGAAGGGCTGCTTCTCGTGGCTCTCTTTTCTCCGGCGGAAGATCCACAGGTATGTCGCCGGCTCCCCCGTGTACTGCGATCGCCCACCCCATCGGCACCCTCTCTCTCTCTCTCTACTTTTCTCTCTCTAGAGTGACAGGCTCAGCACAGAGGATTTTAGAGGATCGGGCAGAGCTCAGAATTTAGCTGAATCTTCTGGAATCTAGCTAGGTGGGTCCCAACTGCTCAAAAATAATATCGTACTCCGACGATCTAAATGCGCCCACGTGCAACTCAATCACTCAGTTGATGAATTTGACAATACAACTGATAAATTTATGTATTTCTGATTAATTTTACAACATCTTAAAGAATTTCATATATTTAAAAATATTTTGTGGCAGAATAATTTGATTTTTACTTAATTTAATACACTTTATTTTTTCAAGTTTAATTGTACTTTAGTGAAAATAATTAGTATAAATTGATGAATCACTATATTTTTAATGATCAATTTACAACAAAATGAAAATAGTTCTACAACAAATAGTCTACACCATTGATTGCACTTGTAATGGGTTTTGATTAATAACTCATACAACATCTTGACAAATTCAATATAAGTGCAATGAATTTGAAAATCATCAATTAAAAAACAATAAATTGGCTAATAATTAAAAATGTTTTATTCATTTATATGATTCAAAAAAATAAATATCATACATTCAATATATACGGAGATTTATCATAAATAGATGAAAATTTTCCTTTAGAAAATTTGTCTACTCTTGTATATATTCATCACCTTTTCCAGAGAGATTCATCATTCTTATGTATAGATGAATTAGTTTGTTAGGGAATATTTCTATTGAATTCTGTTACTTGTTAATTGCTCCTTTTGATGGAAAATTCAACAATCATTTTGCTGAATTCATTGATCTTTTAGTAGCTTGATTGTCTAATACTCTTTTGAAACTTTTATAATTACTTCATCGGTTAGTATAATAATTACCTATAAAAAAAAAAGAAATTAGATTAATCTTTGTAACAAAAAAAAAAACATACACATCAATACATGAAATACATATCTCGAAGAATACTTATATATTTATCAGAACATCATATATTTTCATTATAAACAAAACACATCCAATATATTTTTTTTATACAAATTCATCATTGTTGGATGAAACTCATCACTCGAAAAGTTTGCATTTGTAATTAAGCACGTTATTAATAGTAATTATCACATAATCATAATACATACGAGAAATTCACTTTTTAAAAATAATATATACAAATTTAAATTGCTTAGATAAATAAAAAATGTATTCATCACTAAAGATTGCAAAGTCTTCATTTTGAGTTCTTTTAACAAGATTTTAGTATTTCTTTTGGCTCGATAGATAGTGTGCACATTCATAAGCTGATACATTTTTTTTTTTAAAAACCACATATTCATGACTAAAATGTGTAGCTTCATAAAAAAATATATATTTATTATTGGAATGTGCAGATTCATAACTAGAATTTGCATCCGCATCATTGTGATTTATGTTATTGAGCGACCAAAAAATAAAAATAAAAATACATACATCACTCAAATGTGCAGTTTCATTAAAAAAAAAAAGAAAGAAAAGAAGAACATATTCATCACTAAAATGTGTATATTCATATTAGAACGCCCACATTCAACATTGTAATTTATACTACCAGACCATTGAAAAATATATTCATTACTAAAATTTACAGATTCACAAGGAACACACACACACACATTTTCATCACTAAATGTGCATATTCAACATTAACTCGCATATTCATAATTGTGCCATCATTGTGACTTATGTTGTTGAAACATATGAAAAAAATATTCATAATTGAGATATGCTGATTGATAAAAACACACATATTCATTTCTAAAATATGCAGATTCATCGCTAGAACTCGCTTATGTATAATTATAATTTATGACATTCAACAATTGAAACATAATCAAAATCATCATCATATTCTCCATAGCTGCAACCCAAACCATATACTGGTCAAAGAGCTTCATACTCTCCAAAAAGTTGCCACCCAAACAATACAATGATGAAATAGAAGCTCTGGATATACTCCTCACCGTAGTATATTTAATTTATGCTCTTAATCTAACTATTAATGACTTAATTAAACAACAAAACTTAAACTCCATCCATATTCGAAAAAATAGGAGAAGAATGAAGAGACAAATTCACATCCAAAACTAGATTCATCACCAAATATGTACTAGAAAATAGCATAAAACTCATATCAACCAATTTTTACACTCACCACATGCTGAAGCCACAATGCTGATGCCGAAGTGGCGAAATTGATAGAGATTACGTTGGTACATCGTTAGAAGGCTTTCATGATCCATATTCTAAGATTATGAACTTCTATTTGCCATTAAATCTCGAAAGAATCTCTCTTTTGCCTCTTTCTCTCTCTTTTTTGAGAATATTTGCTATTAGTGTTGACACTACTAATGTTTGCAAAGAATGATGCAGAAGATGATAGAGAAGAGAGAATGAGGAGGAATAGAAAGAAAGAATGGGATGTGTATGTCCTTTTAAATATGTATTTTATTTTTTTTGTGATCTTGGAGTAGGTAGTCCAAGAAATACTATATACTAATTGCCAACTGCTAGCCCACATGGGTAGTATGAGTGTTCTCACTTTTTAGACCTGGCGTTTCCTTGGTGTCACTGCTCTTAGAGCATTTCTAGTGGGGGTTCCGAATTTTGAAACTTTGGTCTGCCACGTCAGTAAAAGTTTCACAATTTTAGAACTTGTATTCATAACTTCTCTAACCTATAGAACTCAATTTTAATTATCCAATAAAAGTATTTATTATGGACTCACCTTATAACACACAACCTATTTTTTAAATCATTTAAAAATTATATACTTACTTAAAAAAAAAGCAAAAAAAATATTTTAAAAAACCAAATAGTGACCCGCGGGGAGACACGCACAGGCGTGCTCTCCTGCGTGTTACACGTGTTTCAAGGTGGCTAAGGAGACCAAAATGGCATGCAACAGACACACAGGCCCCACCATTTGCCTCGCATGTCTACGGCTGGGAATGCTCTTAGAGTTTTCTTTTTCTTTTCTTTTTCTTTTCCTTTTCCTTTTCCTTTCTCATTTTCTTTTCTAAAAGATACAAAGAATTAAACATCGACGTAATCTTTTTCCCTTAATAAAAAAACCCCAACTTAGCCACTCTTTATCGAGAAATGTCAAACGGGGTTTCACCTTGGGTTGACTTGAGCGAGATCAGGTTAGCACATCGACAAAGAGATGTTGAAGCATGGTTAAGCCATTAACAAACTGGATTAGGGTCGGACTCCTCCATACAAGTATATTTGGTTGAGTTAGATAGACATGAGGTTAAGTCCCTTTCGACCTTTCTAAAATAAGCAAACTTATATAAATAGCATCAGTGTGTAATCACTATTATTCATATATTTTTAGTAATACATGTGACCTAGTATGATCAGTAAATCGACAAATATACTAAATTATTATACAAATAATGAACCAGATTAGGGATGCCAACGAGGTGGGTATGGGGCGGGTTGAGCTATACCCTTACCCATATCCATTTTTGAAAATTGTACCCATATCCGTACCCGTGCCCATTGGATATTAAAAAATAAAATCCATACCCATACCCATCGGATTTTGCGGGTTTTATTCGAGTTCACATAGAAAATGAAAATCAATACTCATATGAAACCCATATCCAAGTACGATATATGTTTTTGTCATTATAAGATTGCAAAGTTGTGATATTTTAGGAATATATTGTTTAGAAATGTGAAATCAAATACATTATTGACTAATTTTTTTGTTAGAATGGTTTGGATTAGACTTAAACCGGAAAAATATTAATCGAAAATAATTTTTTTTCTTATCATAAAAACGGGTACAGGTAGGGTACGGGTATGGGTATGGGGCGAGTGAGGGCTATACTCATACCCGTTTTTCAATACCTGCCCCATAGCCATTTAAAACCCATTTTCACCACCCATGTGGGTTTTAAATTGGGCAGATTTTACGGGTTTAAATGAGTACGAGTGTTATTGCCATCTCTAAACCAGATGACTTATCCAGACCCATCAACATGCCCTAAAAAGCTAGGATTATTAATTTAGTTCATTACAAACCCAACTTTTTTTTAGCTTTATTTTATTATTCGAACCTATTTGCTCAACCCAATGTGGTCCTCACCTATTTGCCACCATTAGTCAAGAGGTCAATATCTAAAATTTAGATCCATGTCTTGAAGTTATGTTCAGATTTGAGTAACTATTATAATTATTTAGTGAATTACGAAAAATCTAATATTATTGAACCCTACACTTAAACCCTCTATGTATATAAAAAAAAAAAATTCCAACGACAATAATCTATCCCTTATAAATATTGGACATCGATAATTCATTATAAAGTACCCAATGACCTATCTTCAAATAAAATATAATTGAACTTATAACTTGACGATCTAGTATTTTAATCGCGTGGGCACTCAACAACACGGCCTATTAGCTCAGTTGGTTAGAGCGTCGTGCTAATAACGCGAAGGTCGCAGGTTCGAGACCTGCATGGGCCAATACGATATTTTCCCCTTTTTTGGCTTTGTTTTTCACTCTCAGTCTTATGTACCTAGACAGCTATTTTCACATGGCTTGGCAACAGATCGTAATCCAATCAGCAATTCTCTTGGAATAAATCCTTTGTGGAATGCAAACCATAAACAAGCATTGACTACAATTTCAATCTTCCGAGAGAAAAACAAAAGGGTCTCAGGGGTTTCTGAAAAATGACCTGCAACCTAAAGCAAAGTAAAACTGTACAGATGGGAGTCCAAGTACAGGCATTATCTGTGATTACCTACTAACACAAAAAGAAAAAAAAGGTCCTCTTCCAAGACATTTCTCTCTCCACCTCTACAAAATCACTTGGTAGTACCGTCTTGTCGTATCTTTCAAACTCTGAGAGATGCCGTAGAAATCATCAGGCTGAAAGAACTGTAAATCAGATACTCTGCTTTCAAATATCAAAAACGATTCATACAAACAGATTTGACGGGTAAAGTGATCCTTGCAATATGCAGGATTTCACTATCAAAGGTGGCTTAGAACCCTTAAAATGACATCCATGGGCATGGCGTACACAGTAGAAACCCCTGTAGCCCTGAGCCGCTCACGATTCAGATTGTGCCATTCTTGTAGCAGGCAACACTGGAATGCAGCTTTCATGGCAGCCAAGAAGATGCACTTAAAGCTGGTCTCGCAACACTAGAAGTCATGTCATTTCCGGTGGGCTAGGATGCTTGTGGAAGTACGAGTCTTCAGCCTCTAAAACACCCTGCAAATTTTATTTATTTATTTTGGCCCTTGGTGGGGGAGGAGTTGCTGACCTCTGTTAATAATCAAACATAAAATGGCTTGTAGCACTTGGGTGAAGGTTTCAAGTGTACCTTTATGATCATGATTGCAGCCTCCTTGTGCAAAAGCTCGTTGTACTCTTGGCATACTAGACTCTGCATCAGTGCAAATACGTCCAGATCACGGCACCCCCAATTAAAGATGAAGAAATTTGAAGATTTCATGAGTGCGTCTAAAGATCTTGGGATTTTGACATACATGAACACAATTAGGGCAGCCTGTTTCTCCCGTACAGTGGCATGATGTGAGCATATCCAAAGCAGCAGTTAACAAATCATTGAAAAACGGCTGAACCTATCTTAAAATAAAATGCCTGTCATTAGTTAAGATTCAACGTGTGACTTCTTATCTACCAGCACTTGGAGACACAAAATCAAGTGGGAGGAAAATCCTATGAGTCCAGCACATTGCGAGAATGTGAAATATTCTACTATTGCAAAAAAGCAAAAGTTTATGCTGTTTCCATCACCGGCACAAGAAGAATAATGAAACACTTTCCTTTGCTGACAGAATTATTTAGTATCCAAACGAAAATCTCTTTATTTGGCACATCCTATACACTGAAATGGATTTAAGGATATCAAGCTTATCAATGTTCCAACGTATATGTTTTCAGCATCAATAATTCTTAACACAAATGTAAATAAAATTCTAAAGTTGTAATGGGGACTACCCGCATTGAAAGACCTGTTCCTCCCGGGTGTTGATCATAGAGGAGGATTCTTTCAGGTATGTAGCGGGTCTCATGAGGATTTGCACACTCTGGAGCCAAATCAGAGGAGTCACATATCACATATCTGCATGTCCAACATCACCAGTTAATAGCAATATTAAGCAAAACTAATGCATTTTTTTCCCCAGAAAACAGAAAACTGAAAGAAAGAAACAGAAAAAGCTGAGTGACACAGGTTCATTACTAAACCTCAAAAAGTTCTTAATGTGCAGTCCTATGATCATTAGCAATAGTGCAGTCCATTTCTTTCCCAAATATTGATGGACCCAAAGATTGAGAGAAACATAGAAAAGAGTCACAAGACAGCAAAATTAAAGACGGCACAGGAAGTTCAACCAGAAGTTTAGAAGACTAACAGAGAAGCAGCACCTATTGACAATCGCACAACTCGCGTGAAGTTCTCTTCAAACGAGGAGAATTAACTAGTATGTGACGTTTTCGGCTGTTTTCATTTGTCATTTACTAATTAAAATGGAAGAAAGCCTGTTGGCCCAACACCAGTTATCCACTCACGAAAAACCTGAGCCACCTGAGCTGGCCGACTAAAAAAGGGAGGGGGCATGGCAGGGGTTCACTACCAGATACTTCTGCTCAGATCACAGCAAAATCACCATTTATCCCTCAGCTTACAACCCACGGGGGAGGGGAGGGAAGCTACTCATTTGAACCTGAGCTGCAAACAACTTAAACTACTATCTAGACACGTCCTCCGCAAGATCTACCACAGTACCTCAACATTTGTATTCATAAACATTTGCTTTCATGAATTTATGAAAACACATGCTTTTTAGATTCTACAATCATAGTTACATTCATGCAAGCTATGTTCATTGTAAAACTGTATATGTTGCTTTGCTACAGTTTATACATATACATACATACATACATATATGTGTACATAACATGTATGCATGCCTTTTTTTGTTTTTTTTGGGGGGGGGGGGGGTTGTTTTACAAGGAGCCCATCATAGCAGAGGGAGCAGCAATAAGGGAGTTTATAGAAAATGGTGCTTTTTTTGCTTGAGCGGCCACTAAAGGCAAGATCCCCACAGAGGATATGCTTAAAAGGAGAAACTTTAATGGGCCAAGTAGGTGTTTTATGTGTCTTGAGGTGGAAGAGACCGTGGACCACCTCCTTATTCATTGTAGTTGGGTTTCATCACTTTGGCACTTGTCTCCATCCTTAGAACAAGCCATTCAGACAACATCCATGAGATTTTCACGGATGAGATACAAGGAACTTCAAGGACTAGGGTAAGAAAAGGCTTTGTTGAGGATGGCATTATAATTTATAGGAATCATTATTTTGTGAATTTATTTCACATCAGTAATTAACACTGATGGCCCAGTATGAGTGTCAAAACAAGTAATTCGAGATTGTAAATGTTTAGCAGCATTCATGTGCACTCTTGTTTTAGTGCTATCCTGACTTCTAAGTTTGTTGCTATTACCCATACGCGTATTGTTCTATATTGAAACTTTCAACTGTTTGCAATCTCAAACTTTGTAATTTTGCATTTCCTCTTCTATTGGTTATCAGTACTTGCCCCACTAGGGATTAGTGATATGCTTAAATACTCTACATGCGAGTCTCCATATCAGTTTTATACAAATTGCATGAATTTATTAAATAGCCAAAGCCCAACTTTAGCAGCAGCTTAGTGCTATTGTTTCCGCTGCAAGATATCTCAGTATTTCTCAAAATCATTCTTCGATTTCCCAAAGATGTAGCAATCTCACTCAACACTTCTCATACTATTTTTATCGAGTGGCCTTCTTAGAAACCTTCCTAAATTACACAGGAGACTATTGTCTGGGACAGAGTGATAGGTCCATTATCTCAACTAGATTTGAAAAGAAAGAAAGAAAATGCTAGGTTGTATAAAGTATTGCATGTAGAAAGAAGTAGCATACGCCAGAATTCTTGCACATGTGATGAGAATGCTGAGAAACGGAACATTTCCAGGTTCTTTGAATCCTGGATTCCTCTCATAATCTTATAATCACACCAATCTCCTAGCTGGCGCTTCGTCTCCAGGTGTAAGGGCCAAAGATAGAAGTCATTGCATGCAGTCATTGAGAACTTAAAGAGGCAGAAGTGATATATGCAGAAACTAGGAAAGCTCGACAATGGCAACTTACAGAGGTACTACATTCAGAACAGCATGGGAAGCAGCATGCAAGCCTGCACGAAATGAATAGTTATTTCTCTCCACAGCTGTTTTAATTGAAGAAGGAACTCGAATCCAGACAGCCTGTGATGAAAAATTTTGTCAGAAAGCCTGGAACCAACACTTGGAGACTCAAAGTAAATTTGAACTTGTTATACACCTGTGATTCATAAGAATATTTAGGAAGCACAAGATCAACAGTATCGAATACTATGTTACTTCCTCTCCAAATACGACGAAAACCAAACCAAGTAGTCGTTATTTTGCAGGAGGTTGTTTGGGCCGTAGTTGTGTAAGACCGGATCTTGGAAACTCTGGCTGGATAAGCCTGCACCATAACAACAGAAACAAAGATCAGCACATTGAAGACATAACTGATATTTAAAACGCCATCTTAAAAATAAGCAGCACTCATTCCGTGTCAAACCACAATGACTTGCAGACACAACTGACATATACAATCGTTATCTCAAAAACGTACAATATCACAGATTCAACATGCTTTTTTTTTTTCTTTTTAACTTATTTAATCTGTTTGACTTTTTAGATAGAAATAGAATGCAGACTCTCAAGCCAGTAATGCAAAAATACAATCACAACAAAGCAATCAGCAAAACAAGCAAATAAAATCATCCCAGGAATGGCTGGAAACCCACTCTCCCATATATATTTGCAATCTGCGGCTCTCTAGTCTCCACCTGGAAACTTCTGTCAGTTGTGAACCAGAACATAGACACTCTCTCTCTCTCTCTCTCTCTCTCTCTCACTCACACACACACACACACACACACACACACACACACACACACAAAACAAAGCAATCAGCAAAACAAGCAAATATAATCATCCGATGAATGGCTGAAAACCCACTCTCCCATATAAATTTGCAATCTGCAGCTCTCTAGTCTCTACCTGGAAACTTATATCACTTGCAAACCAAAGCATAAACACACACACGCATGCAGGGAGGGGGGGGGGGGAGCCCCTCTTAGTGTGTAAAATTGCTCGGATGCATTTTAACGTTTTTTTTAAATTTTAGGATTGGATATTTAATACCTTCCCCCCCCCCCCCCCCCCCCCCCCCCCCCCAAAAAAAAAGAAGTGTGGGGGGATGAGGTCCACTGATCGGCTTACTTGTTTACCATTTGTCGAAGTCAACAGCCAATCAGAGGCTGTCACATGCACAACCAAGTATATTTCTATTGTTCTAGCACCCAATGTGTATTTAGCAAGTCTAAGTCCATTTTCAAGAACAATCAGTTTATTTCGAGAAAAGGAATACATATCTTTAATAAAGGTATAAGAGGAATTGCCCATTTTCAGTAGTCGATATAAAAAATTTCAAGAAAAGGTATTCGTCATAAAACTGAGCAAATTACATGGCTACCCCACAACCAAGCAGGAGGTCGCATGAAACTCAACGTTAACATGTAGCACGTTTCCATGATTATTTCCAGTAAATATTACATTTTCAACGGCAGGGATCAATGATTTCAATAACGATTATTACTCCCCACCCCCCGGCATCAAAGGAAAAAAAAAAATCCCCCTGTGGCCAACAAAGCTACCACATGATGCTCACATAACTAAGGCCACCATGTTGCATATTTAGTATATGTCTTAATTAAAATGAATAAAATTACAAGCAGCCAAAAGTTTAATTTATAAAAGTCACATTATTTGAATGTTCCCCCCCAAAAAAAAAAAAATCCAAAGTCAGCCAGCCCCTGGATGCCGCTAAAAAACAATCATTTGAACAAGAAAAATTTAGATTGGAAGGCACAACAATTGCAGTCTCGATTGGGTCAGTGATGACACAGTTAGATGATTATATCAACAAGGCTTGTTGAAGCATCCAATTAATAATACTCAAAATCTATAAAACAACACCACCACCCACCACTATGGATCCCGCTTGAGCAGGGCGTGGTGTAGTCTAGATAGATGTGGGAGATCCTACCACCTAAAAGCAGACCAGCAAAGAGGCTGATCTCCACAGGCCCACAAAAAATTGTGGAAAAGAATTTGTTGGCAGATTAAAGCATTGTCTACAACAAAGGTATAAAAGTCACATAAATTACAAGCAAGTAAGCAGCGCAAAGGGATTTCAACTTCCACATACAAGTTCACCTCCAACGACATCAATGTCAGTGTAGTCACGAGTCTGTGTATAATACTTCAAATCTGCTTTTTGGCAAAAGGCAATCTTGTTTGATAAATCCAACTCCTTCACTAGATAAGTCTTCCCCTGGTTCATATAGACTGCACCTTCATATACCTGGCGGTTACAAAGATTGGGAGAAAGTGAATGCGCAAAGGACCAAAACACAATCGGTACTTATATCCCAGGTGCACAAGATTGGGATAACTATGATATGATCACTGAAAAGGTCTCGATTAAAGAAAGATTTAAAACAAGATTACAGTATCCATTTGTGGGATAGTTTTATCTTCGGTTTGGACATTCTAATTATCTTGACTGAACAAGCAACAAAAAGGAAAAGACGTGTATGATCAACTAAAACTAAAGGGACCTGGAAAAAAGCCCTGCTTTCTTCAATCTCTTCAAGAACTTCATTTTTTTGTATGTCAATCACTTGGTATTTCTCAGATTCGATTGCACGAATACTAATTGCACGGGAAGGTGATTTCTGTGAAACAAACAAAAAGGAAGGAAAGAGTTCATGAGACAAAAATGCTGAACCCTGTTACATAGAAGATAAAGCCTCTATCTCCAGCACACATAAAGTGTAAGTTCATGACAGAAAATGGAGAAGTTCATGATATATAAGGTAGAATCCATGACATAAAAACAAAATGTCATAGATACCAACTGCCGCTGCAAGCAGAAGCACACATGGTGTAGTATCCTTGGGGACAGGTTCAAAAGAAATTCATGCCACACCCAGAAAACATACCTCTCGCCCAACGTAGCTCCATATTTTAGCGGCAGAATCACGGGAGGGATCAGAAGATAGATATCCCCGGCTTTCAAGCGCTACAATGGCACTATCTAAACCAGGACCAAAGTACTTCTCATCATGTATTAAACTTAGCGGATACTCAATAGCAGCACAGATTAGATGCTGCTCAAGAACCTGCATGAGTAGCATGTAGCCAAATCAAATGGATACAAAGCCAAGCTTTTGAAGCAGGTCGCAGTGATTTGTACTTATTCATTGCATTTCCAGAACCAAATTTGAAAAATGGATACCTTTGGGTTTTGAGAATCTACATGGCAGCACTCGATAGGACTCTGGAATAGCTTAAGTGGAAATTTCATAAAATACTGATCCAGAGGTCCTTCAAATGCAACATACACAGCAAGAGACGGCTTCCCCCTTCTCCCAGACCTACCGGCCTGTTGCCACAGGCTGGATCACATGCATATGACACTGATGATGAAAAAGAATGCAAAATCAAAGTTTAATAAGATTCAACAGTGACAAAGCCACACTATACCTGGCAACACTACCAGGAAAACCTAGATGCAAAGTGACATCAATGTGACCAACATCAATGCCCAACTCAAGAGCATTAGTAGCAGCAATCCCACAGAGCTTCCCACTGAAGAACTCACTCTCTATTCTCCTCCTATCCTGCTTCATTGCAAGGGAAATAAAACAAAGATGAATATTTGCGGGTGGTTAGGTATTGGAATTTTGACATTTTGTAAGAAATATACGTCCACTGGACATGATCTGATCTTATTTCAGCATTACATATAGAAACTTCTTTTCCATGGTCATAATCTGATTTCAAGATTAAAGAAGACGGGAAATTTCATTTGGTACCCCTATATTTTTCAAAAGTCAACACTGCATCTCTACTGATGTCTTCATTGAAGCATACGTTCGACATAGCAGTTGAATGGCATTAATGGTTATTTGACTCCATAGCTACCATCTTGTAGAAGTGATCATTACTGCGGCATATTGTTCAATTTTCATCTCCAGAACATTTAAATCTTATATGCGTTGGGGGGGGAACAAGTCATGAGTTCTTGACAATGATTTCTAAAGCTCAACATCTTAAGAAAATAGCATCAGAAGACAATCCTATGAGGGTAGGACACCCTACACAAAACTGAAAGAACGAGAAAAGCTCACAATCAAACCTTATCAAGGAAAACTTAGTGTCCAGCCAAGAGGTACTGACATGAAACCCTATTTATTAGTCCATCCATATCCAGTGGAGCTATTTTCATGAATATAGAGGGTTATGTTTTCAATCCATATACATCAGGGTACAATGTATAGCAGCTACAATAGGTAGCATTAGTACATTTTTTCCATTTACATAGCTGGTTTTATGTTAGCTTCAAGTCATGCACATTTTTGTCAGTGGCAATATGCACGTGGTTTTCATTGATCATCCTAACAATGATCAAGCAGTTTCTAGTAGTGAAGATAGATATACATTTGTCGCGTAACGTTTGTGTTTTAACTATAAATACCTCTCATTTTTAGAAAACATTTTTTCATATACAGCACCAATGAACATATTAGAAAAAGGTTTCTGGAAAATAATAGTTATGGAATAACAATACAATGAAAAGGCAGTACAGAAAAAGAAAAGGCTACAAAATTACCTTAATAATTTCTCCATTATATTACTCGTTCATACTGATGGGCATATATTTTTTGTGTGATAAGCATGTTTGTCTTTTCTCATTTCTCAGGTTTAAGCATTTATTTTCAATGGTGGCCATAAAGTAAAACAGAAGTGGAGAAAAAAATAAAAGGGACAATGGTGGGCATTAGTTCATCTTGTAATGAAAGTGCCGCATCTGTCCCTCGTTCCTGAAGCTGCATGGAAAGCTACATGGCCCAAAGACCATCATATAATTTGATATAACATTTGGGAAGAATGAATTGTATCTTGTATGTACCCATAATCTTATATACTTCATGCATCCCATAAAATGAGCGCCAGATAGGAAATATTTATACTTTTTTAATGAGAGCACCTTCTAATACATTGTTTTCTACTGGTTTTAACTTTTAATGAGAGTAAAGAGCTTACAAAGGTAAAGGGACTCTATTTGCGACTGCCTTAAAAGGGGCGGAAAAAAAGCAACCAATTTTATGGACGGATTTCAATTTTCCAAATCTGTAATCCAATCACCCCTTGGTTTGATGGGTCTTCACAGCAGACCTTGTTGATTCAAAACATTCGTGCAAGGCATTGTTGGAACACAATTTCTTACAATATAGCATAGATAAAAAAACACTCCCACTGATATTTGAACTTTTACTTGAACAAAAATCAAAATTAAAGTCTACTAACCTCAGGAACATAACCAGCACGATATGCACAAATGGAGTCAACAAGATGAGGGGCTGTGTCCTGAAGAATCTCCCGTCTGCCACATTTATAAGGTTAGACCGAAGCACTTGTGACATATTTAGATTTGATTAACATCAACGTTCTTCTTCATGGCATTCTAAAAAAGGTCAGATTCGAACCAAAAGTGTACCTAGGTCTAGAGACACAAGGAAAGCTGTGCATATCTAACTTCGTGTACTTGCATGGGTCATGGCGGGGGAGGGTGAAATCCATTACGGAATAAAATACACAAACTTCAGTGTTTAATATCAGTGTTTAATAGAGATCACAAGCCAGAAATACATGAGAATATAGAAAAATTGACATACGCGTAAGACAAGACAAGTTCACAAAGTTTACGAGTTTTGCAAAAAGCAATGCTGCGCAACCCATGCTGCACCATCTCTGCCAGGAGAAGTGAAACTTCTAGTATAGGGCTGCAAATGAAAAGAAAAAGTGAACAGAGAACCTCAAAAAATCAGGGTGCTTGAGAAGAATATGGACTGCAAAAAATCTCATTATTGCAGTGAACACAGATTTTGGGGCAGTTAACCAAAAGGATGAGAAATTGCTCTCAACTAAAGTATACATGTGCCAAGATTACATTCAATGTGGGATTAGACCTTGGGAAGGCTACTGAAATTAAGATTCCATAGGTCATCGTTCATGGGGTTGTGCTTGTCTAGACTCAGGACTCCAGCACATATCAAAGACGGTTAGCCAGGACTAAAGATATCAGAGGCAAGCTAGAGCTGAAAAGAGGCACCAAAAATCATTATAGCAATAGAGATCCAACAAAGATAACAGTTGCTGATTTATGCAGAAAGAACATATTTTTTTTTGATAAGGAAAAGGATATATAATTATATTAAGAACCAAATCTGAGTTGCACAGTGAGCACTGTACAACAACTATTTACAACCCAAGAATAGACTATCTACACAATCTGCCAAATCAAAAAAGGAAGAGCTAAACTTCCCATTCATCCAAAAGAAAGAACATATGGAACTAACGAGAAGTAAAAACGTATAATGGCGACGATAAATAGATAAGTTGATGACACAGTTTAAGTTTTTAGGGCTAAACTAATCAAAAGAACACTTTTTAAAACAAAAATCACCCCTAAAAATTAATTTTCAATGAGATACATTCTATCATACAAACATTGCCATCAACACTTAATTAATTCTGCCCATCCAAGTGCGTTTGAAGGTTAACGTCAAATCCATTAGGGGTATTTTTCCTTAAGTTATATGCAATTGGTAGTTTATGGTCCACATTTGGATGACATAGGGCCTCCGCTTTTCGTTGGTAAATATGGGTTGGCAAAAGGGTGAAGTTGGTAAAGATTGATAGAACTTGGAAAGAGTTGGTATTCTTTTGGAATGATTGGTAAGAAATGGTTAAGGGTGGGAAAGATTGGAAGAAGTTGGTAAGAGTTGGAAAAGTTGGTGAAAAACGCAAAGGAGTAGGGATATTTTTTTTAGTTTAGTTTTAGTCAATATATCATAATTAAAAAACTAACCAAAATATGGTAAATTTCTGGATTGCTTTTTTTTAAATAATTTGATCAGTGTTGTTCTAAAGATTTATATGTTTACAATTTTTAATATATTTATGACATTTTTTTATGAAAGGATTGGAGGACTTTTCATACATATAATTTTATATATTTGAAACATATATATTTATCTTAATGAGCGAACAACGCTATTAGATTCACATTTATAAATAATACAAAAACATCTACAAATTATAAGTATTTTGTTCAAAGAAAATACACGATTTCAATTATGTTCTTGTTCAATACAACAACCCCAAAACATAACCAAAGGGTGTTTTTGTGGTTGAAAAAAAAAATTAATTTCCTCATCTTAGGAACAAACGACGCTATTAGATTCACATTTATAAATAAACAAAAACATCTACAAATTATAATTATTTTGTTCAAACTAAATACACAATTCCAACTATGTTCTTGCTCAATACACCAACCCCAAAAAATAACCAAAGGGTATTTTTGTGGTTGGGAAAAAATTATCAAATGACAATTACAAATTGTGAAAATTTTGAATGAGATTGTAGGAGTTGGGAAAGATTGGTAAGAGTTGATAGGAGTTGGTGAGAGTTGGGAAAGATTGGTAAGAGTTGAAAAAGATTGAAATTTTTTCGGAAGGGTTTGGGAGAAATGGTAAAAGTTGGTAAAAGATAGTAAAGGTTGGTAGAAGTTAATAAATGTGTATCTACCAACGAAAAGCCCAGGTCCATACGCGGTTGGTTGTTGAAAAAGAATGAAAGTGATTTAAGAAAAGCAACTAAAAGGTAGTTTTTGTTCTGCAAGAGAATGCTTAATGCACTGTAGCATTACTAATTAAGGATTGCAGAAATCAATACATCACCATGACAGAAAGCTAAAGCGTTTAAACACCAAAAGTGACTAAATAGATGCTTCTAATTACTTCATTTTTAATCATCATCTGGATTGTTTTTGGATTTTATTTGGGTTTTGTGTATTTGAGCAAGAAATAATAATTCGATGAAACATTGCGGTCATTAGATTGGCGTGCAAGGCTAGCTGGACCTCATGTTAGAAAGTTTGTGGCCAAGTGAAAACGGGAAATCAACTGGGCTCCAAGTAATTTCTTCATTGTGGCCACTTGCCTAATACTGACCAAGATTAGCGAATAAGAAATCTACTCCTGCTAGAATTTGGAAAATCAAGGATGGCTAGCATCACTATAAAAGGAGACTTTGGGCACCATAATTCATCATCATAGAATATCTTAGTCTAGGTTTAAGTTTAGATTTTACGAGTAGATTAGTTTAGTTTAATTCTTTTTCTCAAAACCTTTTACTCAACTACTTTAGATGTCATTCAAGTTGAAGTTTGATTATTCAATTCAGTTTTCTTTTAGTTCCTACTTTTAGTTCGATATGTTCCTGATAACGGCTTCCCTTTTCTCCCTCCCTTCATTAGTGATTAAATTTACTACTCTTTGAATTATTCTACTAATTTATTTGTCAATAGTTCTTCAATTCGTAAATTCAATCATGTTTAAATTAGGTTCAATTTCTATTAATTGAATGATTTTGTTTTACTTATTTATTGCTTTATATTTGGCTAACATGGGTAAGTTTTTAGTTGCAGTGACCCAGGTTCGAACCCATCCATGTGGAATCAAACTTCAAGTACTACAGCTGATGGGCATACACTAGCAGCATTAATGTACAACCTTTTAGGATCATATCAAAAAGCAGGAGATTAGAAATGAATTGGCACCATCACTGGCTAAGATGAGGATGTTGAGGTGGACAATGGCAATAGCAGTGTTGTATTGCAGAATTGCTCTAATGCAGCAATAGTGCAGCGTATTGCAGATGTCACAGAGTGAAAATGTGTTTTGCTCAACTTCAAAACCTTTCCAGATGCAGCCGGCCTGTCACCGAATGGCGTCATTAAACCATGGGCAGGTGTCAGTCCTACTAAGGGTAAAATATGAGAAAATGGGACTTAGAAGATGAGTTAGCATATCAAGAAAACATGTCGAGAAACTCACTAAAATGTTGGAAAAGATTTTCTTTGAGGGAGGAAATAGAAATAGGGGCAAACGTAGAGAAGACACGAACAAGATTATCAAATACAACTTGGCTCAGCTGCAGTTGCACCTCCCTGCCCCCGGGTGATATGGCCAGGCCCTCCACAGGACACTGTGACAACCTAGGATTAACATGACCAACAGAATAGCTCCGTCTCTTATTCTTTTTCGTTACTTTTAAGCTTGTCCTGGTTATCCTTGTGATTCTTGTTTTCATGCATCAGCCTCTATTGCTCCCTAACGTGTACATGTCTGCAAGTTTATGATCAGCTATTTTTCACAGTTTGTTTGTGAACTGTGTTGCATCTCGCTTGTCAAAAATGTTCTCTGGTGTCACTCAGAGACACACCTCTTCTTGTCAGTGGTAACACTACTTTCATCTGCACTTCCCCAAACCTCGCTTCTAGAGTGCGACAATTGTACTTGTACAGAAAGAGAAGGCAGCCATCCAGCCACAGTAAGTGGCCAAATAGGTCATGCACAAGACTAAATCGATAGACAGTTCGTCTTATCCTCATAGTAGAACTTTGACATCCCTGCTCTAGTTTAATATCAGAGAAGACAAGACGTTTTACCTTGATCGCCTCAGAGTGACTGTTTTGTCCCTTTTTCCAGTCTGTGGAACCTGGAAATCAGCAGCGACACAATCATCACCATAATATGAATTCTAACACTAATTAAGATCACCACTACAAGGCACTCACATTTTTTGGATACAAGGGTGGATTCCACAGCATGAAAAGCTTTGGGCCTGAAGGACTTCCATCTTTGTCAATCAGCTCAACTGTCGGCAAATTTGCAAGCTCCTGAAATACAGGAAAAAGGGCTGATTAATTCATTGTCACAAGAACACAAGTCAACTATACAGCCTCAGGAAAGAGCAATTTGATTGAGGTATCATACTAATTTATTAATAAGCTTACCATTACATGCTCACGGGGATTGGCAGAAGTTGCAGTTGAAAATACAAAAGAAGGATCAGAGCCATACACTGCATGAGGAAGGCCATCACAATTCAAACTCCGGAAGCAAAAGAGAGAACGAAAAACTCACAAAGAGCCCCCTCGTTGGCCAATATCAAGCTTAACAACTCATTCACCTAGAGGCACCCAACAAATTTACCATGAGAACATAACCGGCGTAGTCTCCTCAATATAAGAGCAGTATGGCATCCAAATGCTCCCTTATAAACATGAGCTTCATCAATGATTACGAACCTATTTGGATAATCAGAATCACCTTTAGAGTAACTTATAACGAATACTTCAAAACTCATTTACTATGCAGGAATCATTACTTAAGATTTGAAAGAATTCGCTGAAACTGCGAATGGTAAGGCAAAATTGACATGTGAAGCATATCTGGATTGGTGATCAACTACAAACATGGTGAGAAAACATCAGCAGATCAATGGCAGGAATTCGAGAACAGTATCGCTCACAAAATGACTAAAATACCAGTCTAGCATTTGCACGAAGCCAATTCCTCTGTGCTTGAGATGTGTCACCATCATACACGCCAATGTTTAAGTCTTCAAATCTTTCAGTCATTATCTGCAAAGCTCGCAACTGATCCTGCGCCAAGGCCTGCAAGAAGTACAAAGAAGATTTTCTGCAACATAGTACAAAGTAGTAGGAAAAAAGGAATGTCCAATAAATTACAAAGTGGATAAATATAAGAAATATATAGATCTCACAACAAAAATAGATGCATGAGACAGAATCATGAAGATAGATATACTTCACCTTTGTTGGGAATAAGTACAGAGCACATGATAGAAGATTCTGACATAATGCTTCCAGAACTGGTAAATTGTAGCAAAGAGACTTCCCACTAGATGTTGTAGTTGCTACAACAACATTTCTGCCACATAGTGAAGCATTTATAGACTCAGCCTGCAAAAGGTAAACAAACACACAACACCTTCAGGCTTTATCGACTTCAATCAAGAAGTGATAGGGATGCATCCAAACCTGGTGACTGTATAGCTTAGTAATCCCCAGAGAGTTCAGAACTGACTTTGCACTTTCAGAGAATTCCTCTGGGATTTCCTGAAGTTCTGCCACTCTTGCGTTAACTACTTCTACATGTACGATCTGCATCCCATCCACAAGAAAAAGAAAAAAGGAAAAGCAAGTTGAAATGCTCTACAAAGGATTCGTACAGGCACCAGGTTTTAGTTTAAAAGAAATAGTAACTGCAGATCTTTACAGGTTTAATCAGTTCTCTACAGAATTTCCTCAACACGTACTGTATGTAGGAGCAGATACCTGTCCATTAGACCCAAGGCCCTCGCTAAGATGTTTGAGCATTGACATAGGTGATAGTGAATGTGTCTCCTGCATGGTAAGCAAGCAGATCTCTGGATCAATCAATTGTACCACACAGGATAGAAACAGAAGCAATGGCTTCAGTCAATACATTCATGATATTTCAGATTGATTCCATCTGTTTTTTTTAAATTAAAAAAAAAAGGAACTGATAGGTTTGAAAGCAATGAACTTTTGAACTTCTGCCCAGCCATTAGGTAAACAAGAAATGATCAAATACCATAGCTACAAAGATACAGCTTAGAAAGTAGACCTGGTAAAAACCACCCGACCCAAAACCTGACACGAACCCGCCCAAAAATTTTGGATTTTGAGCATGATTATTGGCCCAAACCCAAAAAAACCAAACCCACCCGCTCGACTCGAATATTATATCTTTATCTATTATGTCTTTATTTTTTATTTTTCTTTAATTTTCACTCATAATAATAATGGGTATTCATTATATCAAATCGTTTAGAGAAACGTTATATAACTATCCCATCTGTTCACAAATTTAATAAGAATACCCGTTCTTTCCCAACTCCACTCTCATAAAACAACGTCATACACAAGTTATAAGGCAACTTTAAAAAAAATGTATGAAACGGCATATGAAATATCTATATAGTCTTACGAAAATTAATTTTAAATAAGACAAATATTGAAAATGTGCGAGTTATACCGTTATATTTTTGGTGAAATGAATATGTCTAATCATAATTTAAATTTAAATAATATTACTCTTGTTTGCATTTAATGTTATAATTAAAAGATAATTGTACGATCTTTTACTTTTCTAATTCCCTTTTATTTTGTTTCCATGTCAATTAGTCTTGAATTTTGATGCTAGTGGTGGAAATGGTGTGTTACGGTCATCCCATCAATAAAGCGTATTTAATTGGGTAATGGTAGGTTAGTTAACAAAAACATCTATCATTTGGACGAACCACTCCGACTCGTTAACATGCTCTAGACAGGTTGGCCCACAAATGACCTAACCCATTATTGACCTCATTTTATGCATGGGCCAACTCACCCAACCCAAATGAGACTCAGCTCTCAACTCTTTGTCCACCCATACATGATGTTCATAAATCACAGTGAAAAGTTTTAATAATTTTAATATTCTTTTAAGAAATTACAATTACTATACTTTTTTATTACATACGAACAATTTTAGATAATATGCAAAAATAAGTATTAAATGCATTTACATTGTTGAGATGCATTTTCAACCAATAAAAAGAATGTTAAGTGATTGGAAAAGTAAACTTTGACAATAATATGGTACTAGAAACATAAGTGTTTTTCACAATGAATATGGGCCGGATGGAGTAATAAATATGCCGAGTTTTTTAATTTTGACAAGAGAAAAATAACTCACAAAAAGGCCGCTCTAAACGGATTGACCCCAAACTTGCAAAACCGAAATACGCACGACCCATATTTAACACGCACGCCCGACTAGACAGGTCTATTAAAAGGATTGGATCAGCCTGTGAAAAGTAAGGATATAAGACAAACTAAAGGCCTCAAAGCACTCACCCAATGAAAAGATAGCGACACAATTTCCCTAACTATTCCGCACCACCAATAATCTCATTTTCAGTATAAAGAAAAGCAGGTCAAATTCTACAATGAAACTACGATAATTCCTTTTGCGAAAAAGAAGGATCGACATTAGCACTAGGGAACCCCAATCTGAATGCACTTCATACATGCGAAGATGACTTCATCCCATCTTTCCATCGATACTGAAGAGAATGTCCCAAGACCAAGACACTGCCACAGTACTTGTCCAAATTTGGAAGAACGCCAGAATCTCACTGTTGACTAATCCTTGAAAGACCCTCGAACAGAGCCCCATTTCAACAAATGGTCAGGGTATTAGCAAGACATGACTTGGTAAGTGATTGACGATGAGAGGTCAAATTAAATATATACTCCCTTTATCCCACCATAACTGTATTTTTATTTTGGCTTGTCCTATACGAGTGTCCCAATATGTTAACTAGTGGAAATTTGTTCACTGGTTATCAATGTTAACTTCCAATTCAATTCCGATAAGAATTAAGAATCCGCTGATGGAAATTGGAAAGTATTTATTAACAACCTTTAACCACAAGAATGTTTCTTAATCTGAAACAAAGTTTCAAGAACCATAATAAACACTCCCCCCCCCCTCTCCCTGGCACCCAAAAAACTTCCTCTCCTCCCCCCGGTTGGAGATATTAAGAACAAAGTCTATTGGAAAGGGGGAGGGGGGGGGGGGGGGAAAGATTGACCAACAAACTAATTATATAAACTTTGGTCCACCATGGGCCTTTACTTGGAGCAAAATTACTTAGCATGCATAGAGGAGAAGAACATAGACAAAACATACATGACATCGTGTTTTTCCGGATTGGGACTTTGAATTAATTGATGAGCCCTTAGCCTGCATTGCTTCACTTCCATGTGATGAAACTTCAATTTTCTTGACGTACATGACTAGCTCCTCCAAGGAAGAAATGCTATCATAATTGTTTTTTCCTTCGCACTGCATAACAAGATTTGGGAAATGTGGCTCATATGAGCTCATTCGTTACAGGAAGGAATGCAAATGCCGCAAGTACAAAGTGCACCGAGGACAAAACCAAACATGTGGACTTAATAGCCAAGGCCAAAACCAAGGAACTTCTTAAAATGATGTATCAGCACAGGGGAATATGGAATGATGGTTTCTCCAACACTTATATTGATCACCTATCATGAGGATTAATAAAGATTGGCCACACAATTATTGTGTTTTAAGGCCACAAGCTTCACAAGAGTCCTTTTGTACAAGAATATTTTCCCATGAAGCTTCTTACAAGTAGAAAGAGAAGTCCAGGGATAAGAGTCTTCTGTATGAATTATGATCATCCATGATATCCTCTATGAGACCGACAATAAGGTCTTAAAGGACAAAGCTCCAGCAAAATGATTTGACAATGATTCCCTACAGAGTTAGCTGTTTCCTCACTCAATCTTCGGGAGACTCCCATACTATACAGTGGCCAAGCTTAGTGAAGCAATATGGAAGACAAGCACCATTTGAGAGCGCATCACATGCTGAAAAAGTGAGAGCCCAGTGGTAAGAATCATCAGTTCTTACTTGGAACTATAGCCTCTCTATTTTTTAAGAAGGCATATCAAGAAGAAAAAAGATCCCCAAAAGGAAAGTCACACCATTCGCCATGTTAAATTAAAATACAGAATCATCTCCCACCTCAAAAATCAGAGAAGAATATTTGACCAACTTTGGAGGATGTATCTCCAAGACTACTGTGTAAGTACCCCTTCAACATTTCAGGGTACACCTACAGTCATAAATGCACAAGAACCTTATCTGCATACATAACGCAGACCGCTTGTTTAACCTCTTCAAAAGGCCCTTCCATCCTTTCCATTCTCTCAATAGAATTAAGACTCGATTACCCATTCATCATGCAGAAACTACTCTCCTAAGCAAAAAGATTCCTATGAAGAAATGATGCCATCAACAAACCCTTGCTTCCTAATCAATCTATCTTCTGCGAATCTGTAAGCCTTTGACTCCTTGACATAACTAGCAACCACTTTACGAGACGGAGCTAATATCGCCTTTACACCCGATGCACCCTCATCTTAGTCCTAGTGCCTCTTTCGTCGAAAATCAACTCCCCACAAATTATTCTCAAAGTCAAGATATTGATCTCTCAAGCTCTACCTTTGTAAAATAGTGGCACAAAATACTGTTCACATAGCCTGTCATACATTTCAGTCCCGAAAAGCTTCAGACAACTCGAATCAAACAGAAAACGATAACATACCCATCCTAATACAGTAAAACCCTCGTGCTGCTTTTGCTCAAGGCCTGAGCTCTTGGCGGAATACATTTTCCATTAGGCAAAAGGAAACCCCACAAAAAAAAGGAGAATTTCCGGGACCCTTCCGCTCACAGCAAGCATTCTAAAAAGATCAGATCAGTGTTGCGCACCATCCCATCACCCCCCCCCAAAAAAGGGGTACCTTATCAAGTTATTCACATAATTAAATAAATTCAAAACAATTAAGCTGAGTAATTATTGTTTATTTTTTTATCACAAGGTACAGCATCTAAACCTTTTAAAAATAGCAGCAAGGCCCTCACACATTGCCCCTTTCAGGTGGGATACCTGGTTTCCTTCAAACCAGGATTCAATACTCCCAAGGCAGTGTGTGTCCATGAAAATTACCCAGCCAAAAAAAAAACAAAATAGCATCGCCTCTTAATATTTTGAGAACATTGGAAATGAGAGCTTGATTGCTTGATAACCACATGCTATGCTCCTTGGACTCCTCACTTCATCCCAATAACCATGTCAGACACAAAACATTTGAGCATAGATACTATAGCAAGACACTTCCAATTAGTTTAGAATGAACAAAGTTTCTCGAAAATAGCCATATCCTACATACCATGAGACAACTGAGAACCTCCTTTAAAGATGCTTTGAAGAGAGTCTGTCTTTTATTTATCGAAATGATAGTCTTTGATATCAGTGCTGGTCTTTGAGCTGCAGGAATGAGAACAAAAATGGGAGGAAGGCAATTAAAAATCCTACCCAAGCATCATATTAGGGAAAACTGAATAAAAACAAATTTTAAAAACAGGATGGCAGAAAGCAAAAGTACACTTCTGGAGAAGGCTATGATAAAATAAAATAAAAAGACATCAATTGCCTAACTTTTACCACAAAGGAGACCACTTCTAGCACTATCTCTCTTTTCTCTTGAGCACTTGCTAATGACAATCAGATCATGCGACAGTTCACTTTCTGCTTCTTGATCGACAAAATGCACAATCTGAATTAAAAAACGCCTCACAATTATGGAATGTTGACACACTCACAAATTGTCCAACATAAAGAAGCATGTGCTAGAAAAGGCAGGCCTCAACCCTGCCATCTAATTTCATGCTAGAGCAAAATTATACATATGCAACAAGAGTACGATAGCAAAAACTAGTAAGTACCAGGATAATGTCATGCAAGCATCATAATTGAGAAACTTTTTACCAGAGAAAAATCAGAGAAAAGTTTGGAACATCACCATAGCTTACAAAAACAATGCTTTACGAGCTTGCAAATCCTAGGAACAGTGGCTTCTGAAACAATTTGACTTTCACCCTTTTCTTTTTGAAAAGGGAAGTAATATATATTTCTGCATAAGGACCAAGGGATGGATGCATAGATGGCATCCTAGGAAAGACAATGTACATGCAAAATACAAGCTATCCACAGAGTCAACCACATCAAAAAATCAAGAGTGAAAGTTCCATTATCCCAAAAATCGTCTTGATGAAATTGTCTTTTACGCGTTGAAGGGAAGTTTCGGCATCGTCACAGACTCTTCAGTTTCTTTATCTCCAAATGCTCCAAAAAATCACATGAGGCAGAACCAAGGCGGCCTTCTTTCTCACTTTCCCACCAAAAAAGCCTTCATAAGCCAAAGGATGGTTTCGGAATAGAATTAAAAGCAACCCAGAAGTGCCCAAGCAACTAAACAAAGTTCCCATAGTGCCCTAGCAAACTAACACTGAAGCAACAAGTGATCCGTTGATCCCAAATCCACTTTGCACATAAAACACCTACTCACCAAGATATTTCCCACTCTTTTGTGAGTTATCACAAGTCAAAATACTCCCATGCGATGCTCCCCGAACAAAAAAAAAGGAAAAAGAAAAATTTAACGGGGCCAAAGACTTCCAAATGATTTTGTAAGAGAAACCTTCTTGGAACAAATTTATGAGTGTTCTCTAAGAAACTAAAATTTACGGGTGTCCTTTAATAGAAACTTTTAAATTTTAAGAATCTTCATATAGGATTTTTGAGATAAATTTTGACCAATGGGTGCCAGAAACACCTGGAACCAGTCAAGTGTATCCGCCAGAGTCTAGGAAGATTGGACTTCTCTCAAGTTAATAAATTGTTGGAAGAAATGAGTCAATTGAATATCATGATGATGAGGTACAAAAAAGGGAGCAAGAAACAGAATTGATGCAAATAGACAAAATAAGAAAGTGATACGAATTATCACAAGTCCTTCCAACGTACTTTGTGCTTCCCCACGCACTACTTGGAAAAACTTCCGAGGAGATCATCTATCCTAAGAGTGACCCACATTAAGTACTTTTAACTGTGGAGTGGAGTCCATAAAAAGGAAGGAGCACTTTTGGTAATATAAGTAGTCATTTCAAATCCTTTTAGCCACATTTTTTAACTATGTATCGGATATGCCAACACCACTACCTGGGGCCCATGGTACAAATGTTTTTATATCAATAATGTCTTAACTTATCAAACAAAAAGGAAATAATTATTGATTTGGCACAATGAGATTCATATCTAACCAAACGAAGTTTGAAACAATAACCCTTTACTTTTATCACTTTATCTGTTTTTACTATAAGAAAAACATAAAATAAAGACCACAGAAATAGCAAACACTCCAAATTATCAAATATCATGCATGTATGTGGTAACATCACAATCTACTTCCTTCTTTATCAAAATATCAAATGGTAATGCCATGAATCTATTCACTTATCTATTTCTATAAGCTAATATGTAATACAGAAAATCCAACCATCAGGTTCCATTGGTATGCCCAGTGGTGGGATTTCCATGAAAACTATATTCAATTCATCCAAGTTGTCCTCCATTTTACATAAAGTGAACCACACCATTCAGTTGATAAATGACAGAAGTTTGCCCACTAGACCTACACAAAGTAAAAGAACTAAGTAAAATATGTGAGCAAGAACTCACTAACTTAAAAAAAAAACAAAGAACTAAAAACTAAACAAAAGAGTGCTAATTTAACCACCGAAGCTGGAAATGACAAGATCACTAAGCCCTGAAGGTGAAATCTCTTGACTAATAAACATACAGAACAGACCTAGAAAAAGATAGAAGGATAATTCACTATGATTTGTTTCAAATGAAGTAGAATTTTCTGGATTTTTTCATTTTAGCCGTGGAATCAAATATACATACTTTGGATGTAACATCATAAGTACTAGTCAATCTCTCAAAGAAAGCCCATCATAAGTACATTGTTCCTTTACTTGGTTGATGTACCAAAAGCAAAAAAAAAAAAAAAAAAAAAAAAACCCTCGAGCCTTAGCCTTAAAGGTGAAAGTGTCTACGTCTAGATCAACCCAAAGCCTGTTTTTGAGGGGTGCAGTGGTACACACAAGGCTGTGGTTACAAAGACCCTACAATGTAATGCAAAAGTGCACAAACCCATAAATTACAGCACCTCTACATAACAAGCTTTGCAACATAAATTAAAATTAACATAATGCACTTCATTGAACTCTAATTTCAACAGATCAATATACAATGCAGTTCAGTTTGCAAAATAACCTTTGGGAAAAGAACTGAGAGGTGCTCCAGATCCTCCATACTGGCACAAAGTCCAAGTTCTGTAAGCTTATCAAGGGAATACTTCACATGGTTAAATGTAACTTTTTCCCAGTGCATTTGCAAAAATCCCACAACGACATTCAAGAAAGTAAATGCCTTAATCATTATCTTTAACCACGATGGGCAGACGCAAGAACATAAAGGCTGATGGTCATCCTGAATGTGCATGTTGCTCAAAACCGTACATTTCCCAGTTTTCACATCGAATAGACAATTCACAGACTCCAAGAGGTCAAGTAATTTTACACAAACATCTTCATCCAAAATGCACTTATCAGATGATTCGAGTATCTTAGATATGAGCTCTTCAGGAAGGCCTTCCTTACTACCATAATTGGACACCCTTCTACGCTTTCTTGAATGATAACTTGATGTGCCATTCCCATCCATCATATCATCTGTATTCTTGGGGTCAGAAAAATAACCTGGCATACAACCAGGTTGTTTTTCACAAGTTGACGTGTCATTAAGATAAGACAAATCTTCCATCATATCCCGCCATGCAGATTCTGCCAGATTTGGAGGCACACTTTGATGACAGGTCTGTAAGGTCGCCTCAAGACCCTGGGACTCTGGGTTTCGGGACTTTCCCTTTCTGGTAAATGGCATAAGAGCAATAAATTCCCCTGAACTGATGGATTGACTTCCTATCTGACTCTGCAAACCAAGTTTCATACCCTAAAGACAAACAAGCCAACCCAACAAAATTGATCATCAACGATGGAAAACCACCGCATATAAATCCAGCGAAAACAACAGATAAAGACATACACTTTCAGTATAACCTACATTAAACTCTCAATAAGAAACACAATTACTCAACAAGTTATCAGTGATCCAAAATCACCTGGTCATCATGTTGAATTAACAAAACTTGGGCATATCTAATCACTAGCCAATCCAATTTACTGGCAAAAAAGCCCTCTAAAGGTGATTGGCAAACCCATAAGACAGTGTGCATGTGATTGGCTCACTGCCACAAAAATTCTTTTTTTTTTTTGGGTGCAAATAGCTAGGTGAGCAAAATGGCACACATAAATGGTTAACCCAATAACATTTCTGCATTATCGCCCTCCCATTCTAACCTTTCTACCCAAAAGAGGAACGAATTCCCGGAGAAAACATGCTTCACCTTCAATCAAGTGGGTAAAGCGGGGCAGCAGCAAAACTACTTTAGAAAAACATAATAACTAAAATTCTAAAAAGCAAGCACCAAAAAACTACCGGCAATACTAAAAGTTGAAGCAAATAAACACAACGGAATCAAATCACAAATTGGGAAGAAAGATTACCCGGAGAAAAAGGTGAAAATCGGAGGAAGAAGAAGCGGGAGGAAAGTGCTGCTTCAAGAGGAGCTTGAGCTCTCGGATGGTTTTAGTCGGCGAAATTGAAATGGCGATTGATTCGCCGCTTATGCTTCGGACTTGGATATCTCTCTCTCTTTCCTCCATTCTCTCTCTCTCGTTAGGGTTTTAGATTTTGGCGGGGAAAGGAATTCCGGCGGGCTGACCGTTTCACCGGTATTTCACTGCAGACGCCGCTGTGTCTCCGCTTGCCGCCTTATGAATCGTAACCGCCAAATAAAGTTCGTGATTCTTGTCTTAAGAGAATACTCTAAAATGACAGGTTTTTCTTTTTTCGGCTGGGATCTAAAATAAAATTTTCATAATAACAGTGTTGTTTTTGTTAGTGTGAATTAGGTGCAAAAGTTCGATAGGTGAAATTCGAACTCAGATTTCTAGTAAGAATACCTAGAGACTTTATTAGTTGTGTTAACTGACACCAATATGTCTATCATATTCCTGGGAGCATATGCTCCCACAAGCCACATCATCAAATATATATTAAGAAAATAAATATATGACAAATACACGTGTGAAATATATATATATATGTGTGTGTGTGTGTGGATAACGAGAGTATGTGCTCTCGGGAGCACATAAGAAATTGCCAACTGACACCTGCTCATAGTAATATTATTGTAGGCTTTGGACGTGGGTATGAAACTATCTCATCAAAATTTACATTGAGACAATACCGTCATATTTCTAATTCTCTCGTGCTACTTGTAGTAAGAGCATTCCCAGCCAGAGTTCCGAATTTTTAAACTCTGGCCTGCAACGTCAGTAAAAGATCCATAATTTTGAAACTTGCATTCCATTACTTCTCCAACCTATTGAACTCAATTTTAATCATCCAATAAAAATATTTGTCATGAAATCACCTTATAACACACAACCTATTTTTAAATTATTTAGAAATTATACACTTACTCTAAAAAAAAGAAAAAACAAAAAAAATATTTAAAAAAGCCAAACAGTGCCTCGGGGGGAGAAACGGACAAACGTTCTCCCCTACGTGTCACACGCGTTTCAAGCCAGTTGGGGAGACAAAAATAACACGCAACAGACATGCAGACCCCACCCTTTGCCTCGCGTGTCTGCGGCTAAGAATGCTCTAATATATATGCTTTTATTAATTATCATCGTGTTCAATTTACAATTATCCATGTTTTGATCTGTAGCTAAAGAATAAGCAGTAGACAAAATAAGGTCAAGTATTAAGAGAAGTGGAAAAACTCTCTCTAGTAATTATGACAATCTCTAAATTTTAGATTCGAAAATAATTTTTTAATATGCAATTTTGTTTCATATTTCGAATTACTGATTTGAAATTCAAATTTGAAAATTATATTTAAAATTCAAAAATTGAGTTCTTTAAATGCAAAATATTAAATCTTAGATTAAAAGTTTTCAAATATTACAGTTGATATTCAAATTTTTACATTTGAAATTTCAAAATTTTCAAGTACAAAAATCAAAATTTTCAATATGAAATTTCAAAAAATTGGTTCTAAAAGTTCTAAAATTTACTAACATGAAATTTTAATTTTCATATGTAAAATTTCAACATTAATCTAATTTTTTATTTTAATATCTTTTAGTGTCTTTTTCGCCCTTACTTTTATAAGAGCTTTCAGATATGGTGGTCAAAAGAAAGGTTACAATTTTATTGAGAATTCTATTCAACATTATTAATAGCTGTGGTGTTTTTTTTATGACATGTTAATAATTAGCCTTATTACGAAATTTTATACTCTGGTACTTGAATTCAAGGATGAACGTAGAGAAGAGAGCAATGCTCCAAAGGAAGTCTTACCCCCCCCCCCCCCCCAACCCCAAACCAAATATAAAATGGTTTGGAAAATTGAGTGTCAAAAGACAAATATTTAAGAGTGAGAAATGTCAAAAGAATCCATCTCTTGGTGAGCCATTAGGAAATCGATTGAAAATATATTATTGAAACTGTTTATCAATAAATGACAACCTTTTTAATATCTTAATTTCAGTAGACAAATAGATCGATAGACAGTGAAATGAAACAAACAAAATATCTGAGAAAAAGAAAAGGAATTAAAAAGAGAGAACAAAGTTATGGAAAAGCAATAATTCAGCCCATGATTTTCTCTCTTTCTTACCATTCAAACACAGTAGCCTGCTAACCATAAGGAGAGCAATCAGCTGTTAAAAACACAGTAACCTGCTAACCTTAAGGAGAGCAATTAGCTGTTAAAAACTTCATAATTCTTCTTCTTCTTTTTTCTTTTAATAATTCAAATTCAAATCTGAAAACCCTCTTAAATTCACAATTCCATAGCCGTTAGAAAAAATTCATTCTCTCTCCAGAGTCCAGCCCTTGCTCTTGCCCTGCAGAAGATATTTAGTGCAGAATTTACAGGCTTTCAGGATGGCTGAAAAGGTGAATGAATGATGTGCACACCCTGGTTCTTCAACAAGCTTGCAAGGTCTCCATTTAAAGGTTGACCCTTTTCTTTCTTTCTTTTTTTCTTTCTTTCATTTTGCCTTTTTCATAGTTGGTTAATCCAATATTAAATTATATGTTGAAAATCATATGTAATTGTAGTCTTAGCAAATGCACTCCATAACAAAATCTTTTTCAACCCCTATCAAATTGAATCCAAATGTTTCAATTTAAGAGCGCCACCATAAAAAAAATATAAAAAAAATAAAAAATCTATTATTTGTACTTAATTTTAACTCGTATTTCGTCCTGTAATTGATTTCAACTTATATCTCGTGCTATCCAACCTAATGTAAACCTAATTCAGACCAAAATGATTTGTTCGAATACGAAGTATTGCCTAATTTATCCACATAACCCACACCAAGACCTAGAAAACAGTCCCTAGAAGTCTGCTGTGATGCTTGTAGATTATGCATAATATAGGTTCTCGGAATAATATAGTTTAGTGTGGTTCCTTGAGTTTTCTTTTATACTATAGTCAAAGAAAAGAACCATTCTAGTATCCATATAAAATACACATATTCTTAATGCAAAACAACAAGAAAATATAGAACTAAATTCATGAATTCCATTATCCAAAACATGCCAACCATAACTTGAAAAAAGGGCAAACAGACGGCAAAGACAGGGAAAGGCTACTGTCAGAAGACACAGAAGATCACAAAAGGTAGAGAAACTCCAAAATATCAGAATAGATTCTGTTTTTATGCTGAAAATTTTAGCTGTTAATTTGCCTAAATACTCAACAACAGGAAAAACCCAGTTTTTCTGAATGCATTACCATCAATTTCTATTCTCAGTAATGTGCAAATGTTCATACCACCTGAATGAGGAAGGTCCGAACAGAAGAAACAGAGTTTTTCCCCCTTCAAATTCTTCCTCTCCAACGAACCCAGTTTCTTCCCCATCATCACCCATTTCCCAAGGGGAGGTTTCAACCACATTCTTCTCCTCGCCAAGATCACAGGGTAGGAGGAGCAATCCTAGGCTGTCCTCATCACCACGGCGCTCACAGGCTTTGGAACCCAGATCAACTGTTAAGGATGAAGGTCCTAGGAAAAGCGGTGCTGGTACCCCTAGGATCTTCCTACCCCAGCTTAAGAGAGGAAAGCTCAAACGTCGTGTGACCATTGGCTCTACGAGTAGTGGCTCTGCTGATGTGGATGAACCCGACTGGCCCCCTTTTGCTGATGAGGACTACATTGTGTTTTGCTTTGAAGAGGATGGCGCATTCCATGTGGTCATGGAGGAGAGCCCCAGGACTATCGGTGGAAAGGTTAGTTTTATTGAAATTTACTTGCATTTCATGTCAAAGCTCAATCATTGTTCTTTTAGGAATAGCCTCCTCGACTCAGAGATCATGTCAACAGGTCAGACTGCTTACATTTTGACCTCCCAAAACTCTGCTGTAGCAGGATCCATAGTGAGAAATTGTTGTTTTTGTCGTCATAGTTTTGCATATGATCTTATGGTTCTCTTCTTTGAATTCAATGCTTTTTGGGGGGGGGGGGGGGGGGCTGGGGCGGGGGACTTTGGTAGGAGCAGCTCCAATGTGAGGACCATGGCAATGTAAGCTGTGCATGCACTGACAAGACCAAGGACGTCAATGTCATTCATCTTCGCACTGTAAGTAGAAGGGATTGTTTGTTAACAAAGAAAGAGGTCAGATTTGATATCTTCATTGTCCCTGAAGATATTTAAGTTTCAGTTCTAATTCTTCTTTTTCATGATGGTTATGGTTCTAGGTAGAGGAAGAAGAAACGGGCAGCAATCAATTGAAATCCGACTTGCACCTAAACAAGACTCAGTCAATTGAAGGCACAAATCTGCTAGACAAAGACAAAACCATGATCAGGAATGCATCGACTGAATCCATGGAATGCAGGAATGGGTCAGTTGAATCCACAGACTCTAGTCGTTTGGATTGGGAAGAACCGCTCGAGGATGAAACTAACTTAGAAGTTGAAAGTTTATCTTCCCCTCATGAAGATGACAATGATGACTGTGGTTCTCCTGATTTTAGAAGAGACTGCTTGTTACCGAATGAGGTGATAAGCTCTTTACCTAGGAAAATAATATAATTTCCTCATCATGCATCAAGATGCAATTATGTAAAGCCTGTCAATGTCGACACTACCTGAACCCAACCCGAAATTATTGTAAAAAACAAAAACCCAAATTGACCTGATTTGTCTGTTTAACTGCTAGGTTGATGAAGTGAAGATCTTTCTGAGTCCCAAGTCAGAACTGGGAAAGAAAATGACAATTGATGAACTATTGAGCGACGAAAATGACAGATTCAGCAGGGGATCTGATCAATCAAGTGGGTTCAGTGGGTCAGATGATAAGGTTAATCAAGAAGACCAAGACGAACACGAGGAAATTGAAGAACTGGGATCAGAATCTCCTAAATCAAGCATCTCAAATCAATCAGATAGCAGCTCAAGCTCCTTTGAATTCCCTGCGTAAGTTTCATTCCCATTGTTTCTGAGATGAAGAACACAAATTGATCATATTTATTTATAGTAAGGATAGGCCTACAGTTAACATGAACATATATATTGGGGGTGGAACTTGCAGGTTGGAATTGCAATGCATTGGGAGCCCAGTTACATGGCCAAGATCAGGGAAGCTTCATTTCACAGAGCACAAACCTCGGCGTCTATGCCTACGCCTTAGATGTTGTAGAGTACTCTGAAGAACTCCTCCTCATTTCTGTTTATCCTTTTCTTCTTCAGTTTTGGCAACCAAAATGATGGTGTCATTGGTCACTCATAGGGTTGATAAATTTCAGCCCGGTAGTTTAGCATACATATTTGGAGAAGACCTCCAGTTCCCCCCCCCCCCCCCCTTAGAGTAGATGGGAGTGTTCATGTGGATTGCAAGCTAAATTGTTTGCTTGCATCAAATTCAGATCTCCATGAATGCAGCTAGGACAATAAATTTGCATGTACACTTTGTCACTTTCTAACTATCCAGAGCCAAACTTCGGTTAGAATGGAAGATAAATGAAGCTTCATAAAAAAATTTTAGCAGACAATAATAATGCTTTGACGTGTGGTGTAAGGGGGTGACTCAACCAATACAGAAACCAAAAAATATGTCTCATTTGATTTGGTTTTATTTCTAATATGCAAATTTATACAACTCCTTTCAGTACAGATCCCACTTTTATGGGATAGAATCCCCTCAAATTATACGTTTCCTAAATTTTAAATCCTTTTTTGCAAAGTTTGAAAAGATCCAAATACAAACAATGTTATTTTCCCCTATAAACATTTCTTGCGCTATCAGAGAGACCCACATCCTTTCCCAAAGAAAAAAGGAAATAAAAAGAGCTGGGCACATGAAGCATGATGTTTTTCTCATTTGTGCCAATGTTTGGATCCCATGTCGACTCTTGCAATCTCATTCCCTCTACCAAGGGTAGAATTTCTTCAATACAAAGCACAGCATCAACACAGATGTTACGCCACCGTACAAACACTCCAATTCATTCCTACGAGTATTTGATTTAAAAAAACATATCTAAACGAGTGAAAAGGGGCTTCTGAGTTTCTAACAATTCATCCCTAAGAGTACTCAATTGCAAATACAAATCTAGACGAATGAGCCCCTGAAATAATTATACACAAATGCGGGCTACCCAAAAGAAGACCTTAAAGCACAATCCAGAACCAGTGTAAAATACTGATCCTGACATTTTCGAAACATAAAGATGTGATAACCACAAACTTGCCTGTATAGTTTTAAATTACACGCTGGAAGTTGTGGCAACCACCTCCACTTTTCTCAAAAGCGGGCTTCTTCAACAGCTTTTGAGCATCAATCATCGTTACTCCTAAAAACGAACGACTGGAGATGCAATCTTGCTTCAGCTGCAGCAGCAAGTGATTCTTCATCTTGTCTCTCTTTTGCCATAGCCACCGCTTCAATATAAGCCTTTCTTGCCTCCTCCATCTTTTGCATCTCAATTTCATCCATCTCATCCTATTTGAACCAATACAATAGGTTTGAACCTCCAAGATTTATAGCGAATCACATAGATTAATTGAACTCAAAAGCTTTAATCTAGAGAATAATGGATATGCCCCATTCGCCTAGCCAGATCAGAAGTTATCAATAGATTCTTCAATTTTTGTCAGATATTTTGAAATTTAGGGGAGATATTCAACTTTAGAAGGAAATATGAAATATGATATCTAGATTAGGTTGAAATAAATGAAGCTTATAAGGTTCCCCTAAATTGCATACTGACAGGAGCTGACACAAAATATGAAATCAAGTTAGGATTAAAAGAGAAAACAAATGAAGAAAAAGAATTAATCAGAAAACAGAACAAGGTTTACAGCAGCAAACTTACCATCTCAGCAAGATGATCTGCGTAGTGTGCTGAGATGTCATAATCTTCAGTGGGCTTTATAGGCTCATCCTTTGACAGGCCTTCAAATAGAAGCATAAGTGACGAAATCTGTGATTGCATCGAATCTAGCTCTTCTTGAAGCCTCTCCACCTTTTGATTGGAAGTCTGTGCTTCCCATTGTAACTTCTCCAAAGCTGCTTGTTTGTCTGCTAGCTTTATCTGAGCAAAATATTAGGAAGCATTCAGGATATATTTAACTTCATTGAAGTATGGCTAATGTATCCTGTGGGAGTAATTATGGCAAGAAAAAAATGGAATGGAATGATGACGTGATTCAATTGAACATAAATGTATGGCCAAGGAATTTAAAACATCATCTGCAAGATCGGAAACAAGCCATATAAGCAAACAAACATGAAGTTCAAACCGACATAATGTCCAGGACTGGGAAGATTTGGAAAGTTGGTTAATGGCACATTACTCCACCTAAAAAGGAACCAGAATCCAATCCCCGTCACCCCTCAAAAACCCAGGCCTCATATATCTTGTCCTAACCTATGTTACTTGGATTCTTCATGTTGTCCCAGGTACTTATGTTGGGTGGTGGGTACTCAATATTCCAACTGGCAAGGGACAACAATGTCAAGTGAGTTTGAGATTTATCAGATTGAACTTCAAAAACAAGAAAAAAAATTTAGAACATTGTCAAGTCAGAACAACACTTGTGTCCCTGACACTTGCCCCTTCAAGATGGGTATGGCCAAGTCCAAGTAATACCGGTCCTAACAATTTTCTCTTAAACCAGTAATCAGAAACTTCATCGCCGTCCCCTTCAAATATCTTTGGCACTAACAACTTTCTTTTTTCTGATGTAATAAGAAGCAATCTCTCACTACATTAACAGAAATCACCACAGCCAACCCTGCGGTCAGTGCCAAGTGCCAATCGAAATCTTTCAGGTTTAACAAAATAAAAGCAAGCCCAGTGTCCTCAATGCTCAAGCATATCATCTCGACCTTAGTTTAAAAAAGCCCACTTGAGGCACGCCTAGGCGCGCCTCGGCGTGAGGTTACCAGGTCACCGCCTCGAAGGGGATGAGGTGCGCCTCAAGGATGCGAGACTATATCTTCCCCCTTTTTCTTCTTTTTCTTAGCCTTGCCTTTGCCTTTTTTCTTCTTTTCCTTCCTTGTGAGCTAAAAGGTGAGCTAAACTTTTACCGTAAGTACATGCATTGGGGAACTACGATGATAAGATAACATGTCTTAAGGTTAATTACTATGTTAGTAGTCATATTGATGTCTAATCACATTTTTAATGCATTTATGTAACTTGTTTCTGCAAAATATGTTTTGTGAAATATGAAATACTTCTAAAAAATTTTGCATAGAAGTGCGCCTTTGCCTCACGCCTTGTGCCTCACGCTTTGCGACCCTATGCGCCTCACTGCGCCTTCAGTTCCAGATTAATTTCAGATATTCCTAGCTGTAGCTCATCTTGATCAGACTTCAACCTTCAAGTTAAAGATCATAAAAGCAAACACCCCCCCCCAACCCCTCCCCCCCAAAAAAAGAAAAGAGCACACAGACAAGAAGAACACTGAAAAAGAGATTTCTTTGAAAAAAGAGGTCCAGACTCCAGATCATGGACAACTGACAAAAATACTCTATTAGCCTCTTGTTATCATGCTACAGCCAAATGGAGCGGGAAACTAAGTAAATAAAAATGCGTCATTGAATTGCCATCCATGACCTGCTTAGCCAAAAGTTACACACTTGCACTTGCACGCATAACCACATAAAAAGAACTATTTTTAAGGGAAAAAAGGACATTTTGATGCTTTTAAATGAAAGAAGCAGAGGAATACCTTGGCGTCATTGAGTTGCTGTTGACTGGCCTTAATCAGAGAATCTTTTGCAGCAGCACAACGCTTCAGCTCATCAACTTGTGATTGTACTGAAACCATTTGGTTCTTAGAGACCTCTGTTGCTTTTAAGAGCTCATCTTTTTCAACTATTTTCAGTCGTAGGTCTTCCAACTGTTGTTTCAGAGAATTCAACTCTTCTCTATCTTTTTCTGCAGCCATATTTGCAGAGAAAGCTGAGCAATCATCTGCTGATCCATCTTTGATATTCTTAGAATGCTTGCCATCTTCTTTATCTGAATGCTTAGATTTTAACTTATTTTTTGCATCATTCTGTAGCAAGCAAGAAGAAACTCATTTCAAAACTCAATCATAAGAAGTTTCAAAAGTGCTCCTTTTGCTCAGAATTATATCACTTATTCGTCATATCTCAAACTCTCCACTCATCAGCCATCAGTTTACAGTTTCATGGACATCAGAAGATGTCAAGCAGCATTGTTACTCCGTAGAATTGAATGAGATTGATTAAACAAAAAAGCAGACTATTCAATTTTAGAACGATTCCACGGTAGTTGGTTAATGTTCATTTTCTCAAACATAAAAGAGTCCCACTTTTCATTGACACCTAACAAAACTTGTAGTTTACCAATCTTAAATGGCTTTCACCATTGTAAACCTAAGAAGCACTACACAAACACAGGTAAATAACTCCAATTCAGGCAAATTCATGGGCTCAGGACTCTCAAAACCAACCAAGAAAGACCAACCAATCTGCATGCTGTTGAATTTTAATCCCACAAAAGTATATTTTCCATGACAACAATTTTGAGCCAATTTCTATCAACAAACGCCATGTAAAAACAAACTTCATTTGGAAAATTTTCTCATTAAATTATTTCAGATACCCAGAAGACAAAATTTTTGAGGGCAAAAGCACAAAAGATAAGTACCTTCCTGGAGGGAGTCTTAGTGTAAATCAGCGAACCCCTTCGCGTAAAAGAGCTGCTAGATTTCTTGTCCTACCCAATAAACAAAATCAAATTCAAACCAAATCAAATCAGATCATTCGAAAAACAAACATAAATCCCAAGCAAAATCATCCAGACAAAGAAAGGAAATTAGCGCAAATCCAAGACAAACAATTAACACAGACCACAAGTAAAGCACCACAGAAAGCGAGACAAAAATTAGAGAGTTTCTTTCCCATGTTCGCTTCTTCATCCGCATTTCCAGGAATTCAAAATGAAAACCCAGAAAAAATATAAAATAAATGAAGAAAAATGAAAACTGGGTAAGAGAGAAAATGAGACATTACGATAAGGGATTGAACGAGAGGGACGATCTGGACGAGATCATTGTAGAGAACCCGATCCAAGTCGCTAGAAGATCCGGTTCCGGGTCCAGAAGCGGGTGGATGAGGATGATGAGGAGAGAGAGAATCGTTAGATTCGGTGGATAGCCAAGATTTAGGGTCGCCATAACTCCCCGAACCCATCTCATCTTCCTCCTCGCGTCGATATCGCCCGTACATTTTCGAGGGGCGGACAGAGAGAGAAAGATTTGAAAGAAAAAAAAAACGGCGGAAATCTCCGACCCGACTGTTAGCGAGCTGAGACTAGAGTGTAGTGGGACTGAGTGAGTGTGCAGTATGGACGCAGTCACACAAAGTGGGACGCTCACATATACTGGTCAATAATCAACGCACTCATCAGAATTTTCAAATTTAGACACAAAAAATTACAAAAATCGAAGTGTTTCTCTGTTTTTTTTTTTTCTGTAAAAGATATAATCATAATTTGTTATGCGGCAATGCGGTTTCTGCAATATATATTTGACACAAATAAATACAAATTTTAATATCAAAATACAGTTTTTATCCCAAAAAAAACTTTATAATTAGTGATCATCTCCATCTTCTCACGTATCCTTGTTTTAGCAAGGTTTAATTTGAATTATGGCTGTTGTAAGTAGGTGGAAAGGGAGTAGTTGTTGAAGTATAGGATTAATAGCAAGGTGTGTTGCACAAATATTATCACAAAGAAGACGAATAGGAACTTGTACAAAAATACCCAGGTCAAAAAGTAGTTGCTGAAGCCATTGAATCTCTGTAGTAGTATAGGCAGCCGTGCGATATTTAGCCTTAACTGAAGAACGAGAGACAGTGAGTTGTTTCTTGGATTTCCAAGAAATAAGATTGGAACCCAAGAAGATAGCAAAACCCGTGGTAGATCAGCAGCTATCAGGATAGCCCGCCCAGTCAGCATTACAGAAAGCCACCAATAGATCGAGCTTGGACTTGGATTTGAACAACAAACCATGATCGGTTGTGCCTTGGAGATACCTAAAAATGTGCTTAATAGCATTGAGATGAGAGGTACGGGGAGCATGCATAAATTGGAACACTGCATGTATGGCATAGGCAATATCAGGTCTAGTCATGGTTAAATACCGCAGCGCACCAACCATAATCCTAAAATTTGAGGGATCGGCAAGTAGCTCACCATTAGTCAGGGGCGGATCTATGCCCAAGCTAGGGGTGTCCATCGACACCCCTAGCCCAAAAAAAATTCTAACAAGCCACTTGAAAGGGGTTGATAGTTATATTAGTGGACACCCCTAAAAAATGCCTAAAAATCTTTGGACACTCTAGTTTGCATCCCAATCGGCCCAATTGCTAATGCAATAACGATTCTTAATTTTTTTAAATAAAGCATGTGGTTGTAATGGGCCCAACTTGTAGCATCACAGCCAACACTCTTACTCTTTTTCCTCTCATTCTCTATATCACAGATTCACAGTCTCACGATATGCTTGGCTGCTTCCCGTTTAAGGGACTCAGTCAGTCCCACCCTCCTATTCCCATCCTGACTCTCTCATTCTCTCTCCGTCGAAGCCATTAGTAGATCACAATAGCCGTCACGCCTCGACGACCACGCCACCATTGGCATCAGGAGTCCTTACACTCATTCGCTCATTCGTTCTCAACTCGAACGCCTCTCAGTCGAAGCACCTCGGCGCTGCCACTCCGTTAGCATGCCATCGCCTCTCAGCCATCATTCGCACACCCATATCTTCGCCCATGAATCCTATTGGTCATCGGTCAAACATTCAGAACTGAATCTATTAACCCTGAACCAATTAGGTATCTTTAAACAATTAATCCTTTTTTTTGTTGCTTGAATAATTGAACTGTCTCTCAAATCTCAATTGCTTCCTTCTTTGATGTTATGGAGATTGCAATTGTTTGATTAATTGCTAATTTGTTATGTGCTCTTTCCTCATGCAATTGCTTGGTGGTATGCTATTGACTATTGTGCTTAGCAATCTTTGTAATTTCGCTTTCTATTTTGTCTAAGTTTACTTAATTACTTTAATCAATTATTTCTGGATTTAATTGGTTAGTTTGTTTAATTTTAATGGGATGGTTAGTCTGCTTGATTTTAGTTGGTCAGAAGACTTCAACTATTAGATTTAGGCAAAGGCATTATGGCAATCCCATTATCCCACTATAACTAGTATTTAGGAAATTGCTAGTTCTCTTGACCTTAGTTTGTTCTAATAACTTCACTTTCAATTATGTCTAAGCTTAATTTGCTCAATTTGAATGAGTAGGATACTTAGGTTTGTGTTGATTTCAAAATATGAAAAAATGTAAACAATTGTAATAGTTGGCTATTGTTTAAACTTTGTTTTGTGGGACATATGGTGATGATTATTAGCAAGTGGACACCCCTGATATAATTATCTAGATCCACCACTGTCATCAGTGAGAGGCAAAGTAGTCTTGGAAAGACTTGGTGTACGCACATGTTTAACGGTATGAAAATGAAACTTTTGAGAAGATCAGAGACATATTTATGTTGGGATAGAAAAAGACCATGAGGAGTGCGTACAACCTGAACCCCAAGAAAATAATGAAGGTCACCAAGATCTTTCATAGCAAAATGAGTAGACAACAGAGTAACGAAAGATCGGATAAGGACAAGATCATTGCCCTTTATAAGCATATCGTCAACATAAAGAAGGGGAATGAGAATAGTAGACTGATGACGATAACCAAACATGAAGGAATCAACTTTACTGCAAACAAAACCCTTAGAAATTAAAAAGGAACTAAACCGTTGAAACCAAGCACGAGGGGCTTGTTTCAGGCCATAGATGGGTTTCTTGAGACGACAAACATGGTTAGGATAATGGGGGTGCACAAAATCAGGAGGTTGTTTCATGTAAACTTCCTCATCAAGAAAACCGTGTAAGAAAGCATTTTTCACATCCAGTTGTCGAATAAGCTAATTACACGAAGAGGCAATAGACAAAATTAAACGAACTGTGGAAGATTTAACAACTGGACTAAAGGTTTTATGGTAGTCAAAACCTGCCTGTTGGTGATTTCCAAGAGCAACCAAGCGAGCTTTATAACACTCAATTGAACCATCAGATTTAAATTTTGTCTTGAAAATCCACTTACAACTGACTACGTGCATGGCACGAGATCTCACGTGTGGTTTTCTAAAAAGGCGTTAAACTCCTCTACCATGGCTTGACGCCAATGAGAGTGCTTCACAGCCTTTGAAAAACAAGACAGATTAGAATCAGTATGCAATGCAGTAAAAGATAAAATGTTTTTTAGTTTAAAAATGCCCGATTTGGAATGGGTTTGCATATGACGCGGGTTTAATGATGGCAACACTACAACAAGTGGAGTTGAAAGAATTGAGCTGAGGAGGCAAAGACTCAGATAGGTCAATCTCAGGCTCAGGCAGTGAGACGGGCTAGGTGGAGTTGAGAGACTGGACCTTGAACACTAGCGAGGAGGGAGACACCGGTGGTGTTGGGCTAGGAGATGAGGCTTGTGGGGAAAGCAAGGCATGGTTCGGCCTAGACACATGGGAAGAGGCTTGAGAAGTTTCTGGGGAAGAATCAGACTCGGGAAGCAAAAACTCGGGTTTGGGTTGAGACACACACGAAAGAAGAGTGGTCTAGAAAGGCAGTAATGAGGTTGAACCAGAAGAAGAAGTAGACACTTGACCCATTATTTGAGAGTAAGGAAAAATATGTTTGTGAAAAACAACGTGTTGGCTTATATAAATGCGTCCAGAAGAGGGTTCCAAACATTTATAAGCCTTATAATTTGGGGTGTAGCCAAGAAAGATACGCCTTGCAGAACGAGGTTGAAGTTCATGCTTAGCATAAGGGGTAAGATTTGGAAAACATTGGCAATCAAATACCTGAAGAAAACTGTAATCAGGAGGTTTTGAAAATAATTTTTGATATGGTGATAAACCTTTTAACAAAGGAGTAGGCAATAGATTTATAAGATAAGTAGCAGTTTGAAACGCTTTGTGCCAATAATGATCCGGGAGTGAGGCATCTAAAAGTAAAGTTCGAGCAATGTCAACAACATGACGGTGCTTCCTTTTGGCAACACCGTTTTGTTGTTGAGTGTGAGGTGCAGACTTGCGGAAATAAATGCCAGAGTTAATAAGATGAGTTAGTAGAGGATGATTATCATATTCTTGGCCACCATCACTCTGAAAATATTTTATTTTGTCATGAAAGAGGTTTTCAACTAACGCTTGGAAGGCACAAAAAATTGTGAATCTGTCAGATTTGTTTTTCATGGGATATAACTAAGAAAAGCGAGAAAAATCATCAACAAAAACAATGTAATATTTGTAGCCTTCTTTAGACAAAGCAGGAGATTGTCAAATATCACTATGAATAAAAAATATCGCTATGGACTTGCCCAAGCAACACAAAACACAATCCGTAAGAGGTTTGGTATTGCGAACTATAGATTTATTTCAATGTAAAATGTCTAAAATTCTAAAACTAGGGTGACCTAACCTATGATGCCAACCAGAAGTTGACTGGTAAATAGTAAAGTTGGCTGAAATAATAGAAGATGTTGCGATAAATGGAAGAGGATAGAGATCTCTGCTACTTTCCACTTGAAGAAGGACCATCCCTGTTGCCTTGTCCTGTATAGAAGCAAAAGAATCATCAAATATAACGTTATAATCGTTATCACGACATAGCCTTTTAATTGAGATCAAATTTTGTTCTAAGTCAGGAACATAGTAAACTAAATTCAAATGCAAAGGCTTAGTCATAGTATGAAGATAACAATTGCCAACATGCGATATAGGGAGGTGAGCACCATTCCCAACTACAACTTTAGTAGAACCATGATAAGTGGATTTACAAGCAAGATTACCATCGTACGGAGTCATGTGAGCAGAAGCCCCAGAGTATGGATACCAAAGGTGCTCTTGGCCATCAACAAGAGACATTGCAGTAAAAGAAGGGGCAAGAGATTCAGGAGTGGTACCAACTGTGGAAGGGAGACGTGGGCATTATAGGGCGGAGTGACCGTGGGCAAAATAGATCTGGCAAATAAGTTTAGCAGGATTGGACCTTAAAATCCCTAACCAAGATGAGTTGCCTGCAGAAAAAGAGTTAGAAGATGTTGGTGCACAAGTATAAAAACATGAAAGAACCGAATTAACCTTGCTCGTGTCTGTAGGTATGCTCCGAGAGGAGGTTGAAGAATTTTGAGGAGATGGGTTTCCATGCCCCTTTCCGCCAGAATTGTTCTTGCGATTATTATTATTATTTTTCCAATTTCCATTACCCTTACCTTTTCCCTTATACCCATTGTTGGATTTGTATCTAGTAGAATTAGTGGAGGATGCAACAAGTGTTGGATGAACCACAGATGCATCATCAAGCTCACTGAGGTGACGTAAATGCTGCTCTTGAATCAACAACTGGGGATGAAGGTCATCGAACGAGAGTTACGGTGCCAGATAGGTCAGGGTCGTGACAAGCGCTTCATATTCTCGACCGAGTCCAAGCAACGTGTAATGAACCAAAGCAGGCAAAGGGACCAGACAATTAATAGATGCAAGATTATCAAATATGGTTTTAATTTCCCTCAAGTATGCATCCATAATTTGAAACTCATATTTCTTGATATTATTTAGAAGCCATTTCAGCTTGATAGCCCTAGCCATACTGGAATGACGGAAACAGTGGGAAAGGTGCTCCTATACTTAAAATGAAGTGGCATAATCCCGAGCATGAATGAGAACATTAGGAGAGAGGGTAGCGAATATCCAGGAATGCATGCTTCGATCAATACGAACCCAATCTTGAAAATTCGGATTAGCAGTGGACACACCAGTGGAGGTGGTGACCGTTGCGGGTGGAGGTGGATAAGACCTATCAACGATGCCCATGACACCATGAGATATCAACACAGCAGAAAATTGAGTGTGCCATGTTAAATAATCTTCCAGAGATGATAAACAAACCGTGACAAGATTCATGATATTGGGAGCCGCCAAAGTTGTGACGCCAAGACCTATGGGTGGTAACACAAAAGATCCATACATAGGCGATGATAGTCGAGGGAAAACCGACGAGTTTGTGGGGGGAACCGAATGGCTGGAGGAACCCACCTCAAACTATGGGCAATAGATGAAGAAAGCACAGCAAAATAACCATTGGTGTCATTAAGAGGGAGACTTGGATAGGCATTAAGAAAATTGGGAAAATTGTTAAAGTAAAAAGGGTAGCATGGAGGGTTAGATTTAGTAGTAGATGATAGGAGGAGGTATGAAGGACACAGGAAGGGTGGGTTGTGTAGGAGGTATAGTGTTCGACACCGAAGGAGGTGGAATATCCTCCACAATAGCCGAGTGCACACTACGGTTAGGGGAGGAAACACAACCACCACTATGGGGCGGTGGCATGACAGGATCAGCAGAGGCTCTAATGCCAAACCAGAAAGGGGGAAGAACATTGTCCATCAGTTGTGAGAGAGAAAGGATGTTGGAGAGGTTGAAAAATCTAGGGTTTTTGCTGTGGCTCTGATACCATGTAACGTGGTGAGGCAACCTACCTCAAATGGGGTGCCTGGGTATGATTATATAGCAATAATTAGGGTTTACAGGGTTCCAATTACAAGGCCTAATACAAAAGATTACATATAAATATATATACACTATTAAGGAGTATATAACCCCCCCCCCGCAGGCAGCTTGCAAACATCATATTATGAGTTTAAGAAAAAGTTTGTTTGAAAACTCTCTTGCAAGGGTGGATTCTCTTGTGTTAAATTTCTAAGTGTTGTATCTCTAAGTTGGTTCCTTAAAGTGGTGATCTCTTAGGTCCAAATCAAACTCCTTAATGGTACATTTACTATATCTAGGGAGCTTAGTTTGGATGGACCCTTGAGGAGTTTGGCGGTGGTGGTTTTCTGTATCCATCAATCCCCTTTGATTCAGACTCCTTATCTCTCTAAGTGTTGATTCATTTGGGTGAGTTGAGTTGATGCCTCTTACATCTTTATTTCTAGCTCTTTATTCACTTCCCCCTTTGATCTTTTTATAAGCTTAAAGATACCAAAAATAAAAAATAAAAAAATGTCCATGTTCTCTCCTTCAAATGCAAAATAGATTGAGGATCTTTCACCCTCATTTGGATGTGTTTGAGGTTCGGATACGTACATCAATTGGTATCAAAGCCACCTACCCTTAGCCTTATTTGCTACCCTAGACACATCCTAAGACCAAATACAAGCTAATCTACAAAGACCTCGAATGTCATGCGTTTAGGAAGGGAGAGAAAAAAGCTAGTCAAGTTAAAACATGAAGTTGATACCCTTGAGTTAGACATCCAACAACGTGGTCTCAAACTTTACTCCTTCATCCTTGATAAGGAAAGGGAACTCAGGAAACCCTTGGTCATTAATGAAGGGTGCCATGACGATAATAAGGTGAATTGGAACCTACCTCCAAGACTTGATGAGCATGAAGTTGAAGAACTCCAAGTGTCCAATTTGGAGCCATATGGGATTGTTGAAGGATTTGAGCAACTCTTGATTCATGAATAATGCCCTCATTCACAACAAGAATTGAGGACAATTCCTGTCAAATAAAGAGGGTTTGATGTACATTTTCAAGGGTATTGTTTTTATTCTTTCAACTCAACTTCATAGGAGGTAAGCTCTATACAAATTCATGCATTACAAGCCTCTTCTTTGGTTCCATTTTTTGAATTTCATAACAAAAGGCATTTTATAGAGTTTTGTTTGAACTTCAAAGTATATTTTTCAAAGGGGTTTTCTAAATGGGGATCAAGAGTACCACGTATTTCAAAGGGAAAGAATCAAGCTTAAAAATAACCCCATCTAGTTTTATTTTCTGTCTGGTTTTGTGCAACATGTTTTCCAAGGTTGTCATGCCCTTAGAAAGTTGCAATTTAGTTTTTCATGTCTAATTTTGGTTCATGTAATTTGTTTCAAGCTAAGTCTTGTTATAGTTTCCGAAATAAGGGTCATTGTTCCCATGCTGCTTGTTTCAACACCAAAAAAGACCACCTCAATTCAGGTAGCTGGTTCTCCCTCTTCACAAAGAATTTTTATTTGATTCAAATTGTAGAACAAAATAGACATACAAAGTCTAATTTGACTTTTGAATCATCCACTTTGACCAAGTAAGCAGGAAGTTACAGATTCCTGGAGTTGAAGGTCCTGCAAATCATCCCAGCAGCATGTCGTGCTGAAATTTAATGGCTTGCAACAAAGAGAAAAGGCAAGTGAGGGTTGCTTAAATTTACCTAAGACAAATGTAAAATGTCCTCTTTTCATGGAATCAAGAATCACTCTAATTGGACATCAATTGGTCACTCAAAGTCGTGAAAAAATTCTGAAGGTCAAAATTGTCAGTTCATCTTTGCACAAACCCAATTGTGTGCACCTTATTTCCTAAATGTCTTCTGGGTGTAGAAGGGATTCAATCAGCTCATCCTTAAGTTAAAGAAGTTTGCTTTCCAACAAAACAAGTTGCATGCAATTTTGAGGTCATTTACTCCCTCAAATCAGTCCACAAATTCAAGTATGTCGTTCTACCCGGTTTTGGAAATAGAGCTCATTTTGGGCCCAAATGTCCTCTTATCATTGTGCAAGTTTTTATGGCTTCAAAATACACTAAAAATATTATCAAGTGGCCATAAAAATTTAGGGCTAAATTACACATAAGTATAGCTTTTTCCATCCAAATGAGGGGAGAAATTATCTTTATCGAGTTAAAGAGCAAATGACGGCATGTTATGATTTTGACTAGTTTTGGGTTTCTCAAGGGAGCATCATCTTGCAAAAGCACTCAATTTATATGTCATACATCTAGTTGGGGCTCTTTATATCTTAGTTTGACACCTAAGTCATCTACGTTAGCAAAATGAGAGGAGTTATTTGCTGCTTGCATCTAATCGATTTTTGGCTATTTTGCTATTTTGATTTCTACGTTTTAGCTAGGTTCAATTTGAATTATGGCTGTTGTAAGAAGGTGGGAAGGGGGTATATAACCACCCTATGGCTTTTAAACATCATATTATGAGTTTAAGAAAAAGCTTGAGTGAAAACTCTCTTGCAAGGGTGGATTCTCTTGGGGTAAATTCCAAAGTGTTGTATCTATAAGCTGGTTCCCTAGAGTGGTGATCTCTTAGGTCTAAATCAAACTCCTTAGTGGTACTTTTGTGCTGTATCTAGGGAGCTTAGTTAGGATGAACCCTTGACGAGTTTGGTGGTGGTGATTTTCTTTATCCATCAATCCCCTTAAGTTTAGTTCTTATCTCTTCCAGGGTGTTTTTGGTAGGGTTGAAAATCATTTTCCTAGAAAATAATTTTCCATGTAAAATGATTTTTCAATTCGTATTTTTAGTTGCTTAGTAAAAGAGAAAATGAACATTTTGGAAAATGAGTTTGATTAGCTAAAAAAAGGAACATTAATGAAACACAAAAAATAGGTAAGAAATCTAGAAAAATGAGAATTTATATTTTTTTCTTTTAGAAATTATATTACAATAGCATTGTCATCCATATCAAAGTTGTGATAACATTTGACAATTTTTTTGATCTTACCAACTTTGACAATTTGATGCTAGGAATGCTTATTGAATTCCCAGGTAAAACCTGGTGAGCTTCTCTATCTTTTAATCCTGACAACAAATTACAGAGCATTTTGGATTTCGATAAAATCACGACCGTCAGATTCACTAGCGTTGGATAATATAGCCTCGATAATCTTAAATACGCTGTCTTAATCTTTGAACCATATGTCGTTTGCCTTAGTCTTCGAACCATATGTTGAAGAAATGAACACAAAAGAGAAAAAGTGTGTGAGATCATGTGAGAACCCAAGAAACTTAAAATCAACTTATCCTTTATTCAAAGTGAAAATATTTTCCTTCACTCTAGAGGAAATAATTTTTCCTTGAAAATAAATTTTTCCTCCTTATTTTACTAAAAACCATAAAATGAGAAAATGATTTTTTAGGAAAATGATTTTCACCTCTACCAAACATACCCCAAGTGTGGATTCAGTTGGATGAGTTGTGTTCATACCTCTTACGTCTTTATTTCCAGCTCTTTGTTCTCTTCCTCTTTGATCTTTTTATAAGCTCAAAAATACCAAAAAAAAATTGTCTAAATTCTCTCCATCAAGTGCAAAACAGATTGAGGCTCTTTCACCCTCATTTGGATGTGTTTGAGATTCGAATGCATAAATCACAATCTGCCAATTGGCTCCTCACTTTGTGTTGCTTGGGATCTTTGTGGTTCTTGGTTGACACCTTAACTTGACTATGCCTAGTTGCAACTCCCTTGCCCCATGGTAAGAGCATTATATTGCCAAAATCCTTTGAAATGACTCTTAAGGCTAAATACAAGACAATTCTTCTTTAATAGTGTATATTTCTTTTTTTTTTTTAACAAACAAAGAGCTTCATGCTTTATCTATGAAGTCCAAAAGAACTAGACTTTAGGCCCTCATGACCTTGTATTACAATGGGGTCCTCATGAGCCTCATCATAAGTAACATAACAAAAATATGTGAGTCTTAGTGGGAGGCCACCGAGGTCGATTTAGAGCATCTACTACATGCACCAAAATTTTACAACTTACTAATGTCACATTACATTCCAATGCAATGCAGGCAAGGTAAAAAAAAAAACACATCTTCAAATCCAAGCATCGGCCTCCAAAAGACACGTCATGCCACATACCTTAATCTTATTGAGAATTTGAAAGGGAAAATTTTGGAAGAGGGTGAGCAACCACAACTCATTGGAAGTTCTCGCGTCCCAAAACCAAAATAGCTTTTACACACAACAAGTCATAGTGTCAATAGTAGCATTAATAGCAATGTTATCACAGGTAAACAAATCTTTCAAATCATCGCAAACCTTTCTTTTCTAAGCACAAATAATGCATAATTAAAAACCTAATGAACAACACAATTAGGCTTGAGAAGTTAGAAAGAAAGGGAATATGCAAATTTCTCACATGAATAGGCTTTTTCTCACATTGCAAATTCCTTTCAGATTAGAAATTTGCTAAGTACACACTATTCATCAAAGTTGATTCTTCGCAAGTAAAAGCAAGATAGGAAATGACCTTGACTAAAAGACTGCCTACCCGGGGGAACTAACGTCTAAGGAATGGGGAAACTTATGCCCTCACCAGGGTAAAACACTGCCACCTTTCTGATTGGAAACTGCCACTCTGTGGAATCTGCCACTGCGGAATCTGGCGTTAGGTGGAAATTTAGACATTAGTCGGAATCTGCTGACAAATCCCCAAATTGGATGTACATAACGACCCATCCCTTTAGATACTAATTTACTCAAGCCTGACACCAAAAATCAAACTCAGTGGCTTCATAATCTAAATGTGCATATGCTCTTTGGTATCAAACTAAGACCATTTCATATAATGCCATCTGCAAATCTTAATAATTTTCCTTTATTAATTTTTTCAACTCAATTAAAAGGATATTTGGGGCCCATAAAAATAATCTTTCGACTAGGACCTTTTTTTTTTTTTGTGAACTACACGTGCTAAATAATTATTATATGGTCATACCAAATATTATATAAAATACTACTTGCTCAAGTGTCCCAACTTAGCTTTGTATTCTCTTTTTTTTTTGTGCATGGATGTTGTTATTATTATGCCTCTACTATATGTATTTTTCTTCCTCTCACAATCAAATAACAACCCATTATTTAGCTTCTAACAATTTCTCTTTTTTTTTTTTAAAGAAAACTTGGGGATTCTATTCTCAATTTTTTTTTCAAGCGTAATATACACCACCACCATATCAAGAGTACATACATAATTTTATCACAATGCTAGACTATCATTTCTTGTACACATATTTAACTAATTTTTAAGAGTATACTTTAACTATTTAGCAAATCCAAAAAGCCCATGCCAAACCACAATAACTCAATCAACTTCTAAAACATCTTCTAATATCACAACCCACACAAGAATCAATTACAAAAGTCATACGATAACATATAACTCAACACTTCATGTATTTTTCAACATTGCAAAATCATAATCTACATGTCTAGTAAGGTAAGCAAGTAATTTCATCATTCTAATTCATCAACCATAACATCATGCCAAGTCTATTTTTCACAACCATTAACTCAAATATTTACTAATACCACCATTTATACAAGACAACTTAGGAAAGCAACATTAAAGAATATATCTCAACAACCATGACATATATCTTAGTAAGATATGACATGCATAACTTAAAATGTCACTCTTAAAATAAGCTAACCATATAAAGAAACACTCTAACTCTTGTAAATCAATAACATAATCATACATCATAATAAAATATTTTAACTTTAAAACTAATTTTTATTCAAAGGATTAAGAGAACGCACACCTTAAAGTAGCTTCTTAATCTCCTTTTAGCCCCTTGATCCTTAGGAAAAATCCAAAGTAAGTTGGATTAGCTCTACCTTGAGTAAAATTACCGCCTAGCACTCTCTTCTTTTTCTCTCTATCCTTACTTGGTAAAGTAGTAAAAATGACAGAAAAAGGTGGAAAAGAAGAGTATAAGAGTAACTAAAAAAAGGCAACTCCTACCCCCTTTTGCTTTGCACTAGCAGGCCATACTCACCCATCTTCATCATCATTTTTTTTTTTTTTGGGTGTGTGTGTGGCCTTCTTGCTCGTCTTATGGGGAAAAAAATAGGACATGAGGGGAAGTAGAATGGGTGTATGGAAGAGGATGAACAAGCCATTCCCTATTATTGGTTGCCCATACTTCCCCTAAAAAAAAAACTATATTAGCTAATTAGTAGGATTTTTATTAAGAAAACTTGATTAGCAAATATTATTCCTAATCATCACATTCTTGGCCCCTTAAAAGAAGTTTCGTCCTCAAAACTTACATACCTGCTTCAAAAAGGTTAGAACACTTCTCATGCGTCTCATGCTCTAGCTCCCATGTCGCCTCTACCACTTTGTGATGTTTCCAACGACTTTGACATAAGGAATTGTCCTTGTCCTTAGTCGATGCTCCTGTCAATCGAGTATCCGAATCGGTTCTTCAAGAAAGCTAAGGTCACTTCTAATCTCTAACGGTCCGTACTCAATGATGTGATCAGGATCCGGGATTTACTTCCTAAGGTTTGACATAGGAAACACCTCATGTATCCTTGTAAAAAAGTAGGGAGTGCTATTCTATATGCTACTGGACCTATCCTCTCGATTATCTGAAACGGTCCTATATATCTAGGATTAAATTTCCCTCTTTGGCTGAATTAAACACTCCCTTTGAATGGGAATACCTTAATGAAGACATGGTCTCATTCTTCGAATTCTGGGGGGTCTTCTCTTTAGGTCTGCATAGCTCTTTTGTCTGCTCTGGGCTGCTCAAAGTCGTTCTCTGGTAATCTTGATCTTGTCTGCCACTTCATCGATCAACTCGAGCTTTGAGGTTCTTCTTTCCCCAACTTCGTGCCAGCAAAAAGGTGATCTACAACGTCGTCCGTAGAGCGCCTTGTATGGTGCCATTCTAATGCTTGCTTGGTAGCTATTATTGTATCCAAATTCAATGAGCGATAAGTAGTGATCCCAAATTCCTTGAAGTCAAAATCACATGCTCGCAACATATCCTCCATTGTTTGGACGGTTTTCTCGATCTATCCGTCAGTTTGAGGATGAAAAGAAGTGCTGACATTGAGTTTTGTTCCCATGGCCTCCTGAAAGCCTCTCCAAAACATCAACATGAGCTTGGAATCATGGCCCAAGACGATACTTAATGGTGCACCATGAAGGCGAACAATTTCTTGTATGTATAGTTCTGCTAACTTCTATGAAGTATAGGTAATCTTGACTGCTAGAAAATGAGCGGATTTAGTTAGTTTTTCAACGATTACCCACACTTAGTCATGTTGGTTCATTGTTCTTGGTAGGCTCGTGACAAAGTCCATGATTATGTGTTCCTACTTCTATTCCGAAATTGGTAAAGGTTGGAGAAGTCCTTCTGGGTTTTGGTGTTCACTACTCAGCCTTCACGCGTTGTCAAGTGAGGCATTAGGACACAACCTTACTCCACCAATAATTCTCCTTAAGGTCATGGTACATCTTAGTACCACCAGGATGAGTAGCATATATTGAGTGGTGTACTTCCCGAAGCACATCCTTTCCGATTTCTTATATATTAGGTATGCATAATCTCCCTCTGAACCTAAGCACACCATTAACTAGCTCAAAATCTTTTATCCTATCATTCTTTACACTTTCCTTAATTTTTACCAATTCTGGATCCTGCAATTGGGTGCATTTTATTTTCTCAACAAGTGGAGAGGTAATTTGTATGGTAGCTATCATGTTTTCCTTTGAAGGCAACACCATCTTGATCCGTAAGTCCTCCAACTCCTTCAACAACCTCTTATTCAAGGTAAGGAGGCATGCTATAAAGCTGATTGACTTTCTTATAAGGGCATCTGCTACTACGTTTGCCTTCATAGGGTGGTAGTGAATGTCTAAGTCGTAGTCCTTTATCAACTCCAACCACCGTCTTTGTTTCATATTCAACTCCTTTTGAGTGAACAAGTATTTAAGGCTCTTATGATCTGTACCGATGTCACATTTGGTGCTATAAAGATAGTGCATCCATATTTTTAGTGCAAATACCAAGGCGGCTAACTCTAAATCATGTGTTGGATAGTTCTGTTTGTACGACTTGAGTTGTTGTGACGCATAGGCGATGACTCTTCCATTTTGCATAAGCACACATCCGAGTCCCTTCTTAGATGCATCACTGTAAATGACGAATCTTTTACTGCCATCGGGCATTGGTAAGATAGGTGCAGTGACTAGTCTTGTTTTCAATTCCTGGAAACTCCTTTCACATTCGTTTGACCATTCAAATTTGGTGCTTTTTCGAATAAGTCTTGTGATTGGCAAAGCAATCTTGGAGAAGCCTTCAACGAACCTTCTGTAGTAGCCGACCATTCCTAAGAAGCTTTGCACCTTAGTTATGTTGGTTGGTCTTGGCCAGTTCACTATAGCCTCCATTTTCATCGGGTCAACCGAAATACCCTCTTTACCTTTTTGAATTTAGCATACAATTGATGCTTTTTAAGGGTCTCCAAGACAATTATGAGATGCTTATCATGCGCCTTTTCACTCTTTGAATAGATCAAGATGTCGTCAATGAAAACTACGACAAACTTGTCTAGATATGACCTAAAAACTGGATTCATGAGATCCATAAATACTGCGGGGGCATTAGTGAGGCTAAAGGGCAATACAAGGAATTCATAATGGCCACATCGGGTCCTAAATGTTGTCTTGGGAGCATCTTCTGGCTTGATTTTCAGTTGGTGGTACCCCGTTTTTAAGTCAATCTTAGAAAAACAGCAGAACTTGCAAGTTGGTCCAACAGATCCTCTATTCTTGGAAGAGGGTACTTGTTCTTGATTGTCACCTTGTTAAGCTCCCGATAATCGATGCATAGTCGAAGACTACAATCCTTTTTCTTCACAAATACAAATGGGCCTCCTCATGGTGAAATACTTGGGCGTATTTTCCCCTTGTCAAGAATCTCCTGGAGTTGTACCTGAAGTTCACCCAACTCAACTGGTGCCATTCGGTATGGTGCTTTAGAGATCGGTGTAGTCCTAGGTACGAGATCGATTACAAACTCTATCTCATGATCAGGTGGTAGTCCTGGGACTTCTACTTCTAGAAACTCATGAGCACAATAGATTGCATCAAGTTTGGGCTCCTCGGGGTTAATTTGTTAGACTGCGCACAGGTAGCGGTTGCATCCTTTTCTTAGAAATTTGTGCGCTTGCATCGCGAAAATAATTAGAGTTGGCTTTGGTATTCCTTGCCATGATAAACTAATTCTTTACCATCTAGAGGCCTGATGGAAACTTTTTTTTTATGGCAATCGACTGAGACCCAATGCCTAGCTAACCACTCCATCCCTAGTATGACATCAAAGTCTTTAACTTCCAAATGAACTAGATTAGCAGGAAACTTTCTTTCGTTAATTATGATCAGACAATCTTTAAGCATGACATCAGTGGTGACAGCTAGTTCAACTGGAGTAGAAGCACATAGCTCATAGTTCAATTCTACAGGTATGTACAACAACTGGGAAGGCACCTCAGGGGTCACAAAAGAGTGTGTGGCTCCCATGTCAAACAAGGCATGAACATAAATATTCTTTAAGAACAATGTACCTGAAATCACAGCATTAGGGTCTTCTTCCTCTACGGTCATGGCAAAAACCCGAGCTTGATTATGATGCTTCTTGTCCCGTCCTCCGTAGTTAGATCATGGTTCCCTCGCTTGGGTCGAAGCTGCCGATATTGGTGGACGAGCTCCTGCTCCTCCTTGTGCTCCTTGAGATGCTGGATAAATCTTAGGGCATTAGGTGGTCATATGCCATAGTGGTGCCTCTTGCACTTGTGGCAATAGGTTTTGCTTTGACTCCCTTCGCTATTATTCTTAGAAGGAACATACTTCTTGTTAAAGCATCCACCTTGGGAGTTTCCCATTCTCATCTTTCTCTTACTCTACATCCGGGCTTTATACTCAGCATCTACTTCTTTGTTCACTCTTTCTACCTTCAAATCCCGCTGATACATATCCTGAAAGCTAGTGAACGTGATAGCTATAAACGTCCCCTTGATGCTATGGTCAAGCACGTGTTCAAATATATTCATTCTGGGCTGTTCTATTGCCACTTAAGTTGGAACGAATCGATTAAGTTTATTGAACTTAGCTGCGTACTCCATAACCGACATGGTTTTTCCTTACTTAAGATGAAGGAACTCTTGTTCCTTGGCTCACTTCAGAGCATTGGGGTAATACTTTTCATCCAATAAATCCTTAAAATGTTGCCACGTCAGCTGAGGTTGTCCAGCTTGGGGTTTGACAGTAGCCCACGAAAAGTTTGTTTCCTTCTCAAATTGATGGGAAGCTAATCTTGCCTTAAATTGTGGTGGACATTCTATCACCTTAAGGAAATCTTCAATCTTACGAATTCAATTAATCCTTATAAACTAGAGGATCAGGACTTCCCTCGATCGTAGGTGGCTTTAGTCTCTGAAAGTTGCATAATACTTTCATGGCTGTTAGTCCTGGAAGTATGACCCGTTGGAGGCATTTGTTGAGAATTAGGTCACTGCAATTAATTAGTAATTGTACGATATCGCGCTCTCTCATTAGAACTTTATATATAATAATTCTATTACCAACTTAATAGCAGGGGTCCCATTCCTAATGGTTCCAAAGAAGCATATATTGCATTATACTTACAAGTAGTCATAAACAATTGCACTACATAATAAGAAGCTAAAACCCGTTTCACTTCGTGCATTTCGTCTAAAATAATTACGGCTCATAAGCCAAGTGTACATAGTAATGGATCACATAGTTCCATTAGCATACACAATACACATAACAAGATGATCATACATGCTTACAAAATAAACCTATTGGGTACTATACAAAAGTAAGGAAGGCTAAATAGCTAATCTTCCTCAGAACCATCATCGTCCCTAGGGTACTCTCCTGAATCAGTACAACTCTCAAAGTCATTCATTCCGGGGTCATCATCAGAATCCCAATAAGGATCAAAGTCTTCCTCATGGTCATCTTTATCAATGCAGTCAGGCTCCCAAGCAGCGAAGTCTCTGAGCTCATCATCATCAAATTCCCCCTCCAAATCATCATCTGTAGCCTCAGAATCAGAGATGTCGTCTAAGGCATGAAACTCTATGCTCGAATCTACAGGATCATACTTTGGATCAGTAAAGTTAGTGTCTGAGGCACTAAAGTATGGGGTGGGGTTCCTCTTGACATGTCCTATAACACCATTGTTCTCCACCCAAGCCTTTAATAAGTACTATGGTTGGTCTCAAGGAGTAGTCATGGCCCTTTGCCAAGCATCAACCATGTGCCTAGGCTTAGGCCCTAGATCATGCCCATCTCTCTCTGTGGTATGGTTAATGAAGGATCTCATGTGATTCTTTCCTAGGGTAAAGCACTAAGCTCTAAAAGCACACTACCTCCTATCAAGTCCTCTTTTACCCACTTCTTAGCTTGATATCCTCGATTCATAAGGCACAATTTGTCTCAATTTGAGTTTCCAATCTTACGCTCTACACGCATAAGGAATCGTACCAACTCTAAGAAAATATAAGGGCACCATTTCCTCTCACTTGGAAGTTTAGCCAAAAGTCGGCGACGAAACTCCCGCCATTTTCAACAAATAGGAAGAAGACTCAAGAATACTCGAATCCACACAGTGCAAGGAAGCTCGATATGGTCTTGGGCATTGTACTGACATAGGATCAACCAAAAGAATGCCGCATTCCACCATGCTTTCTTAAAATCAAGAAACTTGAAGGATTGGTAACTAAAATAACCTGGTTAGGCTAGCTCCATGCTACCACCTACAAACAGTATACTTAACATGAATTCACTTACTCAAAACAATTTATCACCCTTTTTTTTGTTCACATGCAACACTCACAGCTTGTCACAACATTAAAGCATATGCACATTTTCATCAAACCATGCAAACCTAAGCTCTGACACCACCAAATGTAACACCGTTACCCCATGGTAAGAGCATTAAATCGCCAAAATCCTTTGAAAAGACTCTTAAGGCTAAATACAAGACAATTCTTCTTTAATAGCGTATATTTAAAAAAAAAAACAAATTCATGCTTTATCTATGAAGTCCAAAAGAACTGGACTTTAGGCCTTCACGATCTTGTATTACAATTGGGTACTCATGAGCCTCATCACAAGCAACATAACAAAAATATGTGAGTCTTGGTGGGAGGCCACCGAGGCCGATTCAGAGCATCTACTACACGTACCAAAACTTTGCAACTTACTAATGTCACATTACATTCCAACTACATAAAAGCAATCCATGCAAGTTACAAAAAAACACATATTCAAATCCAAGCATCTGCCTCCAAAAGACACGTCATGCCATATACCTTAATCTTGTTGAGAATTTGAAAGGATAAATTTTGGAAGAGGCTAGGGTGAGCAACCATAGCTCAATGGGAGTTCTTGCCTCCCAAAACAAAAATAGCTTTTATGCACAACAAGTTATAGTATCAATAGTAGTATTAATAGCAATATTATCATAGATAAACAAATCTTTCAAATCATCGCAAACCTTTCTTTCCTAAGCACAAATAAAGCACTATTAAAAACCTCATGAACAACATAATTAGGCTTGAGAAGTTAGAAATAAGAGAATGTGCACATTTCTCACATGAATAGGCTTTTTCTCACAATCGAAATTCCTTCTGGACTAGAAATTTGCTAAGTATACACTATTCAGCAAAGTCGATTCTTGCCCAAGTAAAAGCAAGTTAGGAAATAACCTTGATCAAAAGACTGCCTACTCGCGGGGACTGATGTCTAAGAAATGGGGAAACTTATACTCTCGTCAGGGTAAAACACTGCCACCTTTCTGAGTGGAAAACTACCACTATGTCAAATCTGTCACTATGGAATCTAGCATTAGGTAGAAATTTAGACATTAGATAGAATCTGCCGACAAATCCCCAATTTGGACATACATAAAGACTCGACCCTTTAGATACTAGCTTACTCAAGTCTGACACCAAAAATAAATCTCGGTGGTTTTATAACCTAAATGTGCATGTGCTATTTGGTATCAAACTAAGGTCATTTCATATGATGCCATGTGCAAATCTTAATAATTTTTGTTCACTAATTTTCTCAACTCAATTAAAAGGATATTTGGAGGTCCATAAAAATAATCTTTCAATTAGGACCCGCTTTTTTAGTGAACGACACATGCTAAATAATTACTATAAGGTCATAGCAAAATACTACTTGCTCAAGTGTCCTAACTTGGCTTTATAGTCTCTTTTTTCTTTTTTTTTGGGTGTATGGATGTTGTTATTATTATGCCTCTACTATGTGTATTTTTCTTCCTCACACAATCAAATAACAACCCATTATTTAACTAATAACAATTTCTCCTTTTTTTCCTTTAAAAACTTGGGGATTCTATTCTCAATTTTTTTTCAAGCATAATATTACACCACCACTACATCAAGAGTATATACCTAATTTTATCACAATGTTAAACTAATTTTCTTTACACTTGTTTAACTAATTTTCAAGACTATACTTCAACTATTTAGCTCATCCAAAAAGACCATGCCAAACACAAAACTCAATCAACTTCTAAAATATCTCCTAATATCACAACCCACACAAGAATCAATTACAAAAGTTATATGATAACACATAACTCGATAACACTTCATGTATTTTTCGACATTGCAAAATCATAATCTACATGTCTAGTAAGGTAAACAAGTAATTTCATCATTCTAATTCATCAACCATAACATCATGTCAAGTAGACTTTTCACAACCATTATCTCAAATATTTACTAATACTATCATTTATATAAGATAACTTAGGAAAGCAACATTAAAGAATATATCTCAACAATGATGACATATATCTTAGACGTGGCATGCATAATTCAAAATGTCATGCTTAAAATAAGCTAACCATATAAAGAAACACTCTAACTCTTGTAAAACAATAACGTAATCGTACATCATAATAAAACATTTTAACTTTAAAACTAATTTTTATATAAAGGATTAAGAGAAACCACACATTAAAGTATCTTCTTAATCTTCTTATAGCCCCTTGATCCTTAGGAAAAATCCAAAGCAAGTTGGATTAGCTCTACCTTGAGTAAAATTACCATCTGGCACTCTCTTCTTTCTCTCTCTAGTTTCCTTACCTGGTAAAGTAGTAAAAATAAGAGGCAAATGTGGAAAAGAGAAGTATAAGAGTAACCAAAAAAACAACTCCTTCCCCCTTTTTGCTTTGCACTAGCAGGCCACACTCACCCATCTTCATCATCATTTCTTTTTTTTTTTGGGGTGTGTGTGTCCTTCTTGCTTGTCCAAATAGGGAAAACAAATAGGGCATGTGATGTCTTAAATTTATTCCGCAAGCGCACGACGCGACTGTAGCTAGCAACCAGCGAGTACAGGTCATATCCACAGGGAACCACTTTCAACTACCAGAACTAATCAACTAACTCAATCCAGGCAGAATAGTTCAGGTTGATAAAAACTGAAAGTCAACAGTTCTAATATGCTGAGAACAAATGAAATTTGACTACTCAAAAAATGACAGGAATCTTAGGTTGGGATTCGCCACACTATTATGCCTCACAAATCATGAACTAGAACATGCAAATCTACCCACACAAACGATTGGAATGGAAAAATTACAAACTAAAGCACATCTATGCCTTTTGTCAAAGTTTGGTAAACTAACAAAGCAAACCTAGTTATCTATTTCTATGAAACTAGAATTCTCAAAGTCACAAGATTAAGTAATCAAAAATCCCAATTGGAACCCTAACTGTTCTCACGTTAAGCAAATCAATCGCCCTCGAAGAAGCACTAGATAAAGGAATCAGCTTTCGTTGATTTCCCAAATCTTGATTAAGAACAACGAATAAAGCTCTTTCAAGCAATTCGCTAAGCAATTAGCAATCTAAGCAGGAATCCAATTCGCAAGTATGAAAAAATCACAAAAAGCCTATAACGTGATTCAATTCGACATAATGGGGGTTAATCCCAACCCAAGATAAAGGAATTTAGCCGACAATCATATTGAATGCAATAATCTCAAGACTTAATTCAATAGACATGGATGAGCAACCAAAACCCTAAAAAAGCGATATCAAAAAAGAAAGGGGAAAGAAGCAAACTTGAAGTAATTGTCACTGAAAGGTAATACAATCTTCAATCTTGATAAATTTAATCTGAAAGCATGAGTAAACTCTCCGAATGAAAACCTACAAATCTCCTCTCAAAAGTGCTCTGAAAAAGAAAAAGAGAGAGTCCTCAAAAACTGCATCGAATGACATTTAAGTCACGGCGGCCTGGGGCGGCGGCACGATTGTGCTCTTGGGCACTGGGTGACCGTGCTGCCCTAGCTGGGGTGGCATGCCTGCTGTCCAGTGGTTCATATTTTTTGGCACGGCATGAACGTGTCGATTAGCGTGGGGTCCCCGTGATGAATCTCTGGGTCTAGTCGGTCCCTTTATTGATTTGCAGCTTGTCATCTTGGCCCTCCTTTTTACCAATGTTAGTGGATTTTCTCGGTTTCCTGCCAGGAACTCCTAAAAACGTGAAACACCACTATATGAGTAAAATTTAGACCAAAAGAGGCTAATATGACCTTTTTCTCATCAAGATCAAACATAAAAACAATGGAAAAAGGAATCAACTGGGGAATAAAACAAGATGGAAATAGAGGTTTATCAACTCCCCTATGCTTATCTCTTGCTTGTCCTCAAGCAAGATTAACTCAAGGAAGATCGAAGAGGGAGATAAACCTCTAGTCACACACCTCCTCAAGCAAGAGATGAACAATCAATAGATCAAGCTAAATCATGTATTAAATTCGGCCAAGTCAAGGTGTGAAATAATCTCAATAAAACACGTACACCCCCTATCCATGACGCCCCCTGCCCATATGCAACATCAAATACCCCAATATTGGAGCACACATCAAGACAAGACATTCCTCAATAAGTGGTGAGTAAGCAAGACCGATAGAACCTCACTTTAGGACAAAGTGAAACACTCCCCTCAATGTGTTTAGAACATGTAACAAGGGTGCAGTCAGTACTTTATCCAATCAAGCAAACTACCTTAAGTTTGGTAGAGTCCTCGATTCTCCACTACTTGATGCAAAAATATAATATGCCAATCATGAGGACTTGTAAAAAGGATGTAATAGGGCTAAGGGTAAAGGATGAGAAGTGGAGTAAATTTAGGAATATTGGAGCTAGCAGTCAAAAGACTAGGGGCAAAAAACACTTCCACAACTAATACCGAAACAACGACTTCACACCACAATTGGAAATTGAGCAGCAAACCCCACAAATAAAACGATCTTATTGTATTGCCCTTATGTCAGTCACTTTATTCACAACTTTGCTACTTCTTTCTTTTCTTCTCTTTTTCTTTTCCTTTTTCTTTGCTTCCCCTTTTTTTTTCTTCTTTTCTATTTCTTTTCTTTGAAGTGAAAAAAAGGACATGTGAATGGCATGGGAAATACAAACTCAAGTCACGAATCCTCCCAAACAAGCCACCAATAAATTGCCCAAGGTGAACTAACCTCCAAAGCAAACCCAACTCAAATAGAAGTGTTGCTTCACTAGACCTTGCCAAGGATATAGAGAATATGGATAGGCCAAGTGTGTAGTGCATAGCGTGCAACAACAAAGACAAGAGGAAAGGCACAAAGGGCTAGCAAAGGAGATAATACACATCAATGGGTGGCTGTTTGGCTCATGTGGCTAAATGGAATTAAAATTACCTCAATCATGTTAACATATGCACATGCTAAATGTGAGTTCAAAGAGAATAAGACCAAGTTCTAGAGATACAATCATAGATGAGTCACACATGAAAGGAAGTATGAGACCATATGTAATGAATAGTCATTAGGCTCAAAGACTCACAGGTAAATCTACCACAGTCAAGCAACTTACTTCAAGATATGTCCCACTTATCAAGGTCAATCAAGTCAAACCACATGACTCCAAGGGTAATTTGACATGCAACATAGGGCAAAGAAACTATGGATGGTATGGTAATCCCAAACACATTTTCACAAAACTCACACCATAACAGACCACACTTCAACACACAAATCAACAGGATCTATCAATAGTCACCCATTGTGTTCTCTTCATAATAGGGGGTTTTCACAACTTTTATTCAACTCTTTTATTCGAAAAGCACTAAATCTAACTAAGAAAGCAGTAAACATACAAAGGATAATGAAGAGATGGGTAAGAAGTTGTACCTGGAAAGCTTATGAATGTCTCCACTCGATCATTTTGCCTTTTTGAGATGCAAAATCTAACCTATATGCTCTAAACTACATGCACTACTAATTGAAAAGTGCAAAAACAGTAAAATAAAACTACGTGATGTCCTATCTATATGATACAAATGCAAGTGCGGTTACTCAACTCATGCCCTAAAGTCCACAATTCCACTTAAAGAGCTATAAGATCACTCCCATGCTTGAGACTTTCATTATCCTCAACGAAAAGGACATATAAAAGGCCAATGGTGGGGTAGAACCAATAGCGCCGAGGGGAAAAGAGTGGGCCCGGGGAAGAAAGATACACTTTTTTTTTTCAAAAACAATGAAATACTTGGGTTGCCCCTCAAGAAGCGCTTGTTTAAGGTCTTTAGCTTGACCCTTATCTCCAAATGGTAGACAATAACGGCATGGGAGGTGGACTAGGGAAGGTGTGGAAATATGGAGTAGAATCCACAACCTCCCCCATACAAGTAGAAGTGCCCCGAAAGCTAGTTATGGAAGATAGGGAAAAGTCAAGAGAGCCCACAAACCTCATATAGGGTCCCCCATATCCATCAAATACCTCCATCCCATAAACAACATCAGAAGGGACAATATGTACAAGGGCCGCAGGAGGTGAGGGGATGGCAGACACTGAAAATGGTGTAGGTGTAGAGAAACAGAAATCCACCATCTCTCCACACAGCTGGAAGGACAAAGTACATGTCTGCACATTGATCACCACCCCAACAGTAGTTAGAAATGGTTTCCCCGGAATAAGGGGGCCTAGAAGTCCCCATCCATATCTGTGATGAAGAAATCGCATGGGATGACGAACAGACTCACTTGAACTGGAACATCCTCCAGAATGCCTACAGGTTGCCTGCTGGAGCAATCTGCTAGCTGTATGAGAGGGGTAATGGGTTTCAGGTCTGGCAGTTTAAGCTTCTTGCAAAGAGAGAGGGGCATTAAGCTCACACCCCCAAATCACAAAGGGCTCTCTTAATCTACACATCCCCTATGCAGAAAGGGATGGAGAAACTGTCGGGATCTTGTAGCTTAGGTGGTCACTGACTCTGTAGAATCGCGCTGCAGGGTTCTCCAATAGGGGCCATTGATCCTCCCTCGGGCTCACCTTTCTTAGAAAGAAGCTCTCTTAGAAATTAAAGCTACACCGGTGCTTTCTTGAGAGCTTCCAAGAGAGGGGTATTAGCATAGATTCGCCTCAGCACATCTAGGAATCTTGCAAATTTGGGCTCAACCTGAAATAGCTTGACCTAGGCTAACTTCTGAGGGTAGCGTACTGGTAGCTAATATGGGTAAATGAGAGGTGCATGATTAACCTTCCCAATAGAGCTCCACATCCCCTCTTCCTTCTGCAGTTCAGTTCCTGCAGGATCGAGAACTGAAACTGTCTCCTGAAGAACCATCATAGGGCTCTCCTCCAACCCCTTTCCCATTGCCAAGGTAGTATTGATGTGACCTCTAGGGTTGGTCTCAGGCTGACCTGGTAGGTGCCCCTGAGGTCGGGATAGATGGCTAACTTGCTGTACGATCTGGGCGATCTAGATGTCCATCACCTTCTGATGGTTGCCATAGCATCGAACTTGAAAGTCAGTTGATTAGTCGACGCCCTAAGAGCTTCATTAGTCTTAGTTTGAGTCGTTATGAACTGCTTTATGAGACTCTCCAAGCCTTATTTGGGCCGTGGAGGTAGAGGTGGTGGGGTATAGGGAGCTCTGTATTTATACCTAGGTGCCGACATAGAGTTATGAGGTTGGGTGCTAGAGTTCCTGTAGGAAGAGCAGGAGTAGCTCTTCCAACCTGAACTGTGAGCATTGGGGTATGGGTTGTTCTGTGGTGGGGGATTGAAGTGGTGCGTTGGCGCGCTCAATAGTAGAAGGACCATTGTAGCACTCAATAGATGTGTGCCCTTATACACTGCAGGTCTCGCAAATAGCATATACCCTAATTGACGACCCTAAAAGACCCCCTGGAGTAGGGAAAGTACCCACTCTGTCAAGTCTCTGTGCCAGTGCATCTACCTTACTGGTTAGGAATGTCACAACATCAACGTCGTACTTTCCATCGCTCCTCCTCGGGGTGGCTCTCTCGGTTGACCAGTGGTAGTTGTTGGAAGCTATCTCTTCTAACAAAGCCTTAGCTGCCTCAATAGACTTCCCTGTGAGAGCTCCTCCTACAGCAGCATCTACTGAGATCATGACTGACTATTCTAACCCATTGTAGAATGTCTGGACCAGCAGTCAGTCAGGAACTCCATGGTAGGGGCATTGCCGCTGGAGGTCTTTGAACCTCTCCCAAGCCTCGTATAGGGACTCTCCATCTTGCTGAATAAAAGATGTGATTTTAGTTCTTAGCTTTGCAGTTTTTCCAGGTAGAAAATACTTGATGAGGAAGGCATTGGAGAGAGTTTTCTATGTAGTGAATGAGTTGGGCTCTTTATTCTACAGCCAGCGATTGGCTATATCCTTCAATGAGAAGGGAAAGAGCCGCAGTCTAATGGTATCAGTGGACACCCCATTGAGCTTGATGGTGTCGCACTTCCCAAGGAATTTGCGAAGATGCACATTGGGGTTTTCCATGGGATGCCCACCGAACTGGTCCCGCTTCACGAAGGTGTGAGCGTGGGGCTGAGCTCGAAATTATTAGCCTTAATTGTTGGGCTAACAATGGACGAGCTGATGCCCGATGCTTGCGACATAGCATAATCCCCCAGCACCCTAGTATCTTCCTGGGCCATCACCGCCTTTGCTTTCTTCCTTCTTCTTACCTCTCCGCCTTGCCGACGTGTAGTTGCTTCGATCTCGAGATTTAAGGGGATAAGGTTTTGATTTCCTTTACTCTTTTTGCGCATACAAAAGCAAACACTATACCCAGCGTAAATGGTATCAACCAAAAATAAAGAAGAACTAAACTACAAAAAGAAAAACATGAGCCTAGTCTAGAATACGTTAACTGATTCTAATATCGAAAGAAACAAGTTCTCCAGCAACGGCGCCAAAAACGTAATGTTTTAAATTTATATCGCAAGCACACGACGTAGCTATAGTTAGCAACCGACGAGTACGAGTCGTATTCATAAGAAACTTGCTTTCAACTACCAAAACTAATCAACTAACTCAATCTAGGCAAAATAATTCAGGTTGATAAAAACTGAAAGTCAGTAGTTCTAATCTGCTGAGAACTAATGAAATTTGACTACTCAATAAATGACAGAAATCTCAGGTTGGGGCTCGCCGCACTATTATGGCTCATGAATCATGAACTAGAACATGCAAATCTACCAACGCAAACGATTGGAATGGAAAGATTACAAACTGAAGCATATCTATGTCTTCTCTCAAAGGTCAGTAGACTGACTAAGCGAACCTAGTTATCTATTTTCATGAAACTAGAATTATCAAAGTCACAAGATTAAGTAATCAAAAATCCCAATTAGAACCCTAATTGTTCTCACATTAAGTAAATCAATTGCCTACAAAGACGCATTAGATAAAGGATTCAACTTTCGTTGATCTCCCAAATCCTTATTAAGAACAACGAATAAAGCTCTTTCAAGCAATTCGCTAAGCAATTAGCAATCTAAGCAGGAATCCAATTCGCAAGCATAAATAAATCACAAAAAGCCTATAACATGATTCAATTCGGCATAACAGGGGTTAATCCCAATCCAAGATAAAGGAATTTAGCCAACAATCATATTGAATGCAATAATCTCAAGACTTAATTCGATAGACATGGATGAACAGCCAAAACCCTAAAAAGCGATATCAAAAGAGAAAGGGGAAAGAAGCAAACTTGAATTAATTGTCACTGAAAGGTAATACAATCTTCGATCTTGATAAATTCAATCCGAAAGTGTGAATAAACTCTCCTAATGAAAACCTAGAAATCTCATCTCAAAAGTGCTCTGAAAAAGAAAAAGAGAGTCTCTGAAAACTGCATCGAATGACATTTAAGTCGCGGCGACCCGGGGTGGCAACACGGCCGTGCTTTTGAGCACGAGGAGACCGTGTTGCCCTAGTTGGGGTGGCATGGTCGTGCCACCCAGCACAGGGTGGCCGTGCCACCTCGCTGCCCGGTGGTTCGTGATTTTTCGGCACGACACGACCGTGTCGATTGGCGTGGGGTCCCTGTGTCGAATCTCCGGGTCTAGCCGGTCCCTTTCTTGACTTGCAGCTTATCATCGTAGCCCTCCTTTCTACCAATGTTAGCGAATTTTCTCGATTTCCTAACAGGAACTCCTGAAAATGCGAAACACCGCTATATGAGTAAAATTTAGACCAAATGAGGCTAATTTGATCCCTTTCTCCTCAAGATCAAACATGAAAGCAATGGGAAAAGGAATCAACTAGGAGATAAAATAAGGTCGAAATAGAGGTTTATCAGCATGGGGTGAAGTAGAATATGTGTATAAATGAGGATGAGCAAGCCATTCCCTATTATTGGTTACCCATACTTCCCCTAAAAAAAAACCTATATTAGCTAATTAGTAGGATTGTTATTAAGCAAACTTGATTAGTAAATATTATTCCTAATCATCACACCAGTCCTGTGGGATGAGAATGCGACTGCACAGTTTGTGACTTGGTACTTTGAGTGGGCTCCACTTGGTCCTCTAGGTTGTGCTTTTGTGACCCTTGTATTTTTTTGTAGTTCTTCGTGTATATCATGGGTTGACTTCCCCAATGATTGGTTTCTTTGCTAATTAACATAAGGAAAGTGATACGCTTTAAATTTGGATTTATGCTTGGAAGTCAAGGACCACTATGGTATTCGTGGGACTCTGATTGATTCTAAGTACGTAAGTAATGAAAATCTATGTTTAAAGATCTATATGTTACGTGATTAAAATGAGAATGTAAAAGTTTATAAGAGGCATGCTTTTGTATGTGTGAATTGTTGTTATAGTTTAACCATTAGTCTAACTTAGTGGACTTTACTTTCTTTTGGACTCAAGTGAGAATTAGGAGTCTAAAGGACGTGGTAGGTATGAGATAAACATAGTTAGTTTAGTGATTAAAATAACAATGAAGTTTATTTGGGGACTTAAGTGAAAGTAAAGGTCCCTAAATAATATCTGGTATAAGACTTTTATGGCTAAGTTAATGGGTGTTTGGCCTAGCTTAAATGCGAGCTTTTAACCTTGAAAAATACAAACTACGCCAAACATCACTATTTTCAAAAACTAAAAACTATTTTTAAAAATGAATTTTTTGGGTAACTGCCTTTGGAAACAGAAGCAACATTTTGCTGCTTCTACTCCTCCAAATCACATGAGTCTCTTAGCCGAAGGATGCGGATCTGATATTGCATTTTAGATATGGGCACAATTGCCCCAAAAGAAATAAAAAATATTCCCTAATTAACACCTATAAATACCCATGCTTTCCCCCTCTTTTCCTTTAATTCACATGAACCTATAATATTATGCTCTCTCCATCTTCTTCAATCTAGGTCTTTTCTATAACTTTGTTTAGATCAACATGACTCCACCTTATCAGTATCATACAACACCATACCCAAAGAAGGAGGTGAGTGCCATTAATCCATGCTAATCTAATAATTTTATTCTTATAACATTCATAATTTATAGTGTCTATTCTTGTTAGGAGAAGAGTGGAATGGATATATTGTATATAATTCATATACTAAGGCAAATAATGAAAATATTTTTTGAAAATAGTATTTTTGTGTTGGTTTGGGCATGATTCTTTCATCTGAATCTATAATCTCTTATCTGAATTGTTATGCAAAGATATTGAGATGGTAGTGAGTGAGTGATGGACTATAGTAGGGTAAATAATAGAGATTAGATGGCTGGGAAGGATTCAGGAAGATAAAGAAAGAGAAGGAGTGAGAGAGAAATTCAAATTGAGCTAAAATTTATAGGGTAAAGGCGGAATAAAGGGGAGGACGAAGAAGAAGTTGCCAGATTATATACAGGGCTAATGAATTTGGTGAGGGAAAATAAAAGAAACAGAGGTGCTATGCTTATGTCCACCATAGCACGTTAGTAGCACCTCAACCCAATTATCCTTTAATTACCTATTTTAAATAAGTATTAAAACCAGTAGAAAGCGTTGTGCAGTTAGGACGTTACTGTTGTCCTCTAGGGACAAGGCTATATATGAGACTCAAAGTCGGTTGGATGGTAGCCCACAAGATACATTACACATACTATAAAAAAAAAATAACTTATCACTGAATTTTTACAAGTTGAGTCGCACGATACTAAACGCAGTCCAGAATGATTTTACATTCTGTGCAACATTTACGAGTATCCCGAAACAATTATACACCCGCAAAATCTGTAGCTAGATCAGAGAATTAACACTCGCTGCCCTAGCCCACGTCTCCTGGGCCCTTAGCTTCCTTGGCTCCCGCTTAACTGTTGCTTGTTTCTCTTTCCCTAAAATAGTTTGAAAACATAAGCAAAATAAAATGAGTCAAAGCTCAATACGTTACCCTTGCACAGTCAAATGGACTTTTACAGGAGTCAGGGAGCGCACGTGTAACGTTAAAATGATGCTTATAGATGTCTTTTGAGAAGCATTTGTCTAAATAAACGATTAGTAATTATTTCTTCGGTCTGGATTAGGACCCAACGTCTATGAATAGCAAACCATGACAGTAATAATAAACCATGGAATTCCTGTTTAACTGGAAGGGCCCAACAATGAATTCTGCTAGTAGAAACTATGAACACTGAAATGGGTCTTAGATGTTCCAACGGCCGATTAAAAACTTGTTAATACTAATAAATGTAATTTTAAACGTCTTTGAAAGGTACAAGCAATAACGTACCTAAAAAAAATTAATTTCCTCTTTTTACTCCTCAGTTAATGCCTGTGTTAACTACAAGATCCACTCAAGTTCTGTGTTTACGAGCAATTACTCTAATGAGTTTTTATTCTTTAATACCATAATATTTTCAATTGGCACGATTTACAAGATATGGCTAACATTGCAAGCTTCGACGCAGAAATTCCTCATGGATGCTTCCTTTCTTGTTGAATTACAATAAATACTAGCAATATTCATCTTCTTTCTCTAATATTCACAAAGTTGATCTGTTTAGTTATTTTGGTCCCACTCTTGACAACTTCAACTTAATTCGGAGGTTGATTAACACTTCTTAGACACTTCGTTTAGCTACTTATGAACTTCAAGCCTCCCAAATCTTTTAATTAACCCCCTTTTTGATTAATTAACTCGACTGAACCTCTTATGACTTCTTAGCTTATATGATTACTAAAAGATAATCTCTCTTAACGCTTAATTATTCATTTAACCAATTCACATCATTATTGGCATATATCTTTAATTTTTCTCCTTGACGTTTCCTTCCAAATACACACTTCTTTTGGATTCATAACCTCATCCATATAAATTTTTGGGATTATAACTTTTTAATCTCTTCTCTTTCCCTTCCCTTGCTCCATATATCAAGAATTCCATTTACCCCCTTTTTGCTCTTTATACTTGTGATTAACTCAAATTAATCTTATAATTGCATGATTTACTTTAATTCTTCAATCAAGCATGACTTGCTCACTCATCACTAGTTACATCTTGCACTAGCTTCATCATGGCCACCTAACTTTCTAATTTAACCCACTAACTAGCATTCATTCATTTCCATATTCATTAACATTTCAAGCCAAACAACTTCATCTCACCATCATACAAGAAAATTATAATTCAGTCCTTGGCTCACAAAGTTTGCCATAACTAAATTAAGCATCGATGCATAACCTTATTCTCCCATTCATATACCTCACCAAATCAATTCCATCAAGAGTTACCCACTTAACCCAATTTATTTGCACCAAACAAATCATTATATACTAAGATTATACTACCAACCAATCTACAAGCTTGAACTACAAAAAAAAAACAAGCTAGGTTTTACCTTATGGTTAATAGGTGAGGATGGTAGTGGCTGAAGCTGTGGAGGTGGTAGCGGTGCTGATTCTGGTGGTCGGGAGGTCTGAGGACACCGGTCCTCAGCGATAGGTGCGAGAACAGAGTGATGAGAGGCCCTGTTCGGGCTGGGTAGGGCCTGTGACAGAGGAGAAAGAAGAAACCCTTGAGGAAACAACCGCCGGTAGTGGTCAGCCCGGAGGTGGAGGCAGCCGGTGACAAGTAGAGAAGGCGGTAGACAAAGGGGGGTTACGGGGGCTGGTTCAGACTCCCCCTTTTCTCCCTTTTTTTCTTTTGCTCTTAGTAGTGTCTTTGCTTGCTTGCTTTTTTTTAAAAAAAATGTCTTGCTTTGTTAAAAAAAAAAAAGCCTAACTTGAGTAACCTAAGTCAATGTCTAATAAATGTGTTCTTATCTTATTTCCACTTGGCCTGAAGTTGGCCACACATTTGGGTCAATCCTATTGCTCTTACCGATTTCTTAATTATTAAGAAAAATTATGATTTGGTAATTTCCCAACCTTGCTCAAATACATCACAATTTATTTTATTTCATTGACCTTATATACGCGTAATATTATTTGCCATTTTACAAGCTTAAGAAGAATTTCGTATTATCACATATTTATCGCACATGGGGCGTTATGTTAAAAATGCGCAACTCACTGCTCCAAATAACTATAATTATTTGCATAATGCCAGATTTGACATTAATTTAAATATGATTAATTATTGGGGCATTACACATGATTGCATTTTGAATTCGCTTTAGGTGATCAATGGGTTGATTGCCACTACTGTTGGTGGGGGAAGAAGGATAGAAAACCTAAGTTCATATTTTGGGGGCATAATTTGGTGGTGATTAGATTGATATGCGATGCAATCGAACAAGGAAACTAATTGCTTAAAAACTGAATTGGATGGTGTAAATTAGGAACACAAAAATCGAAGGTAATGGAATTTAATAAAGCATATTAGTAGACATGAGAAGAAGAACTTAATGAAAGGGATGACAAATAATTGGATAATTTTATTGAAGGACAGAATCAATTTGAAATTCAGCGCCAGGGAAGGGTATAGATACTATAAAAGAGTTTTAGCTTTATGTGTGACAAAGATAAATTGTTATCCCTTGTGGTCCTAGGTGGCAAGTTCTTGTTAGGACTTTGGTTTTAGAGCAAAGTCTTGTATTCTCATTTTGATAGTGTGATTTTATGGTTATGTTAAACTATTGTATTTTGTCACTTTCATATATTGTGTGGCTAGTGTGATATATTTTGAGTACTAATTTTTTTAGTTATTAGACTTTAAAGATACTTGGCTAGGTGGCTCCTCTATCAATTTCTGTATTCTCTTTCTATTTTATAGTTGTTGAATTTTGTCCATTCATTTTGGTCCAATCTAACAATATTTACTTTTTTTTATGTTCGTGTAATATTTATAATTGTTTTTCTAGTAATAGTTTCTATTACTTTTGTAGTGTAAGACATCAAATCTTGATCATAAGATACATTTGGCACCATCCAGAAATAGAGCAACTTCCTCAAACAATGTTTCTTTTGTTACAAACAAGGTTAAATGTATTCTTGGATTAAGCAATATATTTCTTTATTTAATTGATGTTCTAAAGATGGAAATCATATCTAAAATTTTTCTCTTCATAACATTCTACGGTAATTGACCAGTAAATCTCAATGTTGCTGATGAATTCTAATCTAGACAATTCATGTGCAATCTAATCCCTCTATGCATGATCAAGTACGTAACTTTAGTGTCATCTTGTTATATTTTTTGATAAATATTTTAATATTAACTTAATTTATTTGTCAATAACGATGTTGATATTGTGATTTCATATAACAGTAAACATTAACCTTCAATTAGCAACTATCATAAGGAATTAGCCAACCTATATATTTTATAAGGCCATGCTAATATGCTATGGCAACATATTATTTCTACTTGGGCGTTGTCTTCTCCTTTTCGCTTATATTTGTACTTAACTCTTATTAGATGGCTAGTCAAAAACTTATTATGAAAGGACATTCTTAAACTTCTTTTGGCCCTTCTAGCCAAATTGTGAAGAAAGAAAAGACAAATTAGGATTCAATGGCAACGGAAACTTTCTGTTAAGTTTGTGATGGAAAGGTTCATGCAAGAAATAGACCACATACACATTTTAATAAGATAGGACGGGATAATGTGGTTATAAGGTTCTAGCTAAGGAGTGGAAGGAGTTATGATTATAGCTAATTAAAAACTAGGTGGGAAGCTCTAAAAACTCAATATAAAGCATGGAAGAGGCTATTAATGGAGACTGGTTTAGGATGGGATCCCAATAAAAACACAATTCTTGCTGATGACTCATGGTGGGAGGAAAAAATCAAGGTTAGTATACCTTTCTAGTACTTCGAATATGTTCTTAGCTGTTAATTTGAAGATCATACTCACGTGTTTTGTCCATTTTACTTACAGGCTAATCCTGAATATGCCAATGTTTATGAAGGGGGCTTGGCTAATTTAACATAAATGGAGACAATGTTTTCTAACACGTTTGCAACCAATGAGCATTCATAGGATCCGTATACACTAGAAAGTTAATGAAAACAGACGGAGGGAGTGAAGGAGGGAGATGGGGAAAATGAGGCAATAGAGGAAGAGGGGAATATAGAAGCTATAAGAACTATAAGGACTGAACATAGTGGATATGATGACTTTGGGGTTCCAAATATTAGTTTGGAAAACATTGAGGTTGATAATGTTGATTATGTTGAACAAGAGGGTAATAAGACAAAAAAAATATGTAGTTCTAAGGAAGGGAAAGAAAAACCAACAAAGAGGATTAAGTCAAAAGTAGGTAGGGATGTAGGTATGCAAAGTCGGTTGGATCCCATTGTGGAGGATGTAGAGAGGTGTATCCCGTATTTCACTGCGACGTATGTGTCAAATGACCTTCCCGGTTGTAGCATTGCAGAATGTATGAGTTTGCTAAAAACTCTTCCTTCTATTGAGCTTGGTAGTGAGCTATATATGCTAGGTGCTCGCTTGTTTATCAAGCGACAATATAGGGAGATGTGTATTGCATTGGAAGATGATGGTGTGAGAGTTTCTTGGGTTGAGGACGAGCTTGAGCTCATAAAAGAGGGAAAACGTACATCTAAACATTAGTTTTTCTTTTCTTTTTATAGAATAATGCATAGTATAGTACCAAGTACACAACAGTATTAGTGTTTTCATTTTTTTGTGTTTTATTCTGCCCTTAAGGCAACACTATTTTTTTATTACTTTTATAGGGAACTTGTTTGGTTGTCATATATTTTATTTCTATGATATAATTTTATTATTGTATTAATTATTGTTTATTTTATCTTGCAATGCGTTGATTATTTTTGTTAGGATGATGGAATTGATATCAACAAAACTAAAAACACTACTACTGAAGATGATAAAATGGAATATGATGACTCAAAAGATGAAAATGAAGAGATTGAAATGAATGATGATGATGATGACTATGAACAAATATTTCTTCAACATGAACTTAACAAGAGAAGGAAGTTTTCACTTGTTACATTGGGATCAACATTTTGTATTTAACATTATATGAAGTACCTCATGAAACAAAATGTTAGAACTTCGATATACTCAAGGTGGCCATATGTCCTTGAGGTGCTGAACATCCCAGGTGAGAGTTTATACGATGTTCAGAATGTGGCCACATGTACTCATTCGACTAGCAAAATTACTAATGGACAATTATGGTTTACGTTCAACAAGGACAACGCGTGCAGAACAGACATTGACCATGTTTATGTGGACTTGTGCGTATGGGCACTCCAATCATAATGTTCAATTTAGATTTCAGCATTCTTGAGAAACAGCAAGTAGAAAATTTGCTTAAGTTTTGAAATCTTTGGTTATTTTTTCTAGAGATATTATACAACCACCTGATCATCAATTTAAAGAGATTCCAAGTAAAATTAGAGAAAATCTTGACCACATTTCAAAGCCGCAATTGGAGCTATGGATTGTACTCACATTCATGCCGTTATAACTCCGAAGGAGAATGAAATTTCTTATATTGGTAGAAAAGGCTATGCCACACAAAATGTGATGACACTATGTAATTTTAACATCATGTTCACCTTCGTTCAGGCTAGTTGGGAAGGATTTGCACATGACACACATATCCTTACATCGATATTAGAAAAGTACAAGAATTCATATATGTTTCCACATCCTCCCCAAGGTATGTTCTCCTTTTCTTTTCACTTGAATTAATATTAAAATTGCACCTTTTAATATTATCTTGTAGATGCGGGTTACCCACATATGAAAGGATACTTCGCACCTTTTAAAGGACAACAACATCGATATCATCTTCCTAATTTTAGACGTTCAAGCCAGCCTCCTACAGGATACTATGAAGTATTTAATTTTGCACATGCATCTCTTAGAAATGTGATTTAAAGAACATTTGGGGTGTGGAAGATTAGATGGAGAATATTACTCGATATGCCAAGTTACGAATTCTCTACACAATGCAAAATTATGGTGACAACCGCGGCCCTTCATAGTTATATCAGGAAATATTCCATCGAAGATGAAGAATTCAATTGGTGTGATCAAGATCCCAATTACATGCCCCTAGTAGAAGACGATGAGAGAGAACAACATACCAATCGATATGATTATTCAATAGAGCATAGCGGAGCATTGGATGATAATGATATGCTTTCTCTTCATAGTAAAATTGTTAGTTCTTTAATGAGTAGGTAATAATTGATCTATTTGAAGGGTAGGTAGAAAGAGAAATAAAGTACCATGTTTTATAATATTTTTGTATTGATTAATGCTTCACTTTTGGTTGTTTGTTTTTTCTAATTTGATGCTTACCAAAGAATAAAATTTCATATGTGTATATCTTTTAGAAACACATAGAATTTGATGGTTATAAACCAAAAAAAAAAAAACAAGCTCTTGCTTTAGTAAAGAAATAAGTAGAAATAAATAATTATAATGTAAAAAGAAAAAAAAATCTAAATGATACATTAATTAAGAAGTACTTTAGAAGAATTTAGGTCAAACAACTCCAATTGTTCAAAACTATTTTCATATAAACTAGGCCAAACGCTTTATAATTTCTCGAAAAACAGCTTTTTTTTTTAAAAAAACTACTTTTACAAATCTAAAATAGTTTTCCATAAATTAGGCCAAACAACATCTAAGTCTAGTCGTCCGCCTTATAAAAATTGCACGTTTGACTTGTTTTGCTTATGGCCCTTTAAGTAAGTAAGTGACATGAATGTGTATTCTTTGGAATAATGTGTAAGAAATTTTTGCAATCGTTTATTTCCTTCCTTATGTTTCAACTAATTTCATTTGTTTGTACCGTGTGATTATGTGTTAACGGATAATGTGCAAAGTGTAATGATAGGGAATGTAAGAGTTATTTACTGGACTTAGGAAGCTCCTGATCTCACTATCTTTTAGGTTTTTGAAAGCTAAAAAGCATCATGGGAGCATCTAAGAAGGCTAGCTTCAAGTTGGGAAGGTGGACCTTATTATATGTCTATGAAAGGACTATGTTAAGTAAATACAAATATGAATGTACTTTGTATGCAAATGTGTAAGACTCTTATAGCTATAATTTATGTACAAAATGGATACTTTAGAACTACCCGGCCTGACTTTAGTCAAATTTTGTTATGAGCTTCCAGCCTTCTGCCATACTCATCTACTAACATGACTATTACGGTTAAGGAGCTTAAACAACCTAGTGGTTGTTCCAAGTCAGACTTCCACGACGGTGACGTGCTTATCTCATAAGGCGAGGGCATTATAGAAGTGGTATATATCATAGCAATAATCTTGCAACCTTTAACGTATAAGGCCTGTGTGTGTTTGTGTCTAAACATGTGAAAACATATTTTTATGTGCATGTATGTGTATCATTTAAATTATATGCACTTTACTTAGTTTGTGTGTTGATTTGTCCAATGCTTAACATACAAATGAACCTATAGGATCCTTGTTTAAATGGTTTCTGAAGAAGGAGGAGGGGATCCAATAAGGGTGGAAATAAAGCCGGCCATATGATAGGATTAACAGTTAACAAGTTCCATACAACCTTTGAAGTTCAAGGGAACTGTGCATTTTTCCGAGTTAAATGAGTGGTTGAGGGAGACTGATAAAATATTCAAGACCATAATGTGCTCTGCGGAGTACAAAGTGAGATTGGTTGTGCATTTAGTTATAAGAGAAGCATATCATCAGTGGGACTCTATTAAGCCAAGCTCAGAGGAGGAAAAGGCACCCCTTAACATAGAGCAAGCTTAAAGAGAATATGAATAAGCAATACTATCCTAGGGATGCACAGAGGGCCAATGAGTTAGAATTGTCCAACTTGGCGAAGGGCCATATGATAGTGATGGAATACAGTGCTAAATTAATAAACTCAACCGATTTGGAAGGCATCTAATGGAGACAGAGCAAACGAAAGTTGATCAATTTGAATATGGTTTAGACATTGCAATACATAAGGCTTTATCATCTCAAATCTTCATTAAGTATCAAAAGATGTACAAGAGAGCAAGAGGAGTCGAAAAGATCCCGAATGAAACCAAACTAAGAATACAACAATTGCAAAACAATCTGGCAGAGAAAATTTAAAATAGAAGAACATCACCCAATAACAACAAGGAGATCTGACTTATGACAAAAAATATTGCATTCTATAAGAAAATGTATGGTTGAACTAAATACTACCGATTGATAGGAAAGTGCTTCAATTGCAGAAAACCAGCCCATATAGCTACTCATTGTCCCCAACCCAATAAAAGAGCCATTGGAAATACTAAGAGATCATATCATAATGATGGAAAAACCTCCCAATCACTAAATACAAAGATAAAGATCATAAAGTATCATAGGAGCAAAAGTTATGTGGGAAAGATATATGTCATGAACTTGTCAAAAAAGAATTAATGGACCAATAAATTTGTAAAAAGTACACAAAAATCAATAAGTCACTTCTCCTATCAAGCCCTTCACCCTTAGGTTGATCAGAAAAGGTTTCTAAAAGGTTCCCCTATAATCCTTGATATGGGACTGCCTGACTCCATTGGTTCAAGTTAAAGTTTAGATTTGGAGGCGAAGGTACGATGCTAGAATATGATATATCCCAACACCACCTGTCATCACCGATAATCTCTACCAACTAAATTGGACAATTGAAATGTTGTACTAAAGGAAAGCATGCGTGCAACATATTAATGAATCAAAATTAAATAAAACAACCTTCATAGTTTAGATAAAATGCAAAATAAAAGAAAAATAAAAAAAATACAGCGAACGGCGATGCTATCTTCAGATTACATCTTTCATCTTTGTAGATTCTAAAACAAATTTAATCGACTAAAAAGAGAAATGTCAAAGAGGGAGGAAAAAAAGTCAATTGACCCTCAGGTTGACCACCTAATTAGCCCTCGAGCCCAACAGGTGGTGGACCCTCAGTTTTGGTATAGCAAGTAGCAGCACTCCTTTTTTTTGAAGTCTTTGCAGCGGTCTCTTCTTTTTCTAGCCTTACAAGCTCTTCTTTTTTCCCTCTCTACTCCTCTACTTCCCTCTAATTCCTCTTTAATCTCCCCCTCCCCCCTCCCCCCAAAATGGGTTAGCCGCCAATTTGAAATTAGGATAGCATGAGATAGGGATTGGATAGAATTGAAAAAATTCAATTTTGAATGGAGAAAGTTCACTTTCTCCTGCTTATCCCTTGTCCTACCGAATTGACCCATTCAAGCTTGGAAATCGACTAATATTTTTCACTACAAAAAATATCAATATAGTTAAAACTGGAGCACAATCAAGTTCTTGGTCGATCCGATCCAAGACCCTAACTGGATTTTGGGTCTAGTCCAGTGCCCGAACTCAGACAGGCTCTATAACAGGACCAAGACTACCAAAAACTAAGGTCAAATTTAGGTTTTATGCTGCTAGGCTTTCGAGTGTATAGATTGAGCTTTCAATTTTGTCATCAGGCATTATAAAAAATCAAGACACTGTTTTTTTTAATTTCAACATTATGATTTGCGAAAATTCTTAAGATAATCCATTCTAATATTTACGGAAATTGAACACTAGACAATATTTTGGGGGGGGGGGGATTTATTTCAACGGCTGTAAAATGTACACTCTAGTCCTACTATTTCTAAATGCTATTAACCACTAAATGTTGCTAAATGTTACGGAACGCTCTCCAACATTGCTAGCCACTGACCGCTAACAAATCTTTACGGTAAGAAAACTATTAGCAATAATTGAACAAAGTGAAATGACGACTTTTTTAGCAATAATTGAATGAAGTAAAATGATGTTTTGGTCCTTCAATACATGAGCATCACAATTTGGCTGTCGGCATAGCAATTAAACATGAATTCAACAAAAGTCGTTCTCATGTACCATAATTTTTTTTAAAAAGGGCCAATATGGGAGTAAAATCTTTTCAACTTTTCGACTTTCTTTGCTATAGATGACAGTGGAAAGTATATTTGGAGTCTTAAGGAAAACTTGGAAAATATTGAAGAATAGAAAACATAGTATGATTAAAGAGGAGTCATACGCAATACAACTTAATTCGGATCCATAGATAAGACTTAAGAGATACCGATATGATTTGGTCATTTACCAATATAAATTAGAGTTTGACATGCAGCTTTTTGTACTGTAAGCATTCAACTCTTGCCATCCCAAATGCCATTCAACTTTTATCATCACATGCTTCTTTTTTTTTGGGGAGGGTTAATGAATGTCGTTCAACTCTTCTTCTAACCTAATTTATGGTTCAAATATATATTAGAATAAAAAATAGCTATCTAGAGTTCTCGATGATAATCCTGAACACTTCCAATTTTCAAATGCTGGTAACTACTCTTCAACATTACTGAACGTTGCTAGTTCTAACTGTTGAAACGAGCATACTCTAATTACACTCATCATTAATGAGAACAAAGTCAAAAGTTTCAAGAGAATAATGATGAACACCTCCTAATGAGGAATACTTATAGGTTTCACGTAGTAAGAGATACATGGGTATCAATTTAGGATAAGTGAAGAAACTCTATCTATGTGAAAGACATGAGTGTATATGTTTAGGATAATTGTAAATGACTCATTATTGTTAGCTGCTTCTAATCACTAACTGCTAGTTTTAACTATTGACAAGCAGACACAGTTACTAAAGAAGCAAAGTACTGTACATGCCACCTAGTTGTAGAAACAACTTACTGGCCGACTAGTTGCTAGATGTAATTGAAATGTCAGAAAAGCCTCTATATCGCTAATGCTGTTGTAGTTGTTATTATACATCTCTTTAAAAAAAAGCTAAAATATATGAGAATTTATTAGCATTATAATGGAGATTTCAGTTCAATTAAGAGAATTTTAATTTTTCATAAATTTTAAATCATATTCATATAGATTCTATTGATAGAAATCCACCTCTTTTGCATTGTCAGCAATTAATACAACAACAACAATAACAAACTCCCAATGTGGGTCCCTCTTTCGCGGGGTCTGGGGAGATCCAACTGTAGGTAATCTTACCTCTACCGGTATTCCTACCCATGGAGATGTTAATTCCATAAGACCCACAAAACAGCTTTGAGAAAAAGGTTTGAAGAGAAAACGATTGCAAAAACCATAGACCGCCGTAAGAGAAAGGGGGAGGGGGAAAAAGATCCGGATAAGCGAAAAGATAGGGAGCGGAGACATATCTCAACAAACCAGGGGCGCTTGGTGCCGTGGCATCCTGGGAAAGCACGACCTGCAGACAAGCAAACCAAAAAAACCTTACCCACCCCACCCCACCCCACCCCACACTGCCTAAGCTACTGCCACCTACGGAGTCGGTCCCCTACAATCAGGGACCTTAATCCTATCCCGCCACAAACTCCTATCCTGAGCCATGTCCTCCGTGAGACCGACAACTCTGAGATCCTCTCTAACCACCTCTTCTAGGCTCTTCTTCGGCCTGCCCCTCCCTCTCTTACCACCGGGGGGTTGATACTCTCGCACCTTCGCACCGGGGCGGCCACACTTCTCCTCTTTACGTGGCCGAACCATCTGAGCCTCGATTCCCTCATCTTCTCCTCTATGGGGGCCACTCCAGCTAAGCCCCTAATTACCCCATTTGTGATCCTATCCAATCTCGTAAAACCACACATCCACCTGACCATCCTCATCTCGGCTACCATCAACCTTTGTACCTGCGCCTTTTTTAGAGGCCAACACTCCGATCCATAGAGAACAGCCGGTCTAACTACCATCCGATAGACTTTGCCTTTCAAACCCATGGGCACTCTTTTGTCACACAGCACCCCTGACGTTGCCTTCCACTTTTGCCAGCCCACTCTAATCCGCTGGTTAATATCCTCATCAATGTCCCCATTCTGATGGATGATCGAGCCCAGATACTTGAATTTGGCGACCTTCGGTATTTCCCTCCCATCCAGTACGATTTCTCTCCCCTCTTCTATCCTTCCGCTGAAACAACAGTGAAGGTATTCCGTTTTCGATCTACTCAACCGAAAGCCTCTAACCTCAAGTGTATGCCTCCAACTCTCCAACCTGTCATTTACCCTCTGCCTGGTCACATCAATAAGGACGATGTCATCTGCAAATAGCATGCACCAAGGCACCTCGTCCTGGATTCCTCTAGTGAGTTCGTCCAAAACTAATGTGAAAAGAAACGGGCTTAAAGATGAGCCCTGATGCAGACCCAAACTAACAGCAACGTCATTGGAGACCCTTCCCGGAGTCCTAACCCTCGTCCGCCCTCCCTTGTACATATCCTTGATAACACGAATGTACGCGAGCGACACCCTTTTCTTTTCCAAACACCTCCACAATACCTCCCTTGGCACTCTATCATATGCTTTCTCCAGGTCAATGAACACCATATGGAGATCCACCTTTCTATCCCTGAACAAGCCCATGAGCCCTCTGAGGAGGTATATTGCCTCAATGGTTGCCCTGTCTGGCATGAAACCGAATTGGTTTTCTGAAATCTCTACTTCTTCTCGCAGCCTTCTCTCAATCACCCTCTCCCACAGCTTCATAGTGTGGCTGAGCAGCTTGATGCCCCTAAAGTTATGACAATCTTGGATATCCTCTTTGTTTTTGTACAGTGGGATGACTGTGCTGACCCTCCATTCTCTGGGCATCTTGGCGGTCCTGAAAATAACATTGAAAAGCTCCGTGAGCCACTCTAGTCCCACTTCCCCCATAAACTTCCAAACTTCCACTGGTATCTGGTCTGGGCCCACGGCCTTTCCCTTCGCCATCTTCTTCAAGGCCTCCCTAATCTCCTCCTTTGTTATCATGATGCCCGCACACTGATCACTACACTCGCCGCCCCTACTACAATCGTCTCCCCCCCTTCCCCATTGAGGAGTTTAACAAAGAACCTCTGCCATGTCTCCTTAATTTCAGCATCTTCAGTCAACACCTTACCCTCTTCGTCCTTGATACACCTTACGACTCCCAAATCCCTAGTCTTTCTCTCCCTCGCCCTAGCCAGTTTAAAAATCTCCTTCTCCCCTTCTTTCGTCCCGAATTTATGGTACAGTCTATCAAACGCCTGACTCTTTACTACTGCCACCGCCCTTCTAGCCACCTTCTTGGCCTCCTTGTATCTGATCTTTTTATGAGCCCTCTCGTCCTCCGAACGGCTGCTCATGAACTCCACGTAAGCCTTTTTTTTGCCTTGACTTTCCTCTTTACCTCTTCGTTCCACCACCAGGCGCCCTCCATCCTGTTGCCGCCTCCCCTGGAAAGACCTAAGGTTTCCTTAGCCGACCTTCGGATGCAATCCGCCATAGCATCCCACATCGAGTCGGCGTCTTCCGCCCTCCTCCAAACTCTCTCCTCAGCTAATCTCTCTGCTATTAACCCTGCCTTCTCCTTTGTGAGGATCCACCACTTAATTCTGGGTTCTTCGGTTGTCCTCTTCGACCTCTTAGGATACTTGAACTCTGCATCTAAAACCAACAACCTGTGTTGAGTTCCCAGCAATTCGCTGGGAATCACTTTGCAGTCCTTACACGATCTCCGAGTTTCCTCCCTCGTTAGGAAGTAGTCAATTTGGGTCTTGCAAGAAATGCTCTTAAAGGTCACCAGGTGGTCCTCCTTCTTCTTGAAGAAGGAGTTGACCACCAATAAGTCAAAGGCCACCGCAAAGTCCAGCACAGAGACCCCTCCCGCATTCCTCTCTCCGAAACCGAGGCCCCCGTGGACCCCATCGTATCCTGCTGCCTCCGCGCCGATATAGCCGTTAAAGTCTCCTCCTATGAACAGTTTCTCGCTCTGAGGTACCTCTTGGGTGACCTCATTTAGGTCCTCCCAGAAGAGCTTCTTAGTTTCTTCCGGCAGGCCTACTTAGGGCGCATACGCGCTCACTACGTTCACGAAAACTGAACCCATCAAAACCTTAATGGCCATAATCCGGTCGCTCTTACGCCTCACTTCGACCACCTGATCCGCCAAATCCTTCACGATTAGGATGTCAACTCCATTCTTTGCCTTGGCTGACCCCGAGTACCAAAGCTTGTATCCATCAATCTCTCTAGCTTTCGCCCCAACCCACTTCGTCTCCTGGATACACGCTATACTAACCTTACGTCTATGCAGAGACTTAACTAATTCTATTGACTTACCCGTGAGGGTCCCAATGTTCCAGGATGCTAGGCGTACCTTCCGCAACCCTAACCCCCTCCTAACCCCAGAACTCCCTGGATGACAGGCTGAAACAGCTACATTGTTAGCAATTAACGCCACCCAAAATTGAGATCCTTGTACAAAGTTGAATATATAGCATTGCCAACCACAAGTACATCATTTATTTAAGAGGGGGCAAAAAAACAGATGGGTGGAGGTTGAGGTCAGTCAACCAAAATCATCACCCATAATTTTGTTTTTTTTTTTTTGAGAATTAAAATGGGGAAAGAGAGGCCAATATGTCATCAAATGGAATAAACATAAGGTTTTTTAGGTTTACAGTGTGTAAAGAAAAAGGATGATGGGTGATGTTTGTTGTGGTCCTTTTTCTCTCTGATTCACTCTCTCTCTTCAATGCTGCAACTGTCTGCCAGATTATCCAGTATCTTTGTTGAACTAACTCTTACAATGAAATTTTAATTCTCATTAATTTGTATTTATTGTGCTTTCAGACACATAAATGTATTTAATTTGGTTTTCCACGGCCTTCCTGTCATTCACCATTCTTTCTAAAATCCTCCTCCAAGGTGATCATCAAACCTTTTTTCTGTAAGATTTATGCTTTTTCTGCCCCTTTTGCTTTCTGTTTTTTTTTTTGTTTTTCGGGGGCTGTTTTTTGTTTCCTCCCTCCAATTTATCTTTTCAGTTCAATTCATCTTCCGGGCTTGATCACAACCCCTTTTTTGGATAATATCCCAGGTTTGAGGAATTCAAAGCTCAATTCTTCAGGAACAAACCCTTATTTTCAATTTTGAAAATGAAGGGCTTGCATTTTATTGGATAATGAAAGCAAAAAACAAAAGACAAAGGGGTTGGAAATAAGGATGTAAAGAAATTGTAAAATGGTCAAAAGCTGAAAGGGGTCCATAGCTCTGCTTTTCATAAAGTTAATAATTTGCATTTTGAAACTTTGATTGATACCCAAATATTTGAGCAACTGAAAAATTCCTGCTTGATTGATCATAGAATTGGCTAAAAGGGTTTCATTAGTCTATGACCCAGCTCTTTATAAAAAGGCCAGGAAAAATTTGGTGGAAACCCAAGGATGCTTGATTCAAGATTTTTGTCACTATTTTAGACCCACTAACCCAATTCTCTTCTTTCTCTTTTATCTTGTTTCAATTTGTAGAAGTCTTACGCGTTGCTGATTGTGTACTTATTTGCTAATTGCTGTTAAGATCATCCTGATATGCTGATCTTGATTCCCCAAAAAAATAAACAAAGAAAGAAAGAAGGTGCAGATTGGAGAGATGATCACCAGCTGTTTGATAAATTGCCCAAGAGGAGGAATCACTTTAACGCAGAATAGTTATATCTTGTAAGCATTTGTTATGCTTCAACTATCAATTTTTCTCTGCAAAGCTTCATTGACAACTTATATGCTTAGCTTTACATTTTGCTGTCAATTTTAGTCATTAAAACTACTTTATCCTGCAGTCCTGCTGTCTATTGTTCTGATTATCCATTACTTTTTAGGACCTGTTTAACCTTTGCACATTTTGTCCTAAACTAAGCTGATGATAAGAAGTTGCTGTTTTTGGTATATCTGGAAGGAATAAAGAACCAAAGGCAAAACAAAGTGTCATTGAACTCTTGAACAGATCCAGAAAAACCTAGTGGAGCTGCCATTAGTTTCTTCCACAGGTAGCTCTTTTGATCAGTCACTCACTCTGATTGCTCTATCATTTCAGGAATATTATGCCCTCTCTTCCTCTTGCAATATGCCACCTTACAGAGTACTCGAATCACAAGTTTATCCACTTGTTGTTTAACAAAGTATATCACCCACTAATTTCTGTATCATGACTCATGACCAGAATATTTCAGTTAGTTCCATAGACCCCAGCCACGATATAAGTTCCACGGATGCCAATTTATCCCCAAGTAAATGGTCATGGCACAATGATGGGGATGTCCTTCCCCCTTGGCTTGACCAAAGACATCACCTCAATAATGGAGCATAATTTACCAAAAAACAAGAAAAAAAGTTTAGGAACCGTTTCTTACTTTCTTTCATAAAGTTTCTAAAAAGGAATTTTTTTGTACCCCTTTTTGTTTGTGGTTGTTGGGGTTGGGTAAATCATAAATGTCTGATTAAATCTAAAGGATTAGATGTAACATATGGTATCAATACGAATTGGCTAAGTTTATCTTGTTTTGGTTTGGGCCAGGTCAATTTGGGCTGCCTTGTGTCAATATCATGTCGAATCTAGTTTTGTGTAGTTCAAGCTGGGTCAAGTTTTGCTGGTTTATGTTGGGTGTGACAAAGGCGAAAGAAAATGCCCTGTAAAGTAACACTACTTGTCCTTTTGCTATGAGCTGTGAAATACCCTTCGCAAATCCTTGCTCTTTCCACCTTAGTCTGTATGACACCTTTTTATTTTCCTTTATATGTTATGTACCTCACACACGCTCCAATTGACATTGTTTCATCAGAATATGACAGTTTTTCGGATAATTTTCTGAAATTGAGAGCTCTGGCATCCTTCTAATGTGGCACAAGATACATACGGATCAGAGAATTCATATTCAGAATTCTGCTGAGCCTTGACGATCTTCAAGGTTCATCAACAGCTTCAAGTATTGAATAAAGGTTCAGAATGCAAGAGTTTTGAAGGCTTTAGGGTGAACCAAGTGAAACTTTGGCATTGATCAGTTATAGAAACTAACATCAGAATCAAAGCAGGATTTGGAAAAAATGCCTGAAGAGGAAAAAACTGAGTTGGAAAGTAACGGAAAACTTGTGAAAGAAATCCGTATTGACAGCGAAATGGTGGATAAGTTTTGGATAGAGGATTCCAAGACCTATTACAGTAAACCAGAGAAAGGGATGCTGGGGACTCTGATATTTAATGATTTTTGTGATGAGAGCGTCATTCTGCTCATGGGAAGTGACTGTGGCGCTGAAGACTTGATAATGGAAGGTGAAGTATTTTCAGAAGCGAGTGATGCAATTTCCTTTGATTATGAGCCCATTACACAATCTATGGTTCTTAGAGAGAAATTAAATGGTGGTGATTTTGACGCTAAGCTACTTAGAGGGAAGGACCAACAAGAGGAGAACAAATCTTCTCAGGTAAATCTTCTGCCGAGTTCTTTCCATGACTTGCAATTTTTCATTTCGAACTGTCTCTTTTCATGGATTTCCTTTTCACACAGGCACACACATATAGAGAGAAGCATGCATGCACACACACACGCAAAGAACACAGAACAGAAAATTAGCAGAGAAAGAAAACGTTATCATCAATCTGTTGTTGGTTAATAGAACTTTCAATATCAATAGCTCGAGTTATGTCTAGAATTTGTATTGTTAAGAGTCAGTAGTCAGTATTACACTCCTGTCATAGTGTTGAGTAAACCAAAAGAGTTTAGGTATTGGAATTGTCATTTCTTACCAGAAATTTGCGTACAGGGCCCCCCCCCCCCCCCCCCACCCCAAATTAAGGTTCAAGTGTCTTAATACCCCTCTCTGGGTGCTGAATGCCTGGTTCACTTCAGGTGAAATAAGAGTCCAACTCACCGAGTAAATCACACAATTTGTTAGTATGTGTTCATTGATCTCATAAGATGGGAAATAAATCTGCAGAGCATTTTGTTAACACCTTAATGATTGTACGCTTCGTCTTACTGGCAAACATAATGTAATCAGGGGTGCTATATATGCTGGTAGATCATAGCAGGGTTGTCCATTAAAAAACAAAGAAAAACAGATTATAAGCAGGGAAGAAATGTTTTTTGTCAAGACAGCATGAGAAATAAAAGGTCATAAATCAGAGTAATTCCTTAGGTTGGTTTTTGCTACATTCTCAGAGTGATTTGAAAGCAAAAATCAGACGGATATCTTCTTGCCTTCGCTGATGAAATAGCCTAAGTAATATATTTACATAAATTCATATCTATATTACATGTATGCCAGTTCATCATTCTGTTAAACCCATTTCCCATGGATTTATGTTTATGGATACAAATGACAAATAAATAAATCTAAGTTACATTTTCAGGTTGTAAACAAGGTGGCAGAGGCAACAAACACCATGGCAGCATCTACCATCGGAGAATCCAAAAGCCAAGAACAGTCGGAAGACGTTAAGATCCACAATCTGGAAACCGAGAATATGATCTCCTTTGGAAGAGCGGTTCACGAAAACATTAATGGAATCTGCCAATACTCGGGAACCCTTCCTTATTCAGGGAGTGTATCTCTTCGGTCCACCAGCAGCACAGCCAGCACTCAGTCTTTTGCTTTTCCAATGTAAAGTATCATCTTTCTCTTTGCTCCTCCTCCCTTTCCCCTCTTCATCAGTTTAGACCTGGAAAAGTTGATCTATTCTTGATTACCTGACCTGAACAACAGAAAAACCGAACCCCATTTTGATGTGAATCCATGTTGACCCAACTCAACCCAAGTAAAAGGGTCCAAAATTTCCTAACCAATCTGGATTTATATTTTCTTGACAAACTTATGGACCATTTGGCATGATTCTAACGTGACCCTAAGCTGAAACAAACATGACCATATGATTCCAATGTCTTGTTTCAACACTGACATCTAAGATGTAGGAAATAGCTATTAGTTTCTAATAGCACATCTTCGACCAAATGATGCGATGATAATACTGCAATTAGAATGATCACACAGCTTCTTTTTTAGTTAATAGTGTCGTTTATGTTTTTGTGCTGGGTGAATTGATGGGGATGACAGATTGGCACAGGAGTGGAACAACAGCCCTGTAAGAATGGCAAAGCCTGACATGAGGCAGTTGAGGAAGCAAAAGAGTTGGAAGATGAAAATTGGCTGCCTCTGCTGTAGATTCTGATTCATGCTTCTGGTTTTCTTCTTCTTCTACGACTTCTGTCTTCAGTCTGTGGGCAGTGTATTTTACTGATCCACAAGAAGGGCTAGCGTGAAAAAACCAGGTCTGCCGTTCAAATCAAAGCCTAAGAACTTTTGTGAAATGATGAATGTATTTATGCATATTTCTCGGTTGCTAGAATTTTTATCAATGTGACAGCTTTCATAGTTCTGTTTCTGATTTTTGAACATCTGAATATGATCCACTCTTTGGTTTACTCCCTCCAATACCCACGTTAAATTGTGTGGCACTCCTTCTCTTGTAATGCGTATGTGTGGCGCCAGAATTCAGCCAATGCTTCCGTCCTTCACTCTTCTTTGCCAATGTGGTTGTACTGTAAAGTGTAAACATGGACCTACAATATTTGGATATAAACAGTGGGATTCAGGGCATAGTTGGAAGACTCCAAAACTGATTGTGTCAGACTTCATTTGGGACGGTTTCCTTCAGACTTGGAACCAGAGTATTCTTTACCCCTTGGGTTCGGATTGGATCTCGCTTGTCTGTCGAATGCATGGTCATCCCTAGCCAATTGAGTTGTTCAAGTTTTGTACCTAAAACCAAGCTTACAACCTTAAGAATGGAATATCTTTAGAGAAATCTCAAAAAGATGGGGGGAAGAAAACGCATGAAATACTTTTTTGTCATGTCTAATGTCTATATTTTTTTAAAACAAGAAAACAAAAAATGCCCACAGTTTAGAGTTGGGTTTGGATCAATTTTGAGTAAAATTTTGCTTACTCTCACCCTGAAGAATTTCTACTCACCTTTTCCTAATAAATTTGGCCAGATCTCGTTTGAAGTTGTATCTTATATTCATCCCTAGAAGAAAACAAAAAAAAGGTCACAATTTAAAGTCGGGTTTGGAGGCTTTTGAGATTCAAACTGGAGGCCTCTTGCTTAAAAATACTTTGATACTGTGTTCAAAAACCATCTCAACCACAAACTTAAGCTAATGGTTAAAGGCCTATGAGTAGTTTTATACTCTAATAATAACATATTTGTAATTAAACTTGTGTAAGAAAAGCGAGAGGAACCGTGAGAAAAGTGGGGGGAAAAACTTTTTAAAAAAGAAAATAAATCATCAATATGCCTTTTTTTTCTACTAGACATAAATGTTTCATACAGTGAGATATGAGAGATTGTTGTAAATTGTAATCAAGGCTCATAATAAGGAGCTTAAGTCGGGTTTAATATAATTTTTAAAACCAATTGGCAACAATTAGTTTAATTAGGCTTCTTACGTGGGATTTTTTACACTCATATGTGATATTTCAACAATCTCCTTTTCGTACTTGCATCTCTTTTTCAAACCACAACGCTATGCTTCCCTTTCACTAGAAGACCTCATTTAAAGTGTACCCCACCAAACTTTGGCCACATCACACCCACACCAAAGCAAATAAGGCTCCGCTTAGTCAACACCGATGTGTCACTACACTGATTAAAGTCCTTATCATGGACTCCGCCATACCACGCACCTCCACCCAACCGAACCCACCATCAACTTCGATACCACATGTTGAGGTAGGAAGAAACTCACATATTCTTGTTGGAATCAAAAACTCACTACACAATCTCAAACCAAGATCTGATGCCATTAGTTGAGAACTAAAGCATCAAATAAACTTTAGCCATACATAGACACTCACAAGTCTACACATCAAGAGAAGACAACACAAGATATTAGTTGTTTCGTCAGTGAACAACCACAACATTTCGAATGGTAGAGAGAAAAAGAGAGAGAGCAGTCAGCAAAGGGCATAACCCAAAATACTAGTTGACAATCCACTCTCTCCAATACATGCTAGTGCAGCAATAACCACACACTATTTGCTGCATTTGCTTTGAAACTTTAATGAATACCTGTCTTTCAGGGTCCCCTTTTTATGCACATGAAAAAGGCAATTATAAATAAACTTTTTTTTGAATGGAAGTGGATTAGTTAACAAAATATCTCAATAAATGTCAAGTTCTCTGTTAACAATTTTCAGAGACACATACTCTTTTTTTTTAACAAACTAATGAATTGGCATGCAATGAATGATCCTTTAACATAGGTCATTATTAGTGCTGGCAAAATCTTGATTTTGGGTTGAATTCGGGTCAGACAAATCGGATAATGTCAAAATTCAGACAAGAAATTGATGTTCAATTCTCGGATTTTTCGGGATCGGACAATTTGGACAAGGCTAAATTCAGGTCAAAATCGAGTTCAGACAATATAAATATAAAAAATGTTGTGTCCGGATTCAAAATTCGGACAAAAAATTCATGATCATACACTTTTTTTGGGCCGGATAAATTTGAATATTCAGGTCAGGTAACTTTTTGCCAGCTCCAGGTATTATGGACTACAATAGTTAGTGCACCCAAATTAACAACCATGTCACCCTATTCGGTTTACGTGGACCTAACCCATCAAAATCCAAAATATGTTGATTGTTTGGATTTGGGCTATTTCTGATGTGAAATCTAAATTTCTTATTACAAATCTCAAAAATTTTGAGTTAATTTGAGTTAGATTTTAAAGCCGGATACTTGCAAACAACTCTTTTTTTCTTTTATTTTAACAATGGTAAATGATAAAGAATGAAAGTTAGGCGTCTCTTCTCACATGAATACGTCGAACTAAACTTGTAAACAACTCTATTATGTAATATTTCATGCTTTGGTATCCATCCTCAAACTAAGGTGTCATAAAAGAGGAGGGCAAGAGGTAGAAAACCTAACCCTAGCAGGACTAACAAGGATGATTGGGCATAATTGGCTAACTTACACATTTTGCTTCTGCCACACCAACTGAACGTCCCTACATGACTCACCCATCATGTGCCTACCTACCTAGCTAACTAGTGTGGACATATTCACAATACTATTGGTATCATAAATGATAGTAGTATGCATTCAACTGTACATCATGATGACTATGGAGATGAAGTAATGGAAGAAGAAGAAAAAACAGGGCCATGTGTCTTAGTTGAATATTTGATGAGAGCTCAATTGGTGAGTCATATACATTTGTCCTACACTCTCTATTAATGGCTAATTTTCTCCCTATCTATCAATCTCTTTCAATTCTGTAGCCATAATAGGCAGTGCAATAATAAGGTGAATTGGTAAAAGAAACTAGTAGTGTTACTCAATGTAAACTTCCACATTTCTACATGCCCTATGATTTAGCTAGGGGACGACCGTACATGCTTCATCTTGCATTATTAGAGTAAAATCAACTAGCTAGCTAACTATTAGCTACCACTTACTATTGGAAATATCACACGTGAATTGGAGTCCAATATCAGGAGTTTGACGAGAAGGATCATGGTATATAAGTCAAGTACACTACTTCTCCTCTTGCTAATTAGTTTTAAGATGAACCTCATTTGAGTTTATTATAGACCTGATCAATGGGTCAGGACCCCAACATGCCACAACCAAATCCAAAAAAATGAGGGTCGGGGTTAACTTTTTTGGTATTCGACCCACCTTAGCCCTCAAATTGAGGGTGCCTAAATATGATGAGAGTTGTGCTCAGAGGTTTTGACCCTTTGACCCAACCCGATGAGCCTTACTCTTTTTTTAAAAAAATTAAATCAAAACAAGATGTTTTGAGTTTCACTTGTTCAAACCCTTTTTGCTTTCTACTTTCTTGTCTCTCCATAGCTTCTCCCCACCCCTCCATATCTCACTGTCTCATATACTTCTAACGTCCCTCTCTTATGTTTGGAGTAGTCTTTTTAGTGAATTAATTGTTCTAATCACTAAATTATGCATTAGAATGTTTGTAATTGCAATACGTTTCTTTGGAACATTATATTATCGTTTGACATTGTGTTTTGTAGGATATTTAATGTTGAACTTTATAATAAAAATAAAAATTAGTAAACAATCTCACTTTTTATATAGGGAATGTTTGAGAGTTAGGTCTGGCCCGCTAACCTGAGGGGGCTCGTAGGGTTCGGGTCAGGGTCAAGGTTAAGGATATGCCCATCCATATGAGGGTAGGATAGAGTTAGGATTTAAAAAATCCTACTTATCAAACCTCATGACCCACCTTGACTCTCAATTTGGTCAGGTCTAACTTTTTCTCATAAGTCTGGGTTGAAGCGAGCTCTCCCGTTGAATTATCCCAACATGTGGTATTAGAGTCGATTGTGAGTTTCACTGGTTGAAGAAGGTGCGACATAGTGGATCCCTTGACCAGCTTGGTGAGATGACACATAGGTGTTGATTAGGCAGGAATACATGTCCTACAACGTGGCTCAATGGCGTTTGGTGAGCTCTTAGGTGGTATCATGGGAAAGCACCATTGGCAAGAGTGGAAAAAAAAGTGGAATGCATGGTCAGGACACCTGGAACAAAGTGAATGGCATGGAGACTCGGTGTAGAGCGGTATGTGAAGTTTGTGGAGTAGAATGCATATGTGCTCTTGATTGTGACTTGGCAGCTTGTACAGACTTCTGCTCAAGGGGGAGTTTCTGCATTGGTATGGTTCAGAAGAGACTCATGTGTGAAGGAGAGATTGTTGGGAATATTACACATGAGTGAAGAATCCCACATCAAGAGGTTGAGAGAAAAACCATAGTCTATAAGTAAAGTGGATTACTCTTCCTATTTGTAAATGGTTTCAGGATGAAATTCCACATCAAGAGCTCTTCCTTGGATCTTCCCAATATCCAGAATCAAAGCCAATGATGTGTTCTGCTAGGCAAAATAGATTTTGCATGGTGGACCCCATAGACGAGCTGGGTGAAGTGACACGCAGGTGTTGATCGAGCGGGAGCACATTTGCTATTGGTGTGGCTCCGATGGCATGGGTGAGCTCTTAAATGACATCATGAGAAAGCACCATGGAAAAAAGAAGAAAAACACATAGATTGCACAGTCGATACTCCTGGAACAGAGTGGCATAAAGGTTCAATGTGGAGCGGTATACGGACTCTGTGGAGTAGAGCACGGGTGTATTCTTGATGGTCACTTGGTAGCTTGGTAAAGATTTCCATTCAAGGAGGAGCTTGTGCGTTGAATTGGTTAGAAAGGCTTGTGCGAATGCCAGATTATTAGGAATATCACAAATAAGTGAAGAGCCCCACGTCGGAAGTTTAAAAAGAATGACTATGGTATATAAGTCAAGTGGACTACTCTTCTTATTGTCAATTGAGTTTAGGATAGAGCCTCACCTAGGCTTGTTGTCATGGGCCTTGGTTGAAGTAAGGCTTCCTCCTTAAATATCCTCAACATGTGGTATTAGAGTTGATGACACATTCGGCTGGATGAAGAAGTTGCGAAGTGGTCCCCAGGGACAAGCTCGATGAAGTGGCACCTAGATGTTGTCAAGTAGGCATACTTTTGCTATCGATGTTGCTTGATGGCGTGGGTGAGCTCGTGGTGGTATCATGTGAAAGCACTATGGAATTTCTCAAGAGGGAGCTTGCATGATTTGGTTCGGAAGAGACTCATGTGTGAGGAGAAGAATACTAGGAATCTTCCGACATGTGGTATCAGAGCCCATGGCGCATTCGGCTCTGACAACACATGTTAGGGAGATGCAAGGAGGGAGCCTGATTTTAACCAAGGTCCATGAAATCAAGCCCAAGTGTGATAATATCCTAAAATTAATTGGCAATACGAGAAGTAGTCCATTTAACTTATATACCGTGGTCCTTTTCTTCAAACTCTCGATGTGGGATTCTTCACTTATGTGTGATATTCCCAACACCTACATACATACACAAGCCCCTTCCCTAGTCCCTACAAAATGCACATATAGGATAGCTTGTAGATGAGCCACTTGGTTTAGTTACAAATCGGGTTAACTTTAAGTCGGGTCATGTTTGGGTCAAGCAGATTCTGTTTGGTTTCGGGTTGGGTCCTTTTCAATTTGGGTTAACTTCGGCTCATTCGATTTTTTTGTCTAATAAATTTATTTTGCAAAGGAAAATAAATTTGGGGAAAAAAATATTGGGTTGGATCGATTTCGCTTTCGAGTTAATTCACTTTGGGTCACGCGATTTCTTAGTCCAAAAAGCTTATTTTGCAAAGAAAAATAAGGTCGTGGAAAAAATATCGGGTTGGATAAACTAAATTTCGGTTTTGAGTCAACTGTTTCGAGTGTCAAGTCACGAATGGGTTTAATTTGGGTTTTAAGTTTCAGGTCAATTTTTCCACGTCCAGTACAGGATGGTGTAGGCAAAAGTTGTTCTTGTTAAATCGAAGCCTAATGGTATAAAAGACAAACATGTAAATTTGTTTTATTTCACATTCTTTTAAATGCAAAAACCACACAATCATTAAGTTAGATTGGTATTTAAGTTAATATTACAATATGAATTTGTCAACTACAATAAATTAGTATCTAATGTGAAGGCATTAGCTCAATTAGTAAATTTTTTGTGTATCATTATTCTAAACCTATATTCAAATTCTACTTGTATCGGTTTTTGCACTAAATTCTTTATACTTGAGAAAATAAATTAGCACTTGAAATCTAAATGGGTCTAATATTTCAAAACGAGGACGTTAAATTTAATTAATAACTTAGTGCATAATTTGGATAGAAAAATATTCGTAGTATGTGAAATGCGAATAAACATAGCAACGACTCAAATTGAGGGTCGGGTCGGGTCATAAGGGTCGGCAAACAAGATTTTCTCGACTGTGACCCTACCCGATCCTCATGCAGGTTGGCATATCCCTGACCTTGACCTTGACCTTGACCTTGACCCTGCGAGTACCATCAAGTCATCGGGTTAGACCCGATCCTCAAACCTCCTGATATAAAAAATGAGATTTTTCACTAAGTTTTTCTTTTATTATAAAGGTCAAAGTTAAACATCTTGCAAAAAAAAAAAGTCAAACGATAATATAATATTCCAATGAAGCGTATCGTAACTACAAACACTCTAATGCGTAATTTAGTCAATAAACCAATAGACCTATTAGTTCACTGGAATGACCACTCCAAACATCATCAGAGAGGGAGCGTTAGAAGGTTACGAACCAGAGAGATTTGATGAGGTGAATGGAAGGGGGAAGATGCTAAGGAGAGATGAAAAAGTGAAAGTGAAAAAGTTTTAAACAAATGAAACCGAAAGTATTTTATTTTTCTTTAAATTTTTAGTTTCTTAAAAAAGTAAGGGTTAGCGGGTCGGGTCAGTGGATCGAAACATTTACCCATGTCCGGCCCTCATCGTAGTCGGGTAGCCTCAATTTGAGGGTCGAAGACAAAAAAAGACTGACCCTGACCCTTGTTTTTAAGGGTCGGGGCAGGTCCCCGATCCAATCCGACCCGTTGATCAGGTCTACTCATGAGTCGGTTGTTGCTATATGAGGAACCCACATAGAGCTAGTGTTTGTCAATCTCTATATATCCGTTCATGTTTAAGCCTCCTATAGATGCCCCTTGTTGGTAGATTTGGCAAAACTGATCCGAAATCTGAACTGAATGACCTAAACCCATGTCCGACTCAACATCCGAAATATGCTCACCCAAAAGTGGACTTGAAATCCAAATTAACCCGAATCGAATTATATCCAAGCCGAAATTTTCTACAAAGTTGCTTATTTTTGCATAACAGGAATATTAGGCCAAAAATCAGTTGATTCTAAATCGACCGGAACCAAAGTTCTCCCGATCCAAAGGGACCCGACCCAAAATGCCATTTAACCTGAAACATAATTCGACCCAAACTTAACCTGATCCATACTTAATTAAACTGAATACCTCATTTATTAGATATTCTTGTGGGTGACACCAATAACACTCCAACTACAAAGGCAGGTCCCATGCAATACAACGTCCATTATTCATGAAGGTCAAATATCGATTATGACACCACTTATCTCATCTCTTTCTCTGAATTCAAGCCATTGCGCACAATCCTGAGTAATGATAAACGATGATGTCGATATGTAGCAAATAGCTAGACGATTCAGAAATTTGCATAGCTGTATATTGTACATTTGTTAATTTGTGTTTTGTAAGATTTTTATGATATGATACGTTTATTTGTGGTGTCCACTTCAAAAATTTTAAGATTTTTACACAAAAGTAATTTGTATACGTTTTTGACCAACGGATACCATTAGTATAACAAAAATTCATGTTCGGGTTGAATTTGTGTCGCACAACTCAGAAAACATCAAATTAAATTCAGGCAAGAAATTGATGTCTAATACCTGATTTTTCAGTGTTAAACAATTCAGATAAGACTAAGTTCGATTCAAAATCGGGTTCGGGCAGTAGAAGCATGACAAATGTTATGTTCGGAATTAAAATTCGGATGAAAAATTCATAATTGTACCAGTTTTTTCGAGTCGGACAAATTTGCGTATTCGCGTTAGACAACTTTTACCAGCGCTGGATCGATACCAGGAACACCATTATCAAATATATATGTGTGTGCATTATCCATATTGCTAATAAGTTGCCATTAACATCAATATCATAAGGAAAACAAGCCAGCCCTATATATATACACACTTCTAACGTTCCTTTCTTGCTTCTAGCTAGCCTAATCGACTAATTAAGCATGGGTAAAGCATTGATTTTGTTCATTTTGTTTAAAATGATCAATAGCTTTGTGATGCAATATTTTTACTGGCCTTGTCGATATGCTTATAGTAGATTGGCACCTGCTGCCTTGCTCCACCCGCCCCACTCAAGTTGGAAGCTGGAGGGACTTTTCCTCTGCCAATTATTTGGGAGAGGGAGAGGGGTGTGGGTTGTGCCTTGGACCTGGCAGTTTGTTCCCTTTCCTCTTGAGCCTGTTAGTCGGTCGAGTCCTTCTTAAGATAGAGGGTTCAATAAGTGATCCACACTTATCAAAAAAAATATATATATTTTTACTCGTCTTAAAACATTAGTACATAGAGTTTCTTCCTCTCCAACTTCTCTCCACCATTGTCAACACTAAGAGTGGTAGTTTTCTTCTCGAATTGAAGGTGAAGGACGGGATGGTCGGTTCTCCAGTCATTTTCAACTTTTCTTTGCTTTAATATTAGTATTATTTGTAAGTTTAGTTGTAATATCTCCAATTGGGAGATTAATCAATCTCTCCTTTTGGGAGAGTTGTTTATGTCTCTCCAATTGTGAGAGTTTTATTATAAGATTGTTCTTATCATGTTGTGTGTTTTTTTGAGTTTGAAAGGAATTGATCAATTATACATGTTGAAGTGGTGTTTTCATGGATTTTGGCTTTTCACCTATAATCTTTAGTGTTAGAAGAATATCTCGCTTAAGAGTATTACAATCGATCAGCAGATCAACATCAGTCAAGAAATTGTAATAAATTTGTGGGTTTCTTCTCCAGACTGTATCAAGAAACAGTGAACGTGTGAAGACGAGCGATCAATGTGTTGCAAGTTAGTATTTTTGATGTTGGGATATGATTTTCATATTAAAGATTGTATTTTTTATTAGTCGAATATGTATTGTAAGTGTCGTATGACGTATTATGGATGATGAATGAATTATTTCTTTCCTTGAAAAAAAAAATAGTACATAAAGTTTCAAAGAAATATTACCTTATCGTTCCTTTTGCATTTCACAGTAAAGTGTACTTGTTTAGGCAATATTATCAATGGTTGATCTCTAAAATTACGGTTATATATATTCCAATAAGTCTCATATATTTGTTCATTCTGAGTTTCTCACCCAAAAAAAACAAGGGAGAAAAGATAGGCGTTGGTTTAGTTATTGCCCAAGCTGATTAGCAACTCGGTGGCATGTTTCGAATTAGAATACTCCATTGCCTGAATTAGCAATCCTCATACGTGGTTTATGGCAAGTCAAATGACAAATATTTTTCCATTTACCAATATATATTTCTTTGATAGTTTAATTAGACAATGTGTTCCAATATTTCTATGAGAAAATAATATATTACTGTGGATTTATTAAAAGAATCATACACGTGATTATTAATAAATTCACTTGACAATTTTTAAAGACATTCCAATTCAAATCTTACCTTTATAACTTTTGCCCCTTTTTTTTGGTTTTTTTTGGGGGGGGGGGGGGCCTTTGCTGTAAGAAGATAACAACCAAACCATAGCATTTGACCTAAAAAAAATTATGTAAATGATCCAAATCTTATGTTAACCTCCACGTACATATAAACTAAACTAAATTAAATTAACCCAAAAATTATAGTCTCTTGTTCCATATCAGCAACCAAAACAACTTTCAGTACAGATCTTACTTTCACGGGGTCTGAAAACAGCCAAATATAAACAGTTTTACCTCTATATAAATCTCTGCTTAAGGAAAAGCCTCCATATCGAAAAGTGATACAAAAAAGTGTAAATCCATAATTGAACTGATCAATCTTAACTTAGATAATAATTTGAACAGTGATCACACTAAGCACTATTATGATTAGTTAGCCAATCGATTTTCATAACTACTACCTGAAATCAAGACCAAAACAGATTCAAATCATAATTAATGCTTAATTTCCAATTCACATTGCAATAATTAAGGTACGTAATAACCATATATAGTTCAATCAAGATAGACGTGAAAAACCAAAGGACAGAATCAAAAAATTACACTCTTTTGCAGAAGGGGGCTGCCCAGATAAGAAAACTACCACACTGAGGTATTCAACCTAAAGAATTTATGTAATTTATTCAAATCTTATGTTAACCTTCATAATTCATCCATGCTAAATTTAAAAATAAGAGTAAATAACCTAAACTCAAGAATACTAATTTCTCAATGGCGAAAAAAATAATTAATTATTTATAATTTAGCTTACCATCAATCTTAACTAGAATAGCGATTTGAATAGTAAGTCCTATTAACTACTCGTTAAATAATAATCGATTTTCATAACTTCTACTTGAAATAAAATACCAAAATGATTTTTGAGTCATAATTAGCGCTTAACTTAATTCTATTTCACATTTTAATGATCATTCCACTTAGCACATCCCTTCCCAACAAAAAGGGATAAAAATGGCTACCGTTAGAGATCGTCGACCTACAGTAGCGAACCATAAACATCATATTATATGAGAGGACGAGAAGAGATCCAAATTAAAAAGAAAAAAAACAAACAATTTACATCATTAAGAGTTGTAAAAGCCTAATTTTAATATTTGCTAACTAAATTGCCTATCTTATGATATCATATTTATATTTATTTAATATTTCATAGATTAGTGATTTTTTTGATTTCTTAACTTTAAAAGACAAGTTAAAAAAAAAAGAAAGAAAAAAGGTCATGGAAGAAAGAGGGAGAGGTTATCATCATTACTAGCGTACGTTACTATGATTACCAGGCCATTGTTGCTGAAGATGATGATCATCAAACGACGTCGCTCCTTGGGTCCAGTAACTTTGATCATCAAAGAAACCTAAGCCATTCTGATCATTCCCCTGCCAATCCAGTGCGACGACCCCACCGTCAGTCCTGCTGCTCTGCAGAAGATATTCAATCCTGTCCGTCGGATCTAGATCAATTCCTCCCGCCAATCCCCGCATCTTGTGCTCCTGCTGCGCTCCGCTAATCTCCCATTCCTCCGTCGACAGAAGCTCACCAAACCCAAATGGATCCGGATTCAGATTCGAATTCGAAATCGGGCCTGGATCCGAATCGCTTCTCACAGTCACAACTCCCCCAATATCCGGAGTCACTAAGACCCACTCCAACTGTTTGGCTTCAGTACTAGCAGTCTGCTCCAATACAACGCCGTTCCGTTCTCTGCCGCCGCTGCTGGTGGCGGTAGAAGCGGCGGCGGTGGAGATTTTGGGTTTGGGCTTTGAGCGTTTGGTGGACTTGCGCGAGCCGCCACCGACGGGGACGTTACGGAGGACGCCGCCGTTAGTCCAGTAACGGCGGCAGTTCTTGCAGAAGTGGCGGGGCTGGGAGAGGTTGTAGTTGTTGTAGTAGCAGAACTTGGTGTTAGTGGACTCACACCGTGGGCATTTGAGCGCCGCCGCCGTGTGGTGGTGGTGGCGACGGTCGGCCAAGGCTTTCCCGGCGGTCGTTCCGATGGGGTGGACGTCTTGCATTTGGGCTGTGGTCCTGTGGATGTGGAGAGAATCGTTACATGCTCAGAGCTGCAGGGCTGAGTGGAAGGAGGGGAGTGTGTGCGTGTGTGAGAGGGAGAGGGAGAGGGAGAGGGAGAGATTATCATGAGAAGATATGCATTGATTGTACGTACGAGCCTGAATGTTGATGTACTTGAAATTGCGTGTCCCACAGTTCTCCAGTTCACACCTTGTCTCTTGTTTCTAGGGTTCCTTTTTTGTCAAGGATGGTAGTTCAAGCAAAACAATAAATATAGTATCGATTATTGTATGTGTTCTTTTTACTTGAGCAAGGCATATTAGATTTGTTTATCACTATATTGAACTTTTTATCGGTATTGGCCGAGATATTTCGGTACCATTTTACATCAATCAGTACAAAATCAGCACTACTTTGTACTATTTTTTAGGTATATAATATATATGATACGATATTTATAATTATGAATATCAACAGCACTTACATATACCTATTTCACTGGGTTTAAAAATGGATGAAAAATGCTTGAAAAATATTATTAGCAAATATGGGTTTGGAATGATAGGTTGGGTTGGACTTTAGTAGCTGATCATCGACTTTATTTCATCAACCAATCTCCATCCATAATATCAGCACAAGTGGTGAAATAGAATTGAAGGCTCTTTCTCCAAACAATCTTTTGTACTAAATTGTCTACTAATCTTACAAATGTATACAGCAAAATGACATATATCTTCTTACTTAATTAAGTATCCTATTGCGGCTTAAAAATTATATTATCTTATATATTTTGGCTTAAAAATTATTTCATCATGTATTAATGTGTAAAATGATGGTATAATTAAATAGCAAAATAATATTACCTCTTATTAAATGTATAAAATCACCTTTTTATTCATAATTCTCTAGTCGTTAACTATAAAATTACACATACCGTATGTTTTCGCGGATAGGATTGATACAATTAGGATGTTATTTGTACTCATCAGTATAGCGGATAAATGTAAAGGTTCATAATTATTAACTAATTATGACTATTGAAAAGTTAGATATCTTAAACTATACGAAGTACTAATTTTAGTTTAGTGTCTTCCGGCAAGATATTAAAGACGTGTCATTCGGCATGAGCATAAGAAGATCTAATGGACCAATCGTTATCATGGTGGTCAAAGACTCACATGAGCATAAGAAGAGACTTGCTTCGATGAAAGAGGGCTTCCAAGCCCCGATCACGAAACTAGCTTCGCTTAAAATTCAATCAAATCCTTTTCTTTCTTTTTTTTCCTTTTTCCCATTTGCTTTCTCGAATTGTATCGTAGGACTAATGCACTGTAATCACAAAGTGTTACTGCCAATCAGTACTAGCTCACATAAAATTGTTGATTGTGGACGATTGAAGCTAGAGAAGCACTTTCGCTTATCAAAGAAACTATTGACAAAAATAACGATGTAAATCGGATTAGAATCTATGCATATGGATCTGTTTTTTTTTTGATAAATTGGAATTGGTAAATGGGTTGAAGTGAACTGATATGGATTGAAGTTAATATTTTTTGTAGAAATGAGTTGAAGTAGGTTGAAGTGGATTATATTTGGTTGAAACGGATTAAAATTGGTATATTTTTTGAAATTGGTTAAAATAGTGATAATAAAATTCGGAAGGATGTGGGTTAAACTTGATTGAAATAAATTGGTGTAGGTTGAAATTGGTTGAAGCGAATAAAAATTGATTGCAGTTGATAAATTAAAAAAAACAAACTAAAAGAACATGCCCATAATAAGTATTATCAGGATTTTTTCAACTAGATCCAATAAAAATTTAGCTAACTTGAAAATTTAACCATAAAATATCGGAATATTAGAATGATTGTTGACGGGGTTGATTTATTACTGTTAACATTGCCGACAAATTCCCACATGACCCTTGATTTTTATGGATATATCACATCTACCTCCCTCTCCATTCTGATCATCCGCCCAAGTGTCTTCCAATTCGGCGAAATATGATCCGTTCATGTGTCTGTAGATAGGCTTCACGTATCTAACAAACGAATCATTCAAATAATCAGCTATTGTCAAGTCTGTTTCATCATATTGTGTTAATCAAGTTAAATTGGACGAATCATATTGAGGTTAATAGAGCAGGTCAATTGCATTTACTATACTAATGGTTTGTTCTTTTCGTTAAAAAATATAGGTTGAAAAATAGATAAAATTGGTTGAGATTAGTAAAAGTGGATTGCAGTGAATTTTTTTGTCGAATTGGGTAGAAGTGAATTAAATGAGTTGAAATAGG
>JACYFF010010365.1:12641767-12660580 GCA_017589665.1 Selenicereus undatus
GGGTTGAAATTGATTAAAATTAAAAAAAAAATTAATGGTAATTGAAGTGAATTAAAGTTAATAAATTAAAAAATAAACAAGCGTGCGAGAGTTGCCTATCTTGGAAGATACGTGTTTATGTGTACGTATGAGAGAAGATTGATTGGTGTCGGTATGAAATGGACAAGGGACGTCGCCTTCTAATTGACTGCCTGAATATTAATTCTTGTTGTCTCTGTGGCTCATCCTCGATCATCATGCTCATGCAATGCACGCTGTTCGTACTGCTCCCGGTGGTTCGTCATTCTTCAAAATGCACGATGTCAATCTAATATGATTAGCATGCTCAGATTAGATGAGTTTAGATGGCTGAGGTTTTTGTTTTGTATTAATTGGATGCCGATTCAGTTTAAATTATTCGTCATTACTAATGAAAAAAAATCTAATGTGATGATTGATTTAGGGCATATTAGTTTTCACAATAAGATGGAATTGCAAGTTATACGAAAATTTTAAAATATGTAAGAAATTGTAAGAACTGTAAAAAAAAAATTGTAAGATGATGCAAGAAGAAACTGTAAGAATAGATGTAACCAATAATTGAATTATTAAAAAGTTGTATATATATAATCTTTAGATATTTATGCATAATTCTTGGTCTTTAATGTAGTATTTGAAAAATAAATTATTTTATGAAAGTAAATTATGTGTAATATGTCAATGATATTTATGAAATTAATTTTATATCATCATTAAACAAATTATTTTTTAACATTATACAAACTAGTTTGGTTTTTTTCTAGAATTATCATTTTGGATGAAAAGAAATAATGCCGAAATAACATAATTAATGAAAATAAACATTTAAAGAAGTCAATTGTATATCAATAAAATAAATTCAAGTCAATAAATTTATAGAACTAAATGTGTTGTATACTTGAGGCATTTTTTTTAAAAAAAATTAGCATTAGTTTTACCTTCCGACAAATAAATTTAAAAAATAACAATTTTTCTCAACAAAATTAAATAAAATCCTTAAAATGAAATCATTTTTAGATTAATACTTTTAACATGATGCTTCAAATGAGACAGGGGTAGCAACTTGATATAATTATTATTTGTTGTACTCCCACAATTTTATTATTCTGCATAAAAGGGGTATGACAATATCAACAAGGGACCCAAATGTGGATGGATCACTCGGTGTTCCATTCTATGATGATAGCAATCAAATTGTCATAGAAACATTCGAGATGAAATAGCTAAAAAATTATTTCCCTACCTATGTCTGACTATTTTTATTATACCTGGCAAAACTTACCTGAGACTTTAGACCCGAAACCCAAACCGAACGACCCGGACCCCATTTGGGTCAGAACACCCGAAGTAAACCGATCTATAACCGAATGAAACCCGAATTGTAGCATGACCTGAAATGACCCACACCCGAAATGACCCGACCTAATTCAAACCTGATCCGTAGTGACCCGACCCGAAGTAAACCAAAAATGGACAACCCAAACCTAAACTGTACCGTACCCGATTTTTAACCGATCCGATTCTTACCCGACTCAATTTTACCTAAATAAGTGGTAACTTTGGGGGGGTTAGTCCTTTCTATTTTAGGGGGAAATTTTGAATTTTTCAAATTCAATTAGTTGAGTTTTGGTGGGAAAAGCAAAACAACTTAAGAGGAAATTTTTACAAATGAAATCAATTAAAAACTTAAGAGGAAAAAATAAAATAGGTAATAGTTTTCAGTTTTTAATTTGATAGATATGTAGTAAAAATATAAGACAAATTTTTTTTTGTCACAATAGGAGTTAAGAAAAGATAAGTATAATTAATAATTCATTAAACTTATTAGAATCTAGCAAACGTATTTTACTATTTGATTCACTGAATGACTTAATACAATGCGCACTATGATTATAAATTTATAATATCATTATGTGATTGTCAAAAATTCCGCACTACTGATCAACGATTATATTTTAAATCATCTTCATAACATGTTTAATTCTACAAAATCATATTCAAGAATGTATAGTTGCATATGATCTCATAATAATGTTACTCATTTGAATTTTGGCAAATTAAATTCCAAATCTCGAGTTTCGATAACAAGTATTCACAATCACATAAATGTAATGCTAATTGACACATACTCATATATTGTCGTTGCTTTTAGTTTTGACTTATTGAGCAAATGTAGATCAAGTTGTTAAGCTCACAAGATAAATCTTTGAATTTTGATATATGATCACTTAACGAGCTATCAAAGAACATTGATTCGATTATTAAAAATGTCGATTTGAACCAACTTGTTTCTATTTACCAACTCCAAATATGATAAACATGAAATTATAAACCAAAATCGGGGTCTAAATAAAAATTTTGTTATTTTCTTTCTCTTTTTTTTTTTCATTTTTCAAGCATATTTTGATATTGGGGTTCACAAATGAGACAATTGACAAATGATTTGCGATAAGTTGGTCCACTTATTTTGTCATCGCATGAACTCAATTGAGATGATTAAGACTTGATTGAACGATACATAATTATTTGGATAATTGCACGGCGCATTTGATATAGGGTTAGGTTTGAGTTGTATACTTGTATTTGTAATTTAGTAACTTTCTTAGTAAATTTAGAACTAACCCCATATAATTTTCCACCAATTATATATATATATATATATATATATATATATATATATATATATATATATATATATATTTGTCTATGCCAAAAATGCGATATTTTTATAATGCCTTTATACCCGATTTATGCTCGTAATAATTGTTATTTTTATATTTTTATTTGATTTTATTTTGTTTGTAGGCATTGAATAATTTGGAAAAAATACTGAAAAAGATGAAGAGATGCTGAAAATGAAGAATTGGGCCAAGTTGATTCAAGTCCAACCTCTTTTATAACCCAAATGAAAGAAAAAAAAGGAAATTAAATAAAAACCGCAGCCCCTCACGTGACCCGACCTCCCCCTTAATCTCCTTCCCTCTCTCCTCTCGGCCTACAACCCAGAAACCCGAACCCCCCCCCCCCCGATTTTCTCCTTCTTCTTCGGCCATCTCCATCTCCTCTCTCTCTCTCTCTAACTCATTTCTCTCTCAAACTCACATAACCACCATCTGAATCCCACTCACAACCACACCATCTCCGTCATCTTCGCCCACCATCGACACCAGCATCATCCCTCATCTTCATCCACCTTCAAACCATCGTTGACATCAAGCATCGAGATCGAGAGAGGGCTCAGGTATAAAGGAGGCAGCAACGATCGAATCTGGGTATCAATTTTTAGGGTTTAGTTTACGTTTTTATGCGCAATTTAAGGTTTAGATTTAAAGCTTTCAGTTTAGATTAGATTTTAGATTCTAGGGCTTAATTTCATGATCTTGTTCATCTTCGAATTTCTCTGTCGATTTCCAGATTTGATTTTTTTTTTCTTGTGAGTTTGGTGAAATTAATTTCGATCGTGTTAGTTTGAATCGAGTATTTGATAGTAGCTTTGAATTCTGGGTTGATGTTGTTGTTTTGGGGCTAGGGCGCCTTGTTTCGATCCTCTGCTCCGCCAATATCATCATCTCATGGTCACAAATTATGGGCTTGATGCTTCATGTCATACTCCTTTCCTGTTGAATGTTGCTAATGAATCCAGAAACCCCTCTACTGTTATGCTTTATTCAGTTCAGTTTTGGTGCTCTGTTTTCTGTTTCCTTCATGAAGTGAGGTTAATCCGTTTATCCTTTGATTTTAGTTCAGTTTGCTTCGTTTTAGTTGAGTTAATTAGTTTGGTTCATTAGTTTAATGTCATACTTACTTCAATATGGTTGAATTTGGTTTTACTATTCTATCTAGTTTAAAGGATATTAGAATTTACGAATAAGTAGGGATTATTTAGAATTTGATTTGTTTATAAGCTATAATCTCAGTTGTTCATTTGTTAGAATGATGCTAGATTAGTTTAGTTTTGTGCTAAGTGACCTGAATCTCTTTCATCATACCTGTGTGGAGACGACCTTCAAGTACTACGACAATAGTCGTATACTTGTGGCAATTATTTTACACTCGAAATTATCGAACAATATATATATATATATAGAGGGAATGTAAAATCAATTAATCATTAACGTATGAATTAAAAAAAATCTAGAATAAATAGATTTGTCTAATTAAGCAGTTTTTTATCTTTTAAATGCAATATTAATTTAAGAGCAAAGAACTAAAGATGGCTATATTGAAAATACATAATGATTCGAAATTAACCCAACTTGATTTATACCTATTCATTTTACACCTGATCTAATATTGACCCAAATATTGAACTGAATTCTACCTTACCCAAATTACACTTAACTCATACCCGATTCGAAGCTTGCTACTGTAGACAACCCGAAACATACTTGATCCAAACTCCACCCGAACCGAACCTGTACCGACCCAAAAATGGTACCCGTAAGTGACCCGAACCCGAACCGAACATGGTTGACCCGAAACTGACCCAAACCCAAATTTCACCCCGAAGCGAACTCGAACCCAACCCGAACATAGTTCACCCGAAAGTGACCCGAACCGAACTAAGACCCAACATGTACCCGACCCGAATGACCCATTTGCTAGGTCCAATTTTCATATATGATCCACTTTGAAACTTCAACATGAATACAATTTTTGTATTATAATTTTAAAAGTATATTAACTTATTTTTTCTATCATAACGTGTATGCACTACTAAAAAAAAACAAAATAATGATAAAATTAAGTGACGGACTGATATAACGACGGACTGAGCGACGAAAATGGCGACAGAAAAATTATAATAGAAAAAGTCAGATTCAGCGACGGAAAGATAAATCCATCTCCATCGTTCAACTCTGGCGACAAAATATCCGTCGTCGTTTGAGAAAAAAGCAAATTTTATTTCAAACTGGCGATGGAATTTCCGTCGCCAAGTAAAAAAATTTGGTGTGGCGACGAAATGGAGTTTTTTTAAAAAAAATTGGGGTGGCGACGGAAATTGCGTTGTCATTGCAATTTTTTTGGTGTGGCGACGTAAATTCCGTCGCCATTTGAATTTTTTTAAAAAACAATTGGGGTGGCAACGAAAATTCCATCATCATTTGAATTTTAAAAAAAATAGGGGTGGCGATGGAATTTTCATTTCCACCTCCATCGCGACGTCTAATAAAAGAACGAGATCTGGTTCTTTCTTCCATTCGTGTCCAAAAATGCGTGAGAGATAGAGAGAGCAGTCGCTGCTGCACCACCGCAAGTGCACGCTGCCGACCGACCATTGGAACTCTCCCCAGCCGTTGCCACCAATTGCAACCCTACCCTCCGCCTGCCTCGCCCCTTGCCGGTTTTTTGGACAATTTTTGAGGTAAATCTATCAAGTAAAATAGTTTTAATTTCTACAAATTTTTGTATTACATTGTTAGAATTTCATAGTTAGTTCATACTTATGTTGAATGTGATACTTGTGTGAAGTTATTGCTCTAATTTTTTTGAAGATTTTGCCCAGTGTACTTTAGGTTTAGGTTTGGTAATTTGAAGTTAAAATTTGATATGTTGATAAAATGAAATGCTTTAGTTCATAATTTTGTTCAAATATGATGTTTATATGAAGTTGTTACTCTAATTTATTTCAAGAATTTGCCCAATGTAATTTAGGTTTAGGTTTCATAATTTGAGGTAGAAATTTGATTGGGTTGTGGAATTAATGAATGCTTTAGTTCATACTTTTTGTTGAAATATGATATTTGTGTGAAGCTATTGCTCTAATTTCTTTGAAGATGTTGCCAATGTAATTTAGGCTTATGTTTGGTAATTTTAAGTTGAAATTTGATATGTTGGTGAGATAAAATGCTCAAGTTTGAATGAATGATTAGTTTTCTAAAATTCGTAAGAATATAGGTTCAGTTGTAGAATTACATAAGTCAATTATATGTAATATACAATTGAATAATTTATGTAATTATAATTATTTAAATTAAAAATAATTCTTACCCAATAACTTATGTAGCTATTGTTGTTTGAACAGAATATGAATGGGCCTCCACGTTGTAGGTGGATGTGTAATAGATTACTGCCTTATCGTAGTGGTTATACGTAAGAATTTTTACATTAAGTAAATCAATTTCATGAATTTGTACGTAGGTAGACAGAGTTTCTGAATGGGGGAAAGTATAGATGTCATTGTGCTAAATATAGAAATAGGGTGTACTTAACACCCGGTAAGGTCAAGATACACCTTATGTATATGGGTTTTGTAAAAGGGTATTAGTTTTAAATAAGTCATGAAGATGTAGAGTCTCAGCAATATGATTTTGGGTATTCAAATAGTGAAATTCCCGATGTTGGATGTTCAAGTCATATTAATAATGATTGCAATAAATCCTACGTAGATCGTATGGAGTATATGGTTGGTGATGCTATAATGGCAAATCAAAATTTAAGGGAGGAGGAGTCAAGCACTTGTTGTGAACCATTTTATAATATGTCTCAAGCTGCTCAACAATCTTTATACGATGGTTGTTCTGCCCACGGTGAGCTCTGCGCTGTTGTAACACTGTTGAGTATCAAATTTGATTATAACATGCCACAAAATTGTTTTAATGAAATTGTTCAACTAATGGAAGAGATCTGTTCACCTAACAACTGCGTGCCAAACAACTAAGGGCAAACAAAGAAGGTTGTTAAAGATCGCAGCAACAATGTGGTACACATTGATTGTTGCCGTAAAGGTTACATGTTATTTTTTAAGGATGACGCAAACCTGGATGTATGGAAGTTTTGTGGGCATTCAAGATGGAAGAGGCAAATGTCATAACAAAGGAATCGGAATCTATTTCTATACTCAAGGATACATTACTTGCCGTTAAAATCTCAACTTCAAAAGTTGTATGCGTTAAGAAGTACTACAGAGCACATGATATGGCATTATGAACATCGTCGTGAGGACGGTACTTTATGTCATCCATCAGATGGGGCAGAATGAAAACATTTCGATAACAAATACCCAGATTTTGCTATAGAGTCTCGAAATGTGATGCTTGGCTTATGTGTCGATAGATTTAATCCTTGTACTTTGTCTTCAAGATCTTACTCCATTTGGACAGTGGTAGTTACACCTTATAACATTCCCCCTGAAATGTATATGACTACACCGTTTATGTTTCTCACTTGTGTAATCCCCAGCCCTAAAAATCTAAAGAACAAAATAAATATATATTTACAACCTCTTATTGATGAGTTAAAAGAGTTGTAGGATGTTGGAATTAAAACATATGACATTTCTATGGGGCAGACATGTCAAATGAAGGCTTCACTTATGTGGACCATCAATGATCTCCCTGCATATGGAATGTTATCTGGGTGGAGTACTAATAGCCAATTGACATGTCCTGTATGTATGAAACATCAAAAGGCTATGGGATTGAAAAATGGAGGTAAATTCTCATGGTTTGATTTTCATCGCTGTTTTCTGCCAAGGACTCATGCGTTTAGAATAAATAGAATAACATTTAGAAAAGACAGAATTGTTACAGGTGGTCCACTTCACTACATATTTGGAGAAGAACTTTATGTCAATGTGGAAGATTACCTAATGGTAACTACGAACGGTGACTTTGTTATACCATAATTTAAGGAAAATGAACACAACTGGACGAAGAAGAGCATATTTTGGGAGTTGCCTTATTGGTGACACCAATTGCTCCATCTTAATTTGGATGTGATGCACATAGAGAATAACTTCTTTGAAAACATCATTAACACTATTGTGGATGTTCATGGAAGAGCAAAGGGCAATGCCAAATCAAGAATGGATGTTGCAGGTATATGTGATAGAACATAATTACATTTATAGCCAGACCCTAGTGGCAAGACGGTTAAACCTAAAGCGAAGTTTGTTCCTCCTATGGATAAACAAAGAGAGTTGTGTGAATGGGTAAAGGAGCTTCAAATACTTGATGGATATTGCTCCAATTTGAGGAATATCGTGAACCCTAATGAGGCAAAGTTTAACAACATAAAAAGTCATGATTGTCATGTGTTCATGAAGACGTTTTTACCCATTACATTTGGTGTGCTCCCAGATGATGTATTAAAACCTCTCATTAAGATAAGTCAGTTCTTCAAGAACTTGTTCTCAACAACACTGCGAGAGGATATGCTTGAGGAAATGCATTGGAACATTGCCATCACTCTTTATAAGTTGGAGACGATTTTTCCTCCTGACTTCTTCAATGTAATGGAGCACTTGTCAGTGCATTTAGAAAAAGAGGCTCAACTTGGTGGTCCTGTATAATACCGATGGATGTATACATTTTAGAGGTAAAATAGAATGTATTTGATGAAACCTTATCTCAATGCTTATATGTGCAATCACTTGCGAGTGATGGAAATTGTAAATTTGTAAGGTACTTTGGCCGATTGAAGTAAAAGATAAAACAAGAAGTGTGTCCTGAAGGTTCAATCACAGAAGTTTACCTGGAAGCTGAGAGGCTGAGAGGACATTCTTCACCTCTTATTGCTTCGGCTCTAACATGCCCACTATGCATAGTAGATATCGAAGAAATAAGGATGGCGATGAACATAATAGTCATTTCCCAACTCTATCTGTGTTTGAACTGCAAGGGATCGCTATTAGTACGAAAAGATAAAGGTATTTCATAGATGCTGAATATATTGATGTCCATCTTTACGTGTTGTTAGATTGTGATGAAGTTAAACCTTATATTAGGTGAGTGCTACCTTAACTTTATATTGAATTTATCATTCGGAACACAGGCTTATTTACAACCTTCACAAAATGTGACAAAATTTTCACAGAACAAGTCAGAGCTGCGCGTCCCAATGTTAGCGATGCTGATGTTGATACAATCATCAAAACTCATTTTGCAGATTGGTTTAGTCAAAATGTAAATAATATAAGTCATTCCTTCATAATTTTCACATAACAGTTTGGTGCATTGTATTAATTAAAATCACATTTTATATCACCTTAGGTGCATTATATTCAACTATTAGACAACTTCAAATATTAGTTTTTGACACAATTGGTTGCAAAGCCAAATTGGTATGTGTTAACGTGGACAACATATAGAGTTAATGGATTTAAATTCTACACAAAAGCTCGCAATGTCCGGAAGAAAACATACAACTGTGGCGTTAGTGCATGTGGTACGGGAGAAGGCGATGTTAAAAATGATTATTATGGTGTGCTGAAGGATATTGTCCAAATTGAGTATGTAGGCGAACCACTTAAAAGATGTGTGCTATTCAGTTGTGAGTGGTTTGATCCCACATTGAATCGGGGGACATGATCTCATTAACTAAACAAACTTAATGAGGTACATCACACAAGAAGGTACCGAAAGTACGACCAATTCATCTTTCCAAAAACTGCATCACAAATATATTTTATGCCACATCCAGATCGCTCAAGGGATATGGCCAATTGGCTTGTTATCATACCAACCAAACCAAGGGCGAGAGTAAATAAGCAATACACTCTACCTAACGCTAACCAACAAATGGGTATGACAATACTCGTCGAACCTGTAAATGATATTATCCCTACATCATTAGTAGATGAAAGTGCACCACCGGAAGAGGTTAATAATGAAATGAGTTTTTCATTTATTCGAGTTAATGAAGACATAGATGAGGAAAGTGATGATGAGGTTGATGAAGAGACTGAGTGGGATGACGGTAATAAAACAGATGAAGTAGAGGAAAATATGCATTTATATGATGATGACGACGATGTCGATGACAATGATGTTGACGACGACGATGATGATGCAGATGATTGAGTGGTTATAGATTGTTATGTATTTCAGTACTTACTAGAAAAACTATTGGTTGCGACTTTACTTTTATTGTATGAATGAATTTTAAAAGTATCTGTTGCCTACTATTATGTTGTCTAAGTAAACAGTTGATATGTGCAATTGTTATATATTTATACTTGCATTTGTTTGTCAACTATTCCAAGTATGGATTGCACTTCTCGTCGAGATAAGTCCTCTACTTGAGGTAGAGGATGAGGGCGTAGGAGCTCCGTTGTCGATCCCGCAACAATAGACGTTGATCAACCTTCCCTCAGGTACCTCACACCCCAGTTCAACCAAGAGCAAAAATGGTTGCTTACATACCAGGTCTTTCAGGACTAATCCCTCCCCATTTGGGGGCTTTCTGTTATCAGACCTCATACATTCCCAACCAGACAACCTTGTACTGCCAATCTGCCTATAAAATTCCTCAAAACCCGCCTTTTCTCAACTCTGTTCACCCTACTCCCCAACTCATTGACCCTAACTCAAACCAGTCTCAAAAAAACATAGTAACTGGAGAAAGTGAAGCACAATCTAATAATGGGAGAACTCGAATAAAGACTTGTATTGAGCCAAATGGTAACGGGTAAGTCTTCAGTTGCTATATGTTATGAACTTTAAGTATTTTGCTTAAGAACTAATCAAGTTGGTGTGCTTTATTCAATTAGGTTTCTCCCAAGTAAAGGTGTTGTTAGTAGAATTTCTTTCATATTTCAAAGCAAATATGATGGAGCTTGACCTACTTGGGGTCAAGTGCCCAAACCTGTACGGGATTTGTGGTTTGGAGAGCTCAAGGTAACTAAAGTCACTACATATTAACACTTTGTGTGAACCTGGTAAATTACTATTGTATTATTTGATGTGTTTGTTGTTTTCCTAATTGCAGAAGTGGTTTACTTGGGATCCAATCCATGAGGACCATATAAGAAAAAATTTTAAAAATAGAGGCAATGTATGCTTGAGAGACTTCCTTGGCAAAGCAAGGAAGCACAACAAGAAGTTTATTTGGCTCAGTGATGCTCAATGGGAGGGACTTTAATAATACTGAGCGAACGAAGCATACAAGAAATTGCGTGAAATAGCCCAAAAGAATCGAGTAGGTACTCCAGAAAGTGGTGACCCATTTCTCCACACCTGTGGCTCGATCCCTATGCATGAGCATAGGAGGCGTCTGGTGACAAACTTTGCTATGTATTTCTTTAATTTTAACACTCCAACCCACTTTGAATGTGTTTTGGCTTGTGCTTCATATAATTCTGTTTGGCACGTAGAGAGAACAATTTAGGATGGATCCCACAATTGTTGAATTATTTAGCCGCACTCAGAAACTCCATGGCAAAGAAGACGATCCTTGTGTTGACAAGAAATCACAATAAACATATGTAAACTATTCTCAATCTTTATTGGTAGTTCAAACTGGAGTTGGATACTTTAATTTCATTAAATGTACCATATATGATTTTTTACATATGTTGTGATATTGTATGAGTCCTTTGAACGTGGATTTCAAAATGCCATCAACTCTTAAGGGATCGAGAAGGATACTTCTCTAGATTCATTACAAACACTTCCAAACCCAAATGAGTTATGGGTGAAGATGTACAAGAACAAAAAATGTCGTATTTATGGCATTGGCGATGAGGCTGTCAACATTAGGAAATCCGGTTACTTCAGTTCCATTCAACGAGCCAGTACAGTTTTCATACTAAAGTTTCAATGAACATGGTTATACGATAAGTTTACTTAATTGTAATACTAATGCATACTTGACGTAAATAGTTGTCAGCAGGCACCGACTATATGCGATCGTAACAAGAGCTGAATGATTTGAGGGGTGTAGTAATCAACTTGGGGGTGAGCTAACTTTACAAGTTGTAAGTTACTAGTTACTTATGGAGAAGTGTAAGTAACGGAGGAATCAAAAAAAATGCTCATCCAAAGCAACCAACAACTGAGCATCGATCAGCGCTTGCAAGTTTTCTTCCAAATTCAACAAGTATCTGGCTCGAGATCTCAACCATCCTTTGCTCATCATTCACAACATAATGACGATAAGGATGGGGATGAGGATGGGGATGAGGATCAAGAAGATGATGATCCTCACCTTAGTGATTGAGTAGGTTGTGATTTTCTCTAAGTTGGTGATTCTCCTCCTTGGTTCTTTATGGAGTACACGTCTTGGTGCTTGCCTGTCCTTCCTCTTGGTGCTTACTTCATTCTCCTCCTCTAGGTGCTTGCTTTTCCTTCTTCTTCTAACTTAATTTCACTTTGATTAACTACAACTTGTGGTTTGTTTGGGATTTGTGTTTTGTGATATATATCCTTTATTTGGGACTTGTGGTTTGTGAATTGAAAACAATTGGTTTCAAGTGTTGGATTTGTTGTTTAGTGTAATTGTTTGTATGTGATATTTCGCATGTTTGTGGTTTGAAAATTATTGAGAACGCTTTGAATGAAGTCATACTCAAAACCATTGGATGTTCACGGAGTGAATACTTTTTGTAAATTTCTTGTAGGGATTTAAATGTATGTACTGAGGAATACAAAAAAAAACAAGCGTTTTTATTTTTAAAAAAATAACAAACATAGCAATGTACTGGAGATGGAATAAGAGGATTTTTTTTTTTAAACAGAAGGAAGCGACGAAATAGGAATTTGTTGCCATTAGCGATAGAAATTCCATCGCTAATGGCAACGAATCCCCAGTCCGTTGCTGCCTTCCCACTTTTTCATTCCCCGCAAAAAATTGGCCTGTTGTTGTGTCCATCGCTATTGGCGACTGAATTCTAAAATTCCATCGCCAGGTACCCAATGACGAGTGAAAATCCGACAATCCTTTTCCGTCGCCAATTTCGTCGCTGTACTCGAGATTTTGATCCCCATTCGTTAAGTCGATTTTTCTATTTCATATCGTTATAAATTGAAGTAATATCAATGCGCCTGCTTAAGTGTTATTTTTATTGAAAAGAATATTATTCTTATTTTATTGTTATGGAGGATTATATCAGGCATTATGTATTGCGTAGATTCCCGATTATAACTGGACTGGCGAACCTTGGGACTAGTCCTGCGATTTATTGAATCAAACATTGGGTATTAATTACGAGGTGACAAGTGGATAAACTCGTATTAATTACGATGTGACAAGTGAATAAGCTCGTATTAATTATGATGTGACGAGGTAATTATCCAAAACAAAAGAAAAAGGAAAAAGGAAAAAGAAAATCAAAAGGGGGCATGCCCCCTGTTTTTCTCAGGAGAAAATGGCAAGCGAGGGGGGGGGGCTCCCAACCCCCAACCCTGCCTCACACCACGCCGGAAAGAGAGAAGGGGGCGGCACTGTTACGCTGGCAACCGGCCAACCGTCGTCGGGCCGTGCGGGAGCCGCCAGCCACGCCCCGGGCAGAAAGAGAGAGGGAGTCGTCGAGCTAGGAAGGGAAGGCGGTGCGCTGGACACCGGTGACGGTGGTGGACGAGGTTGCTTGCGAGCCTGCCTTGACCGGCGACTTGAGTCCGACAACCGATGGCAGCCGTGTGATTCATGGGTTCAAAAGCTAGGGTTTCGGGCTTCGGGAGTTTGAGTCCTACCACAAAAATCAACCCTGAATAGGTTTTAGTTTGGATTCGAGGTGGGTTTCCTCTTCCTCTTATTTATTGTTAATTTATATGAAAATTTATCGATTATCGTTTGCTCATATTGAACTGGAACTGATTATTGGTGATTTGAGGAAACTGTAGCATAAACTGAACGATGTCTGAACAAAGTTTATCGATTATATATATAGTTTATCGATTATATGAAATTTATGCATAGTTTATCGAATATATATAGATAGTTTATCAATGTTATGAAATTTATCGACTATATGAGGTTATCGATTTTATGGTGTTTATCGATTATATATACATTTATCGATTAAGGAAAGTTTATTGACTACATGGAGTTTATCGATTATATGACGTTCATCGATTATATATGTTCATTGAGTATATAAAATTTATCGATTATACGATGTTTATCGATTATATAAAGTTTATCGATTATATGAAGTTTCTTGATTGTACGTGGTTATCGATTATGTGAAGTCTATCGATTATATAGTTTATCGATTATACAGTTCATCAATTATATGGAATTTATTGACCATGTAAAGTTTGTCGATTATATAGTTTATCGATTATATGAAGTTTTTTGGTTATATAAAGCTTATCAACTATATAGTTCATCGATTACATAGAGTGTCTCGATTATAAAGTTTATCATTTACACATAGATATATATAGTTTATCGAATGTATATCGTTTATCGATTATATGACGTTTATCGAATTTGTACAAAGTCCATCAATTATATATTGTTATCGGTTATGTGTGGTTTATCGATTTTATGAGTTTGTTGCTATAATGATTGCCCGAAACGATTCTAGTTAAGCTTTATACGAGTCACCATTAAGGGCATTGAAGTCATCGCTAACGTTGCTTCCGCATTTGTGATTACACATGTGTAAATATCAAAGCAATGTTTGAAATTTATTGCAATCGTGTGGATTTTTGGGAATCAGTTGGTAATATGATTTTACGACTTGATCGTACATATTATGTGAAGCCTTTTTCCCCTGAATTGACATGATTCCTCAGTATTTTTAAATGTCCATCAGTTGTCTATTTTAATTGACAAGTCATTAGTAACGAAGTAATTCTAAATCATCGAACTGTTCAACCAAATGAGGCAAGTGACCAGTCAAGAGGTCTAGGGGTCCTTTTAAAAAGAGCTTAAGTAACGAGCATCCGGTTACGTGGTATCGTTTGGTGTGCCCAGTTAGGCAACTCATTATTCTCCATCGAAGTTACAAGAGAATCTATTATTTCATTGTTCTGCTGTTAGGTAGGGAACTCAAAGTTCAGTGCTCATTGGCCTGCCAGTGGCAGGAATTTCAAAGTTCAGTATTTCATAGCTCTGCCAGTACACAGAGAATTCAAAGTTCAATGTTTTATTATTCTGCCAATAGGCAGAAGTTTCAAAGTCCACTGTTCATTGTTCTACCAAGAGGTAGAAGATTTAAAGTTTAATGTTCATAGCTCTGCAACTGACATATGATTTCAATGTTTTATTATTCTGCCAATAGGCAGAAGTTTCAAAGTCCACTATTCATTGTTCTGCCAAGAGGCAGAAGATTCAAAGTTCAATGTTTCATAGTTCTGCCAGTAGGCAGGAGCCTTGAGTCCAGTGTTTTATAGTTCTACCCATAGGTAGAAGAGTTAAAGCTCATATATCCTATAGGTTTGTTAACAAGGTCAAACGAGACTCCCGATTCATATGATGTTCATAAAACGTTATACTTTAATGAACAAGCGTGTCAAGTTCAAAGGCCATAATGCTGTTTACTAATCAGGCGACATAGTTATATGTTTTATTGTATCGTTATTGATCTATGCTTCGGCGAAGAGATCTATTCCTGCTTATGACCTGTCATGGTATAATGTAGTGAAATCATCAGTTTAGTGATTACATTGCATTGGTACAATGGTGGCTTTAGTATATTTGCTAAGTTCGTATAACCCATTACCTAACGACGCCTTCAATGGATTTTAATGATCACGCATGGCATAAGTTATATGAAATGAAATCAGCTTTATTGATGTATTGACCATCGCGTATAAAGTTTTGTGTTATGGTTGAGCCTTTGCAACAGAAATCCCAGCAAGGGATGTTTGTGGTTATACCCCATTTGTCTTCATTGAAGTTATGAGTTCATATGAATGATTTATGGTAAGTCCAAAGAGTATAATTATTCTTAAGTTTTCAGCCTTTATATAAATGCTATTTCTCTTGCATTGTGATTGGAGTACACTGTGCGAGAGGTGAGTTCTTTAACGATATATGAGTTCTTCAAAGGAAAGGAATTACGAACAACCGTCGTAAGTTATTATAACATTGAAAGTATAGTTTTAGGAGATGGGGTTATCCTCTGTGCGATTATCGCTCATTCCATCTATTATTGTTGCCCTCCTGGTTTATGGGATATCAGGTAATGGTCAGTCCAAGTAAGCCAAAATGGAGTCATTGCTATCCTAGAAGTAAAGTGATGTGCTTGTACGTGAGCTGCAAAGTGTGCTATGATGTGTTGTTATGTAATTTAAGTCCCTGTGTGCCTGTGTTGCATATCTAGAGTCGCTCCGTACGGTCATGTGAGTCGATCGTCATTTAGCTAAGATTGTTTATAGTTGGGATGTAACCCCAGTACTCCGGACATGTGGTCAGCGGAGTTGTACTTTAATTGTTCCATTGTTTAGTATTGAGTTGCGTTGGTTGATATGCTCCATGCGGGTGGTCCGTAGAGCCGTGAACTCCGGCGGGTAGCCGTTGAGTTGGTTTTATTATTGCGTTTACTTGCAGGGAATTTAATGTAAGGCTTTAAGTCTAGAAAACGGCCAGTTTTCAGGGGAAACTTTGTCCGTTTCGTATCAGAATTTTAAGAAAAAAGCAAAGTACAACGTTAACACTCCTAACATAGGGTTGGGGGCGTTACAGTCGCTGCAATCAAAATTTCGTCATTGTCCCACCCTTTTTGTCGCTGCTTCCATCGTTATATGGACTTTTTTTTTGTACTGATGATTCATGTCGAAACTCAAACATAATTCACGTTGCTAAATTATTTTTTTATGTTTATAGAAATATTATGTCCATAAAATATATGCAGATTTTTCATATTGGTAGTATATAAACAAATATATACATATTTTTATCAATATGAGAAAAAAATAAGTAAATTTGAATGCTATAAAAATATATAAGGAGATACAAGGAAATGTAAGAAGATGTAAGAAGATATAAGAAGTTGTAAAAATTTTGTTGAAGATGTAAAAAACTGTAAGGAATTGTGAGGAACTCAAAGAAAGTATAACCTGTAGCCAAAATGTCTACTATCACAAAAAAGAATAGAGCCTTATTACAAAATATAATCGACACAAATGAAAACTACAGAAAGAAGATGAGCAGATAACAATATTGTTACAGTACAGTTATATGTGCATGGTGTATTTGTATGGTGTCACTAAGTGAAAATTATTGGTTTATAAAAAAAATCTAAACTTATTGATTTATAAAAAAAATGGAGTATTTTACTTTCAAAGTTCAAGAATATGATGTAACATAACTAAATAAAAAACATCACCTTAAAAATAAGTAAATTTTAATAATGAAAAATAAAAAAACTAATTACAATATGTCAATACTTAGGGTCGGTTCTTTTTCGAGGTGGGATGCAACTGTGAGCTATAAGAAAATGTAAAGAGATGTAAGAAATTGTAAACAGTTATAAAGAAGTTGTAAGAAGATGTAAGGAGTTATACAAATAGATGTAAGCAGTCGAACTATTAAAAAGTTGTATAGATAGAGTTTTAGATATGTAGGTATAATTGCTGGTTCTTAATGCATGATTTGTGAAATAAATTACTTCATGGAAGCAAATTACATGTAACATGTCAGTAATATTTATGAAATTAATTTTATACTATCACTAAACAAATTATTTTTTAACATTATCCAAATAGATTTTGCTTATTTCTACAATTGTCGTTTTGGAAGAGAAGAAATGACATTAAAATAACATAATTAATGAAAATAACCTTTAAACAAGTCAATTGAATAACAATAAAGTAAAATTGAAGCCAACAAATTTGTAGAACTAAATATGCCCTATACTTGATGCATTTTTTTTTATAAAAAAAACTAACATTAGTTTCACCTCCGTACAAAAAAATTAAAAACAAATAACAGTTTTTCTCAAGAAAATTGAATAAAATCCTTAAAATGAAATCCTATTTAGATTAACAATTTTAACTTAATAGTTTTAACATAATGCCTCAAATGAGATTGGAGCAGTGGCTTGATATAATCATTACACTTGTTTTACTCTTCATAATTTTATTATTCTCTATAAAAAGGGCATAGCAATCTTAGCAAGAGGCCCAACTATGGATCGGCTATCTAATTTTCAACTATAAGATGATAGTAACCAAATTGTAATTGATAAACTTAGAAATGAAATAGTTGAATGCTTTTGTCATCTACAGCTTGACCATTTTTATATATGATTTATGTTGAAACTCAAACATAAATGCAATTTTTGTATTATAATTTTAAAAATATATTAACTTATTTTTTCTATAGTGACATATATGATTCATGTTGAAACTTGAATATAACTCACATTGTTAAATTTTTTTTATGTTTATAGAAATATTATGTTTATAAAAATATTTACAAGTTTTTCATATTAAAAATATATAAAAAATTTATTCATATTTCTATAAATATGAGAAAAAATAAATGACAAGTTGCAGGTTATAAAAAATATATAAGGAAATGTAAGGATATGTAATGCTATGCAAGAGCAAGTCCAATGATAGCCTCGTGAGACAAATCAGAGGAGAGAGAAAGGGGTGAGGTGGGTGGGAGATCTCCAAGGGCTGACTTAGGGCCTGTTTCTTTCGTGGGTAAATTGGGTGGGTCAAAAGGGTGAAGTGGGTTGAAGTTGGTTGAAGTGGGTTGAGATAGGTTGAAGTTGGTATTTTTTTTTAGGTGGGTTGAAATAGGTTAAAGTACGTTGAAGTGACTTGAAGTGGGTTGATGTTAGTTGAAGTAGGTTAAAGTGGGTATATTTTTTATGTGGTGGGTTGAAATAAATGGGTTAAAATAATGAGAATATAATTAATGTGTAATAATTTATGAAGTTATCCAATTTTTGTTTTTTATTTATCATTTTTTAATTTTTTGATTTTTGATTTTTAATTTTTAATTTTTTAATTTTAATTTTTTTTGTTTTTACTTTTTTATTTTTTGGTTTTTCCTTTTTTTTATTTTTTATTTTTTATTTTTCGTTTTTTTATTTTTCATTTTTTCATTTTTTTTATTTTTTTTATTATATTTTTTTATTGTTTTATTTTACTTTATTCTTTTTATTTTTTA
>JACYFF010010365.1:12675580-12747535 GCA_017589665.1 Selenicereus undatus
TTTTTTTTATTTCTTCTTTCTTATTTCTTATTTTTTATTTCTTATTTTTTTAAGTTTTTAATCTTTAATTTTTTATTTTTTTTTTAATTTTTTAATTTTTAATTTTTAATTTTTAATTTATTAATTTCTTATTTCTTATTTATTATTTCTTTTTTTTATTATTTGTTTATTTTTAATTTGTAATTTTTTAAATTTCTTATTTTATACTTTTTTATTTTATATTTTTATTTCCTAATTTTTTTGGTTATTTTTTTATGTTTTATGGCTTATGCTTTATTTGTTTAGTTTTAATTCATTTTTTTTACCTTTTCATTTTCGTTTATTTTTTATTTTTTTATTTTTCATGTTTGTATTTTTTTTATTTTTTATTTTTTTTAATTTCGTATTTTGAATTTTGAATTTTTAATATTTTTAATTTATTTTTTCTTTCTTATTAGAAATAAAAAATAAAAACATAAAATATAAAAAAATAAAAAAATAAAAAAGAAAAAGAAAATATAAAAACATGAAAAATAAAAAATAAAAAATAAAATATAAAAACATGAAAAATAAAAAATAAAAAATAAACAATAAGAAATAAAAAAATAAACAATAATAAATAAGAAATAGAAAAATATAAACACAAAAACATAAAAACATAAAATTAAAGAATAAAAAATAAAAAATAAAAAATAAAGAACTAAAAAACTAACAAAATAAACAGTACAAAGTAAAAAAAAAAAAAACTAAACTTAAAAAATAAGAAAGAAAAAATAAATTTGAAAAATTTAAAATTTAAAATACGAAATTAAAAAAATAAAAAAATAAAAAAATATAAACATAAAAAATAAAGAAATAAAAAATAAAAAATAAATGAAAATGAAAAAGTAAAAAAAAAAATAAAACGAAAAAAATAAAACATAAACCATAAAACATAAAAAATAAAAAATAAACACATAAAAAAATACAAATTAAAAAATAACAAAAAAAATTAGGAAGTAAAAAATAGAAAATAAAAAAGTATAAAATAAGAAATTTCAAAAATTAAAAATTAAAAATAAAAAATAAAAAATAAAAAATAAATAGAATAAAAAAAATAAAAAATAATAAATAAGAAATTAAAAAAATTAAAAATAAAAATTAAAAATTAAAAAGCAAAAAAAATTAAACAATTTTAAAAAAAATTAATGATTAAAAACTTAAAAAATAAGAAATAAAAAATAAGAAATAAGAAATAAGGAAGAAGAAAGAAGAAACTAAAAAAATAAATACAAAAAAAAAATAAAAAAAAATAGAAAATAGAAAATAAAAAATAAAAATAAAATAAAATAAAAAAAAACAAAAAATAAAAATAAAAACAAAAAATACAAAAATAAAAAAATACAAAAATAAAAAAATAAAAAAATAAAAAAATAAACAAATGAAAAATAAACAAATGAAAAATTAAAAATTAAAAATTAAAATTAAAAATCAAAAAGAAAAAATAGAAAACAAAAAATAAAAAAGAAAAAATTAAAAAATTAAAAAATTTAAAATTTAAAATAAAAAAATAAAAAATACAAAAATACAAAATACAAAATAGATAATAAAAAATAAAAAATAAACGAAAAATAAAAAAATAAAAAAATAAAAAATAAAAAATAAAAAATGAAAATGTAAAAACAAAAAAAATGAAAAATGAAAAACAAATAAATTAAAAACTAAAAATTAAAAATTAAAAAACAAAAAAACAAAAAATAAAAAGTAACAAACAAAAATTTCACAAAATTTGGATAACTTCATAAATTATCACACATTAATTACATTCTCATTATTTTAACCCATTTCAACCCACCACATGAAAAATATACCAACTTCGACAAATTTCAACCTATTTCAACCCACCTAAAAACAAAATACCAACTTCAACCTATCTCAACCCACCTCAACGAACTTCAACCCACTTCACCCTTTTGACCCATCCAATTTACCCACGAAAGAAACAGGCCCTAACTTTTAACCTTTCAATAGTAGTAATGTTTCACGTTTTTCGGTTCAAAATACCCTTAATTAATTCTAGAATTGACAAACTATTCATATCATTTTTATGTCTTTTTTTTATAATAATCAATAGCCAACAAGCTAGATTTCAAGTATAACTGGTAATAATAGAAGGTAACAAAACCTAAAATACCAACTAACAACCAACACACGAGCACATACAAATTAACTTGTTCCACCCACTATACAAATAAAATTATCAGTAACACCTAGCCAGATACTTCGGTTTTCATATTGATTATGTTAATGCATGTTTCAATAATATAATTGTGAGGACAAGCTAGAAAATATCGTCCAAGAATATATTAATGGGGCGGCCGCATTATATGCCCCCATTTTTTGCCGTGATGCACTCATCTCGACGAATAATAGGGGCAACAGAGGCTGCCTGTCCACCAGTTGTTACAATGACAACTAGATGGAGTTTTACGTACAAGTAGCCGAAGCACTTCCACATAAAATTAGCTCAGTGTAGAATGCAATTTTAGGGAATAACATGAACCGACCCAAAACTTGATAGATCCGATTGTCTTGTAGTCATTTCAGTGGGCAAGAATAATTTGCACTAACTCGCCTGAAAATAAGGTCGATGAGACTCATGAGAGGGTTAATTCATTTTGCGGAGTTTGAAAATTTGAATTTGAGGCTCAACTTGAGGCCTTGGCAACTCCACCAATCAATCTGGCTATTTTTTATAGTACAAGGAGCAGAGACCAAAATCAGATTACAGATATAAAACATAATTTTGATATCAATATAGACACAAAATAGCTGAAACTTATTTGTTTTTTTTAAATAACAAAGTGGCCAGTTACAAATAAAAACCATTTAGAAGAGCAAAAAGTACTTCCTATATAAAGTACTTTTATACAAAAGTGAGTTTTTCTCCTGAATTTTAAAAATATAACTCTAATTTTAGTTGTTTATTCTGAATATCCTTATAATTGACAAATATGATACCAATTATATATAAATGGACGACATTAAGACCCATCCTTGTTTTGATTCCGATGCCTCCACGATGTCACAACAACAAATTAAAGTACACAAACATAGATGTTTTTGTTTTTGACTATATACTAGAGCCCTAATTGTTGTGTGTAAATGTTATTCATATTTATACTTTTATGCTTCTTTGATTGTATACTAATTGCAATGCCGTGCTTCACACGATTAGGTTTAATTTTTCAAAAAAATATTTAAAAATCCCATATAGCACTAATGCATATGCGCTCTTATGTGATTAAATAAAAGAAAAAGTTGTTATGAGCATCTTCAATATGAGTTACCAAATTAAGAGTACAATTTTATGTAATTGTGTAAAAAAAACCTAATTATAACCATTATTTTGAATTTGAAAAAGTTCAATAATAAAAGCAGAAGGGATGACAAAGTATGCATGAGTATACTAGGATCCGTGATCTATGTATTACACTCAATAATCGAAACTATGACCCTGTTTGACAAACAATTGCTAGCTTTTAGCTGTTAAATGTTTGAGTTAGCTGTTTGAATTAACTGTTTGTTGAAAAATTGTTTGATAAAATTAATTATTTCTGATAATAGAGTCCTTCTCCATTTGCAGGTGGTAGAGCCGCCCTTACAATTATTGATGAACCAATGCATTTCTTGCTTAAGAGTCCAGCACCTTATTTGCTGCTTGGACCACTGCAGAATTGCCACCCAAATAGCATAGGAAATAGGGAGCTTGAAAAAGATATGTTGATAAGAATAAGATGAAGCTGTAGAATAGCATACACAAGCAGCGTCAGCAGGGATGCCTTTGGATCTCATAGCACACCATAAAGTGAAGTTATGCCTGCCCCATTGCCAATTTTTCCAGGCCGTTTTCCGCCAAGGAGTTGCTTTCTAGTGTTTGCAAAAAAGAGTATAGGATTTATTGGTGTCATCAGTCATAGTGGACAACCAATTTTTGAAAGCGAGTGCACTCCGAACCTTCAATTATAACTCATCTCTAATCTCTAATTCCTAGTATCGTCTTCCACCCCCAAGCATCTCCACCCTAAGACTTGATACTTTCCCACACCTACATAAAACAATCATTTCTCATATTCTGAAATTTTTATAATTTACGTAATTGTGTGTACGAATAATCTGATAGCAATTATGAGCAGTTTTAATTTTTCGGATGTATGGAATAGTTTTATTTTTTTTGTTTTTCATTATTTTTTTAATTTTTCATTATTTTTGTATTTTTTATTTTTTTATTTCTATTTTTTTATTTTATTTTTTTTATTTTTATTTTTTTGTATTTTTTTTATTTTTAATTTTTTTGGTATTTATTTTTAAAATTTTTTTATTTTTTTGTATTTATTTTTATTTTATTTTTCATTTTTTTATTCAAGAAAAACAATCAACAGAAAATTCTAAAAAAATAAAAAATAAAAAAATAAATACAAAAAAAATAAATACGAAAAAATAAAAAAATTAAAACTAAAAATAATTTTAAAAAATAAAAATAAAAATTAAAAATTAAAAAATTAAAAATTTTAAAAATTTAAAAGATTAAAAATTAAAAATTAAAAATTTAAAAATTTAAAAATTAAAAAAAATTTAAAATTAAAACTTAAAAAATTAAAAAATTAAGAATAAAAAATAAAATAGTAAAAAATAAAATAATAAAAATCCAAAAATAAAAAATAAAAAAATAAAAAAATAAAAAAAATAAAAAAGAACAAAAAAGAATAAATGAAAGTAAAAAAATTTCATCATCATTAATTACTATCACAATAAAATTATTACATTATAAAACAAAAAAAAAATAATAACCAATACTTCAACATCATTCAACTGTCACCCACACTCACCCACTCCTTCCCACACTTTAAAAAAAATATCACACTCACCAATTCCTTCCCCCCATTTCCCACACTCACCCATCTCACACCCCTCATTTCCCACTGAAAAGAAAGTCTCAATGACCTTCACATTGCTTAGGCAAAACAAACACATGACCCCAAAGGTAACCGAACTGAAAAACATAGCTACAATCAAAGTTTTCCTACCATCATATGATAGCTTTGTCACAGTCCAAGAGCTGATTTTTTGCCTATATTCTTATCAATTAGGGGCTAACACATTTTGTGACTCAGATTTTTGGCGGACAAAGGCAGTCCCGGGTATATAAATGGGAAAGAGTCAGTAGTAAATCGAGTGGAATTCATAATTCTATGCTTCTCAGCATCATTAACACCCTGAAGATAAATATTAGATTTATCAGCATTGGCATTTAATCATTACATTTCAGAAAATTTATGAAAACATTGCCATAGCACCATGATAGAATTGAGGTACCTATGGGTAGGGCTGGGCAAAAAAACCGGGTACCCGGACCCAGACCCGGAACCGGTTTGGACCCGGTGGGTCCGGATCCGGACCCGGTCCAACCGGGATCGGGACCGGTTCCAAAATTCAGGATCCGGTGGCAACCGGTTCCAGGTCTGGTTCCTGAAAGTTTGGAACCGGTACCGGTCCCGGTACCCGGTTACCCGGTCTAATTACCCAATGATCTTTTGCATGCATAGTTATTAGTTAATGTTGGAGCATTTTTCTTGCTTTTTTGTGATGTTTGCTTAGAAATAGAAGTACTAACGTCTTGAGTGCTTAGTAGTTGTTGGGTTGATGGTGTACTTAATGGCTTAAATTCTGATAAAAGTTAATTAAAAAAAAAATTAAAAAGTCAAAAAAGGGCACTGGGTACCCAGTTACGGAACCGGTCCCGACCGGTTCTGGGACCGGGTCCAGAAATTTTGGAACCGGTTCCAAAATTATTGGACCCGGTCCAACCGGGACCGGGACCGGTTCCAAGAAATTGGACCGGGTACCCGGTCTTGCTCACCCCTACCTATGGGCAAAGAGTTCATTAGCAAAGCCAATTGTACTAGCCTTAGTCTAGCACACTTGGAATGAAAATGAAAATGTTTATCCATAGCATCCAAGTTTAAACCTCTAGCAAGAATGTCCATGCTTGAAACATAGAGATAGAGGACAGGGGATCATCTTGTCTCAACCCCTTAGCCCCAGGGAAATAACCACGAGCCCAGGAGCGAAATCAGGATTCAAAGTAAGTGGGGCGAAATTAATAATACACAAATTTACCTGAAGTCAATAAATTTAATACAAATAAACAAATAACAACCAACAAATTACCCAAATTCTAATTTCTAAATTCTCAATCAAGAAAGGCAAAACCGAATTTTTTAATTGATGAGTAAATCTCTAAATTAACCATTTATTCAACACAAATTCTATAAAAAATAATAAACTAAACATAAACAAGGAAATAATTACAAACAAAGTTAGTCCAACTTTAAATCTTCAACCAAGAAGACAATTAGGTTAAAATTCTCATTTTTCAATTCATGAATCATGAATAATTCACTAAGTTAATCAATTATTTAACATAAATCTAACTAAAATCAGTAAAATAAACATAATTATTTACAAAATAACAAAATTAAAAACAAAAATTGAGAATTTTTGGGAGTTACCTCAAATTGGGATTTGGGACTTAGGAGTTAGGAGCAGAGCTAAAGAGAAGTAGAGGCGGCTGCCGGCACAAGTGGCGACACTAGTGGCAGGCCTGGTGGTCGGCGGCGTCAGCTAGTCAGCGACTGGGCTGGGCAGACTGCAGAGAGCGAGAGAGAGAGTGCGTGAGTGGTGGGCTGGGCAAAGAGAGAGAGTGCATTTAAGGAGGAAAGCAAAGCAAGACTAGAGAGTCGAGAGGCAGAAATTAGGGAAAATGAAAGGGCAAAACTAAAAAAAAAAAAAAACATACAAGGCACCGCGGAAGGAGAGTGATGAGAGTCAAACTCGTGACCCCCTAAAACAAATAAAGAGCAGTCGACCATCCTATTAGACACACGTTTGCGAAATGTATGTGAACTACTTAATATATATCTATTTTGTTTATCCACAAAAATATTCCATATTTAATTTCTTTTTTCCCAAAAAGCTGACCCCCATTGCCCCAATGTAGCTCTACCCATGCATGAGGCCCACCACTCAAATTAATAAAAGACATGGGGGTTGAAATACAAGTAATAACTAAGTGAGTAAAGTGGTGTGGAAACCCCTTTGCCAGTAGTGCAAATCTCAAGAACCCCCCATATCAAAGGCCTTTCCATGCTCTAGGTGAGATACCTTTTCTCTCATAGTGCTTCACCAGATTGTGAGCTAACATCGTATTACCAATAATATTCCTCAGTTTGACAAATGCACCTTGACACCAATTAATGATATCAAGTAGTATCCTCTATAGTCCAATAGCTAAGGTTTTGAAAGTTATTTTGCAGAGAACATTACATAGACCAATAGGTCTAAACTGAGTAACTCTAATTGCATTTGTTGTTTTACGGACAAGAGTTAGGAGAGTGCTATTGCCTTGCTTCAATAGTTTACCTGTTTGAAAGAATTTCAAAATGGCATTGAAGATGTCAATGCCAAAAATATCCCAAGCATGCTTATAAAAGCCAGCTGAATAACCATATAACCTAGGAGCTTTGCTATCATCTATACTAAATAAAGCAGCTTTGATTTCCTCTAATGTAAAAGGTAAAAAGAGAATGTGCTGGTGATGAGAGGAAAGAACTAGCCCATTATGAGCCTATTGCAAATCAAATGTCTTGACATTCTGAGCTACCCCCAAAGCCTTTGTAAAAGTTAGTGAAAGCTTCTAAAACTACCTCTTGATCATAATGCTCATGGCCTCTAGCATCAAGAACCTTAAGAATATAATTTGCTCATGAGCCTAGTGAATGAAATGTTCTTTGGCCTTCTGGTTATAGATGTCCTCTTCAATTTTCCTGAACTTCACATAGGCAACTAATAACTCACATTCCCTAAATTGCAAAATACACGTTGGTGCAATTGCTCAACCTTAGCAGTGGTCCCCCTAAAATGATAGCCATGTAAATTCTTCAAATCATGGGTCAATAACTTCATTTTAGAAACAATTTGAACATTAGGCACCCATCAACATCCTATCCTTAATAATCCCTGACAATGCTTCTAAAGCTAGCATGAGAACTCCATGCATTTAGAAATTGAATGGTTTCCTGAGCTTTCTACAATGATCCTTAATTTCAACTCACAAAAGACAATGATCAAAGACTCCAAGAGCTTTATAGCAAATGAATGAAATATCACCCTATCAAATTTAGCCCAAATCCTTAGATCACCTTCTTGCCTATTATCCCAAGTATAAAAGAAACCAGAAGCAAGGGCATCACAAAGTTTCACCTTATCACAACACTTAACAAAATCATCATTCATCAATTTCCCTCTTGTTAAATAGGACTTGAGATACTCTCTCCACTCATGCAAGGCCAATGTGAAAGTCACCGAGAAGGATCCAAGGAAGGGAAATACTAATACTCAATAGAGCTGATTCATGCCACAAATCCTGCCTCTGAAGTCTAGTGTTAAACCTATGCACAAATGATATATAGCTATGGAAGGAACCCGAGCTATTAGAGATAGCACAATGAATCACTTAACTACTAATATGCAATGGAGAAAGAACCAAACCTTGCGTCCGAAACAACAAAATGCCACCATTGTAATGAGAAGCACAGTTGGCAAGAAAAGAATAATAAGGGAAGAGTTTTAGAGCAATATATGAGTTATGCTCTTTAACTCTAGTTTCAGTCAAAGTAAAGATATTAGGCCTCTGCTTATTAACTTCTTTATTAAGTTTTTTGTGCTTAAAGATTTATTGAGACCCCTTACATTCCAAGAGAGAATAATCATGTAGAATTGCCAAAAGACCTACCCATACGCTTTGCTTTATCAAATTTGTTCATTCCAATTTTAGACCTTTTCCCTTTCCCTTAGGCTTTAGAAGACAAAGCAGCAAATTTATTACTCAATTGAACTACATCATGCCCATTACCCTTAGTCCCCTCTTGCACATTTTGATTTTGTCTCATTCTCTTGGGTTGTAGAGGTCTTGTCCTTAATGTAGGAGCAAATTGAATAGGAGTATGCAAATTCTCAGTCTCTTAATATTGTGTCTCTGTAGGTAACTCAACCTCTGTGACTGCAAGAATAGCAGGAATTGCTTCCTTAGCTACCCAAATCTACTTAGGCTTGGATGCAGGATATTCCTCCTTCAGATGACCTAGTTGCTTACATTTATGATAGAAGAATGATACCCATCCACAGTGCACTACTTGATCAAAGACTTCCTCAAACGGATCACGGACAAGGATAGAGTCAGGTGGTGCGATAGAACATCAACTTCTATAAGAACTCGAGCATAGGTAATCCTATCTTTGTAAGTAGTACATTTATCTGCACGCAAAGGTACACCAATAGCACTAGCAAGCCTGTTTAATCCATTAATAGACTAGAACTGCACATCAAGATTAGTGAAATTTGTCCATACTAGTACTTTGCTCATTACTTATCTATCAAAGCAAAATTTTGGTGTCCAAGGCTTGAGAATTAAGGACCTGTTTCTCACCATCCACGAGCCATTCCCCTTCCATTTCCTTCTTTGAATCAAATCGAAGTATATTCCATTCTTTAGGATGACAAAGGATTTGTGGTTTACTACCCTATCTCTTTTCAACAAAAGGCCTAATAACAGCAAGGTTAGGCACATGACCAATTAGGTAACCTATTAATGAAGCTTCCCAATAAGCAACCTCTTCTTTGATATCATCAGAAGTGATATTCACCACTTTCTGAGCATTCACAATTTTAGGCTCAATATAACGCAACTTCAAACCCTTAGAAGGTTCCCTTAGATCCGGAAATAAATCTCCAAATGATTTATGTTATAGTTAAAACTGCAAGCGCATGGCATAATTGTAACCAGCAACTGGCGAGTACGAGTTTATCCTACAAGGAATTCGCTTTTAATTACCAGAACTGATCTAAATACTCAATCTAGGCAAATCGAATTTGAATATTTAACTAACAACTAAGAAAGCAGTAACAACTAAGATTGGGATTAAGAAATCAATGGATTAAAACCCTTAGGTTGGAATCAATAGCAATATTATGCTAGCGAATCAATTATTAACCCCATCAACCAAAACCAAGCATTGCATCACAAGTGGATAGATTGGCTGATTGAGCCTATCTCCTCCCTCTCTCAAGGGTGGAAGACTAATCCTAGCACTATAGCTACCTATTTTTATGGGACTAAGTCAAAGGGATCTACAAGCTCGAATCCCTATTAGAACTTCAATTATTTTCATATACAGCAACAACAACACCACCTCTCAGTGTAGGTTCCGCTTTCGTGGGGTCTGGGAGATCCAGATGTAGGCAACCTTACCTCTACTGGCATCCCTGCACATAGAGAGGCTGATTCCAAAAGATCCACAAAGTAAGATTTTGTGAAAATATTTTGTTGAAGAAGGATTTTGTGAAAACACTTTATGAAGATAAACTAAGGATAAGCAGCGGAGAATGAAATATGAAGTACTAATAAATCAGGAAGCAGTAACTATGTAAACATAAGTACAACATGGCAGGAGAAGGTACTATATCTCGATAAAAAGGGGTATGCAAATAATGTCTCTTCCCAGATGTCTGTAGTACCTGTACACAAACATGACATACGAACAAAGAACTCACAACCAAATCTACCCTACTGCAACCGAGAGACAACTATGAGGCTAAATCTCTGAGATCTAAGATCTTAATCCTATCCCGTCATAGTCTCCTATCCTGAGCCAAGTCCTCTGCCAACCCTACAAATTTTAATTCCTCTCTATTACCTCGTCCAAACTCTTCTTTGGTTATCCCTCCCTCTTTTACCTTCAGGGATGCTAATTCACTCACATCTCCTCACTGTAGCGTCCACACTCATTCTTTTCACATGGCCAAACCATCTTAGCCTTGTTTCTCTCATCTTATCTTTGATGGGAGCTGCTTTAACTAAGTCTCTAATTACTCTCATTCTTTTCATAGGGCAAAACCATCTGAGCCTTGTTTCTCTTATCTTATCTTTGATGGGAGACACTTTAACTAAGTCTGTAATTACTCCATTACTAATTCTATCCACTCTTGTATAACCACACATTCATCTAATCATCCTCATCTCTGCTACCATCAACCTTTGAACTTGTGTCTTTTTTATAGGCCAGCACTCTAATCCATACAACACAGCAGGTTTAACCGCCGTGCGATTGACTTTGCATTTTAATCCTACAGGCATCCTCTTATCACACAGCACACCTGAAGCATACTTTCATTTTTGCCAACCCACTTTTATACGCTGGTTAATATCTTCGTCAATATCTCCTTTCTGATGAATGATCGAGCCTACATACTTAAACTTCTCGACCTTTGGTACCGTCATTCCATCAATGGTGAATTCTCCCCTTGCATCTTCCCTCCCACTGAAACTAGAATTTAGGTATTCAGTTTTCGATCTACTTACTCTAAAGCCTCTCGATTCCAAAAGAATGTCTCTATCACTCCAAATTACCATTAACTCCCTCTCTGGTCTCATCAATAAGAACAATGTGATCTGCAAATAGCATACACCATGGTAATTCATCTTGAATCTCATTGGTAAGTGCATCCACAACTAGAGTGAAAAGAAAAAGGCTTAAAGCAAAACCCTGATGCAGGCCCATACCAACGACGAAGTCAACGGTAACCCCTCCTGGCGTCCTAACACTCGTCTTACTTCCCTCGTACATATTTTTAATAACTCGAATATACTTAGGTGACACTCCTTTCTTTTCCAAGCATCTCCATAACACTTCACGCGAAACTCTATCATATACTTTTTCCCAGTCAATGAACACCATATGGAGATTTACCTTTCTATCTCTGTACAATCCCATGAGTCTTCTCAAGAGGTAAATCGCCTCTGTGCTCGAACTGTCAGACATAAATCCAAATTGGTTCTCTGATATCGAAGTATCTTCCAGCAACCTTCTCTCATATAACAACAACAACAAACTCTCAAAGTGGGTCCCGCTTTCGCGGGGTCTGGGAGCAACCTTCTCTCATATCAAAATCCTAATTATCCACTAAGTCACACTAGGTGAAGGTTTCATCTTTCAACGTTCCCCTAAACCATAATAACAGTGGATGAACACTCTTTCAAGCAATTCATCGAACATGTAGGGTGTATTTGGTAGGGTTGAAAACCATTTTCCTAGAAAACTATTTTTCATGTAAAATGATTTTACATGTAAAATGATTTTCAACTCATATTTTCAATTGTTTGGTAAAAAGGGAAATGAGGTTTCTAGAAAATGAGTTTGATTAGTAAAAAATGAATAAAAAAGCTAAAAAGAGGCACATTAGTGAAAAAACAAAAATAAGTAAGATATTTGAAAAAAAGAGAATTTATATTTTATTCTTTAGGGAACTATATTACAATAGTGATGTTATACAGATCAAAGTTGTGACAATATGTACGTTTTTCAATTTTTTTATCTTACCTACTGCCAACAATTTGGTGCTAGCAACGCTTTATCGATTTCCCACCTTCAAGTGGGAATCCAAACAAAGAAGAGGAAAGACCTAATAAGTTTCTCTATCTTCTTAACCCTGACGATAAATTACAGTGCGTTTTCGATTTCGATGAAATCATGGTTGTTAGATCCACCAACATCGGTATCGGTATCGGTATCGGCATTGGGATTATACAGTTTCGCTAATCTTTAATATGTTGCCTTAATCTTCGAACTATATGTCACTTTCTTAATCTTCAAACCATATATTGAGGAAATAGACAAGGAAGAGAGAAAGAGTGTGAAACCATGTGAACGCCAAAGAAACGTAAAATCAACTTATGCTCCATTCAAAGTGAAAATATTTTCCTTCATTCTAGGGAAAGTGATTTTCCCCTGAAAACAAATTTACTCTCCTTGTTTTACCAAACACTATAAAATGACAAATTATTTTTCAGGAAAATGATTTTCACCCTACCAAATACACCCGTAGTGCGCGTAGTAGAAATCATAGACACAAACATGGGAGTGGCGCTAAATCATGATTCAACTAAACAAAAAAGGCATTAATCCCAACCTAAGTTGGGAGATTTAGCCTAGAATCATATTGGCAACACCAATCAAAAAACCCAATTCAATAAACATGATAATCACAAAACCCTAGAATAACAAAGATGAATAAAGAGAAAATTGAGAGACAGACTTGAATTAATCTTTTTGAGAAGGTAGAACAATCTTCGATGGTGGCAAAGTCAATCCAAAAGCACTAATAAAATCCCTCACAAAACCATAGAAATTGATTAGGAAAAGTGTACTCAAAAGAAAAACAAACAGATGTCCCAAAACAGCGCCTAAAAAGCAATTAAGTCGCGAAAAATTAGGAAACGCATGACTGTGCAAAATTTCTAGGCAGGACGCATGATCATGCAAAAGCATACATCCAGGCGTGCAACTTTGCATGAACTTTCTACCTTAGGTACACAGTCGTGCAAAAGTGCAAGGCCAGCCATGTAACTTTTCTGGCTTCAATTTTTGACTTGCATAGCCATGCACGGCTGGCCATGCAAGTGTCTTCCATTTGATTCCTTAAGTCTTTGACCCTTCCATTTGATCCTCGAGCCTCATTCCTTCCCATAATATTGCTCCTTGTTCATTTTAAGCCAATAAGCGCCAAAATTCTTCCAATTAAGACCAACACAGGTATGAAAAGGAGATTCAGATCGAATAAGATAATCATGAGCAAAAAGGAGCAAATTTTTTTCAAATCCTCCACTAGTCCTTGGGAATATATGGAAAAGTTTGGTGGAATTAAAGGGTCCAAATGGTGAATAAGAGGTTTATCAACTCCTCTATGCTGATCTCTTAATTATTCTCAAGCAAGACTACTCTTGAATGTTCAGAAATGAAGATGAACTTCTAAACACGTTCTCCTCAAGAAAGAGATGGTAACTTACCGGCCAAATGATCATGCATCCAAGGCAGCCTAATCAAGTCCCAAGCATTTTCAATACAACACATACACCATCTATAAATGATAGGAAGAATTTGAATTTTAAATTTATAACCCTAAATGCAAGGTTTCATCGTGAAGTGCTCAAGGTGTCGTCTACTGGAAGTTGGGTTTCAAGTACCGAGGTTAGTTAGAGTGACTTAATCTAGACCAAGAAGGAAGAAAATGAAAACAAAGCTAAACTAAGCAAATATAAGTAAAAGAGGTGGCTTGAGACTATGATTCGACCAATTAACGAACTATATAGTTAAGATGAGTCCTAACCTACCCGACCACAACTAAAAACAAGATATGGTCGGTTGCACTATAAAAGATCACCCAAGCCCTCTCTCAAGGGTCATGAGCTAGCCTAATCCATCTAACCACCTATTTTCATGGGGTTAGCCCAATTAGACCACAAAATTAGCAACCTACGGACCTAGCTAAGATCGGGACTATTTTCATGTCCCGAACCCGGCTATCCCCTCTCCCACACTAGCTAATTGGCCTCACCTTTCTGCACAAGTCAATTGCCCAAAAATATAGATGAAAGCTCTCTCAAGTATTTCATCGAACACTTGGCGGGCATGAGGGAAAACTCTACATCCTAAGTATAAATTGGGTGTGATTAGGCCTAATCCTAGCCTAATTAGCCATCAAGAGGCTAATCACAATTCAAGCGAACCAAAATTAATTACTAATCATCACAAAACACAACTAAACCTAACTAAATCTAGGCTAACAAACAAGCAAATAAACATGAACTATGGAGAAGAGAACGAAACTAAACTAATCTAATCAAGCAAATTAAACATGAATTAACAATAAAGGCTAAATATTTGGCTAAACAAAATCAAACAGTAGCATTAACCTAACAAAATATAAACAAGAACAACATATGAAAAAGAGAGAGAGAGAAGAGAAGAAAACTTATACCGGATTGGATGAACTTGAAATCCAAAGCTTGAATCCCAAAAACAATCTATTTAATCATAATCTACCTACTTTATTTCATCCTAATGCGGTTTTTGAGGCTAGACCCTAAGCTAAACTAGCATAAAAATCACCCAAAAGAGCCCCCAAAAAGTCTCAAAACAAGCCCTTTTAAAAGGGAAACAGACCGGGCAAAATAGCACGCCGAAAGGCGATGGTCGTCACTTGAACAAAAGCCTGTCTTGTTCAAGACAGGCTAGCCATCGCCACCCCCTGGCCATGGCTGCCAGGTTGGTCAACGGTCATCGTGCCTGCCCTAGCTACTAGTCAACCTACTGCTTTGTGTTCTTCTTTTGTTCCTCTTTTGCTCCTTTTTCGTGGCACTTACTTGGTTGAACTTATTACCTACAAAATTAAATAAAACAAGTAAAAATCCTAAAGATTATATTATTATATGAGCTAGAATTAGGTGAAAGAGGCACGTAAAATACGACAACTTGCTACCCAACAATAAACTACTCTACCTAGATGTATGACACCAAGCTAGTATTGATTCACGTAGTAAGACAAGATATTCCTCAAGATATGGTGAGCAAGCGTGACCAATAGAACCTCAATTTAGAATAAAATGGGACACTATTCTCAATGTGTTTAGACTATAGAATTTGGGTACACTTAATAGTCATACCAGTCATGCAAACTACCATATGCTTGGCAAAGCTCTCTATTCTCCGCCACTCGTGCAAAATGCAAATATGTCAATCATGAGGACTTGCAAGAGGGCTGTAATGGGGGTAAGGTTATGGGTGAGAAGGGGAATCATTATAGGAAAAGTGCAGTTACTACCAAAGAGACTAGGGAGTGCAACACGTCAACAATGATTAAAAATTCCACTCCACACCTCCATTAAGAAAAACCCCATAAAGAAAACCACACAGAAGGAGTTGATTAGACTTATTGAATGAATCACCATGCCAAACACTTATTCACAACTTCTCTTTTTCACTTTTTTTTTCTTTCTTTTTTCAATTCTCTTTAAAAAAAATTTCTTTTTTTTTTGAGAGGCAAAAACAAAAAGTGTGAATGGCATGGGAAATAAAAACTCTTAATGCATACTCCTTCAAATCAAACACCACCATCAGAAAACACCCAGACAGATGGAACCGTCCTCAAAATATACCCAACTAAATGTAGAAGTGTTGCTCCACTGGACTTTGGTTAAGATGTGAAGCTTATGAATAGGCCAAAGGTATAGTAATAGGGTGCAACAACAAAACAGGGCAAGGCTCAAAGGATTAGCAAGAGGGATAATTCATATCAATGGGTGGCTTTTAGGCTCATGTGGTTAAGCAAAACAAAGGGGGCCTCAATCATGTTAACATATTGCACATGTCAAATGTGATCTCGAAGAGAAAAATGCCGAGTTCTAGATATGCATTCATGAATGAGTCACACATGAAAGGAAATATGAGACTATATGTAGTGAATAATTAGTAGGCTCAACATCTCACAGGTCATTCTACCACAATCAATGCAACTCACTCAAAAATACCACTTGGTCAATCAGAATGAACTACATGAATCTCAAGGGTGAATGGCATACAACATAGGGAAAAGCAATTTAAAATGGTAATGTCAGCACAATTTCATAAAATTTATACTAAGACAAGCCACACCTCAACACATAATCAGTTCAATCAATTAATTAGTACCCCTTCAATAATCATCATAGGGGGCGTTTTCGCAAACTGTTATTTCAAAAAAAAATTAATTTTTCAATTTTTTCAAAAGTAATAAATCCAACTAAGAAAGTAATAAAACACATACAGGATAATGAAGAGAAGGATAAGGATGGGTACTTGGAAAGCTTAAAAATGTCCAGCTCGATCATTTCTCCTCTTATGATGCAACGTCTAGCCTATATGCTCTAAAATACATGCTCAACTAAACAAAAAATGCAAAAATAACCTAATAAAACTACATGAAATTCTATCTATATGATGCAAATTCAATATATGTTATTCAAATCCCGTCCTATAGTCCATAATTTCACTCAAATGAGCTACAAGCTCACTCCCCTATGCTTCAGACTTTCACTGCCCTCAATGTAAGGACAAGCAAAGGAACAAGGGGGTAAAAGCCTATAGGACGAAGGGGAGAGTGGATGAGGGGGGAAGAACAACACCTCGCTTTTTTTTTAAATGAAAAAACAATTAAACACGTGGGTTGCCTACCAAGAAGCGCTTCTTTAAGGTTCCTAGCTTGACCCTTACCTTAGGCGGTGAGAGAAAGCGAGAAAGAGGGAGGTGGGAGAACTGAAGTGGTGAACGGTGATACATCCACCATCTCCCCAAGATAGAAACTATTGCCTCCAGAATAGGCCAAAAGCGGCGGAGGCAAGTCATAGGGTGTAGAATACCCTGGGTGAGGTATCCCATCTCCTTTAAACACCCTTATCCCAAAGATGGCTTTCGAAGCCAGAGGAAGGACAGGAGCTGCAGGAACTCGATGTGCTGGAAATGGAAGGGTGGTGGGCAGTGGAAGGTGGAAGTCTATCTACTACCCACACAAAGGAAAGAGTATCTTCCATGCAGCAACACCAACCATAGCTCCTGCAGTTGCTAAGAATGGCCTCCCCAATATAATAGGTACTTGGGAGATGTCATCCATGTCTATCACTACGAAGTAGCATAGGATGACGAACTTGCCCACCAGGACTGGAACATCCTCTAGTATGCCTACAGGCCACCTGATGGAGCGATTTACTAGTAATATGTAGGGGTGTGCAAAACTGATTAACTGAAGTTTCGGTTAACCAAAAATCGGTTAACCGTTTTTTCGCTTCAAAAAACTTCCGAATCGTAACCGAACAAAAAATTTCAGTTAACCGTTTTTTGGTTAACCAAAAATTTTCGTTTGTCCAAAACTTGAGCCGTAATAGAACCGAAAAAGTCGGTTAACCTGTTTTTCGGTTCATTTAACTACTTTTTCGGTTCGGTTACTAGTTAACCGTTCACAAATAATGAAAAACGTATACTTTCTTACCTAAATTTTTTATTTTTTTATGTTTAATTTTTTTTATAAAAATTAAACTTTGGTTATCATTTATAAATAATAAAAAAGTGCACTTTCTTACCAATATTTTTATTTTTTATGTATAATTTTTTTAAAAAGAAAATTATTTTCGGTTCTGTTAATCGCCGTTTTAACCGAATTTTTAAATTATCCGAACCGTAATTGAACTGAAAACCGAAAGTTTTTTTTTTGGTTCGGTTAACTGAACTGATTTTTTTTAAAAAATTGTTCAGTTAACCAGTTTTTCGGTTCGATTTTTTCGGTTTTTCGGTTTGGATTTCAGTTTCGGGTTTTTTTTGCACACCCCTAGTTATGTGGTCAGACGGGTGGGCTTTATATCCTGAAACTGAGGCTTCCTGTAGAGGGAGAGGGGCATCAAGCTTACATTGGCTCCCAAGTCGCAAAGGGTCATCTTGATTTTCGAATCCCGTATAGAACAAGGAATGAAGAAACTCCCCAGATCCTGGAACTTCGATGGCGACTTCCTCTGAAGAATTGCGCTGCACACCTTTCCCATAGGGGCTACTGAAGGCTCTTCAAGCATGGATTTCTTGGAAACAAGCTCTCTTAAAAATTTCAGGTAGGAGGGTGCTTCCTTAAGAGCTTCCAAGAAGGGAACATTAACATATACCTTCTTCAGCAGATCCAAAAACCTAACAAACTGGGGCTCAAGTATAAATCTTGCCACCCTCTAAGGATATAGAATAGGTGGCCGGTAGAGATGGGTTGGAGGTGATTGAGTGCCCTTCTCCTCTGAACTTTGATTCCCTCATTTTCTCATCTTGTCTGTTCCTACAGACACAAGAACTAAAGCTATCTCTTGAAGTACCATCACAGGGCGCTTCATCGATCCCTCACCTCTTGTAAAAATTACATTGATGTGGCCCCTAGGATTGGTCTCAGACTGGCCCGGTAGCTGCCCCTGGGGCGGGACAAACTACTAACTTATTGAGCGATTTGAGCAATTTGGGTGTCTATCACCCTCTGGTGGGAGGCCCTAGCATCGAACTTAGAGGTTAATTGATTAATCGACTCACTAAGAGCTTCATTATTCTTATTTTGAGTCGGAGCAAAGCGCTCCATAAGACTCTCCAAATGGGATTTTGCTTATGGGGGTTGAAGGGTGGGTTATAGGGAGCATTATACCGAAACTCAGGTGCCTACATAGTATTCTAAGGTTGAGGATTAGGGTTCCTATAAGGAGGAATGGGATAGCTCTTCCATCCTGAAATGTGAGCATTGGGGTAGGAATTGTTCTGTGGTGGTGATAGATTGAAAGCATGTGTTCGTATCAAAAATGAGCTATTTTTAAGGTACTTTTACACCTGTTTTATGCTCGTTTTAATCGTATTTTTAAGGTTTTTATTTGATTTTATTTTATTTTGCAGGTTTTTAATAATTTCGAATAAATGGTGAAAAATGCGAAGAAAATAGTGGAAAATGCCCGGAATTGAAGAATGGGTCGAATTGACTTGAACCCGGTCCAAAGCAAAAGGAAAATAGGAAAAAAATCGAATCGGTCCAATTGCCCACAACCGGTTCAGCAAACCGGTCCAGTTTTAATTACCCTCTCCTCCCCCTTTCATCGTTACTATTCTTCCTCAATTCCCCAACCCCTAAAACCCGAAACCCAACCTAGAACCCTCTCCATTTCTATCTTCAATCCTTATCTCGGTTTTCTCTCTCTACCCCATCTCTCCATCTCTTTAAAACACCAGCCCACCACCCGTGATTCACGCTGCCATTGCCACGTACCGACCTTCGTTGTCCCTCATCGCCATCGTCAACGCACACCACCCAACTCGACGGTCGAGATTGAAGTGGGTCGGGTACAAATAAAGAAAGAGATGACGCCATTGTTGAATTAGCTAGGTAATTTTTAGGTAATTTCTAGGGTTAGAGTAGGTTTAATTTCGATTTTAGGTTTAGGTTAGTTTTAATTTCTTTTTCATTTTCAGTCATTCGAATCTTAGGTCAATTTCGATTTTAGGGTTTCGATTTATCAGTTGTTTGCAGCTTTTAAATCCATGTAATTAGGCTTTGAATTGCAAATTTCGAATGGTTAGTCAAGAATTTCGGTTGTAATCACAGAAATATTTGGGTTAATTCAGTAATTTTGTTTTTTTTCCCTATCCCCTGTTCGAATTCGTCTTGTGGTTGTCAATGGCGATTCCACCATTGTTGGTGGTTGTTCGAGCTCCATATACGGAGTTGCTAAATTCTGGCTGAGCTGAATCCTCTTCCCCTGTTGCGACCTTCCTCTTTCTGACTTGAGAAGGTTCGACCTCTGATTTGATTTCGGTTTTCTGGACTGTTGATTCTCCCTTTCCCTAATTAATTTGGATTGATTAATTTGAGTTGCTATTTCGTTGGTTTGAGTAAGTTTTATTATCAGTTGCATTAGGTTCGATTGTTAGGCTCGTTTAATGGTTGAATAAGCTAGGTTGGACATGATGATGGGTTGTTGAGTTGCCTTGATTGTAGGCTGTTTAGGTTGTCCCAGATTTAGTTGCTTGATGATGAAAATGTTAATAATGTTGGTGATGGTTTCAAATGGTTGATTCAGTTTTGGTAGTAGTCGTTTATGTTAATCATAATGTTAATGATATTGCTTTGATTTAGTAGTTGGCTATGTTTACTTGTTTAACTCTCTGAGTTTGGTAGCGTGGAATAATGAATGGTGTTGAACACTTATGTTTTCCTTGAACGATTTAATTTGGTTTAGTGTAGATCACATTAGGATGGTTAGTCAACTCACCTTTTTATGACCGTAATCTCAACGCCGTCCCTGAGGATCGACCCTCAAAGTATTACGACGACTATCGTATGCTTGAGGTTTTTCTTTTCAGTTATTTCACACTTCGTTAAAACTCATCAACAATTTTGGCGCCGTTGCCGGCGACGACGGCATGAGATTTGGTCATCTTTTCGTTTTCGTAGCTACTCTCCTTTGTGTTGTGTTTCATTTATTTCATTATTAGCTGTGAAGTTGCTTAATTAGTTGTTGTGATTTGTTTAGTTGATTTCTTTATCAATTGTTACTTAGCTATCGTTTCTTCACAAAACCCAAAAATCCAAAAACATTTGAAAAACTTCAAAAATCCAAAAAAAATGGAAAAGCTCAAAAATGCAAAAACATTTGAAAAACTTGAAAACCACAAAAAAAATTGAAAAAAATTCAAAAAAAAAACTAAAAACTTAAAAAACCCCTAAAAAAAACTTGAGAAAAACTTTAAAATTTTCGCAATGCCAGTTTTCAATTTCCCGCAATTTGAGCACGAACCTTTTTGGAATTATTTTTTAAGGCTTAATGATTATCGTGCTCAGCTTAATCGTAATTTTGAAAAATGAAAAATTTGTGGGGTCATTATTGAGGGTCTAAATGTTGAGTCAAGGAATTACATCAATTCAATTTTTCCTAGAGGTTTAAGAGAATTGTTATCTAAAACTCAAAATGAAGTTTGGGATTTCTTTGAAAAATTAGCTTGGGAAACCTATGCGTTTGAACAAGCTAATGAGTCTTTTAGATACCCGACTCATGGAGAGTATGATTTTTATGCTAATTCTTACCCTTCAAATCACTTTGGGAATTCTTATGACTCATTTCACTCTTATATGGCTCCTGTTTTGTGTAATTATTGTGAATCTCCTGATCATGATGCTTATACTTGTCCTTATCGTAATTACATTGATGCTACCTGTGCAAGTTTTGAAAAGAGAATTAATGATATGACTGATCAAATGCTAGAGACCATGAAATTGAGAATTGCTGAATATTCTCAATGTTTTGTCCAAAATAGGTAGACTTCTAGTGAGACTGATTCTAGTTTAGGATCTCCTAAACCTGATATTAGTCTTTACGAGGATTCAAACCTTTTTATTCTACTAGGCCTAATTTGAAAGAAAACATGCTTTTGCTAGTTTAGAACAAGAAAATGACCTCCCTAAGCCTCTATCGACAGACCTTGCACCCTTCACTAGCTCATCTAAGGGCATCACTGATGGACAATCTGATCTTGATAGTGAGTTAGAAATTAGTATCGTACCTGGAATTGAGCTTCATGATTTGGATGCTTCAACAGATGTTTCACAGGAGTTATGTGATGAAGTGACTGCACCCACTCTTTTTGACTTTGATGATGATATTTTTTGTGTAGAATATGAATTATTTTCATGTGAGCTTGAATTTATTGAAGGTCTTGATTTGGGCTCTCATGTTGAGTATGAATCCTTTTCTTTTGATCTCGTCATTCCTAACCTTCTATTGAAATCAGATGATAATATTCTGCATATAAAATATGAATCTTTTTGTGCGTTTGATGTTGATATGTGTTTGAGTGAGGATTCCTGTGTTGAGTATGAATCATTTTCTGTTGATCTTATTCAAACTGACCTCCTTTTTGATTATTGCAAGTCTGATTATATTGAGTATGAGATCATTGTTACTAAGAACTTTATTTTAGACCAGACTCCTATGAACATTGGACTAAACAGACTTGTGAAATTTACATCATCCATTTTGCCTAGATTGCTCGTTTATGTTGACATAGTTTCTAGGCTTGTGACCTCACTACTGCTTCATTATGAGTATGTTCATTTCCTTCCTGATCGGACCCCATTGTTTGATAAGTCGAAACGGACCCTTCCCTATGGTTTCTTGGCTATATGGATATACTCAATCTGGTTCCAACTCACTGTTTTTCATATTTGCTATGCTATTGAGAGTTGGACTTCTGTGTTTGATAAGCTGTTACGTGCTTTAACGAGTTTTGATTTGAGTAGCAGTTTTTCAGCTTAATATGGAGTGGTTGATGCTCCATAGGCTTCATAGTTTGGGTACAACCTGTATCCAACCTAGTATGATCATTCCAACCTTCTTTGCATTTCCATTTCTTTTCTTTCCTTTTTGTTCTTAGTTGTAAATATTTAGGATTGTGAATATGTGTGTTTGCTTTGGTTTTAGTTTCGATTTTGCCTTTCTTTTGTGATTTTGTTTTTCTTGGCTTTTGTAAATATGTGTGTGTTTTTGTTTTGTTTCTAGTTTTGTTTCTGATTTTCCTCGTGTCCTAGTTGTATATATTTTAGGTTTTACGGTCGTATAGTTTATGTGCTTGCTTTGTAGCGCCTTAATTCCCACAATGAGGACATTGTAAAGTTTTAGTGTGGGAGTGAGGTGCCCATTTTTGAAATTTTTGATGAACATTTTTGATGATTTTTGTTGTTTTTGTGGGAACGTATACATTAGTTTTGATTAGCTTGAATCCCCTATGCTTTATTTATTAGCTTGTATAGAAGTAGGATGTGTGTGAAAAGTCTCCAACTTCGAATATGATATTCTAAGCCCTAATTCTAAATCCAATTGTTCAGTAAAGGTTCGGTGATCCGGTCCTTGTTTATTCTTTCATCATTACCTTTAGGTCTTAGGTTTTCATGAATGATTTTCCCTCTAGCTCATGGCATGATTACTTTGAAAAATTTTCTGAAGAAAAAAGTGTGTATTATGAATAAAAAATGAAACAAATAGAATAAAATTTGGAATGACAAGTATCCCTTTGAGGCATGCGCTACTGGGCGTTACCCTTTAAGGCACGTGCTATTGGGTGTTACCCTTTGAGGTAATATTGCTACTGGGAAAATTTGCTTCCAAAGTCAGTATGATAATAATGTAGTGTCGACTAAGTGGGATTGAGTCTAATTCTGGTCAATCTAAGCCCTGGGATGATGATACACTTACACACAAACACCGAGATGGATTCGGAATCTTGATGTTCAATGTGGTGAAAAATTAGTGTTCTGATGTCATTTAGGAGGAAGAGGGCTTTGAAGTACATTTTATGCATATACAAGTCAATAATTGAGTACATGGGTAATTTAGCTGATTAGAATTTGTGCATATTTTTCTCAAATTTTGTACGTATCAGTTTGGAGAAAACCCAAAAAGATTTTCTTTTTGAAATAATTTTGTGGGTATTTCACTTTGAAACCCTCACGAGACCTCACTCGTCCACTTGGGAAACCGATGGGTTTAAAGGGTTTGTTGCATACGCTAAATGCAATCGTGATTCCTATGACAGTGAGTTAGGATTTTCTTTTCCTTATTTTCATTTTCTTTTAGTTTGTTTAGTTTGTTTTACTCGAGGACAAGCAAAATCTTGGTGCGGGAGTATTTGTTCGTACAAAAAATGAACTATTTTTAAGGTACTTTTACACCTGTTTTATGCTCGTTTTGATCGTATTTTTAAGGTTTTTATTTTATTTTGTAGGTTTTTAATAATTTCGAATAAATGGCAAAAAATGGGAAGAAAATAGTGGAAAATGCCCGGAATTGAAGAATAGGTCGAATTGACTTGAACCTGGTCCAAAGCAAAAGGAAAATAGGAAAAAAATTGAACCAGTCCAATTGCCCACAACCGGTTCAGCAAACTGGTCCTGTTTTAATTACCCTCTCCTCCCCATTCTTCGTTACTCTTCTTCCTTAATTCCCCAACCCCTGAAACCCGAAACCCAACCCAGAACCCTCGCCATTTCTGTCTTCCATCCTTATCTCGGTTTTCTCTCTCTACCCCATCTCTCCATCTCTTTAAAACACCAGCCCACCACCCGCGATTCACGCTACCATTGCCACGTACCGACCTTCGTTGTCCCTCATCGCCATCGTCGACGCACACCACCCAACTCGACGGTCGAGATTGAAGTGGGTCGGGTATAAATAAAGGAAGAGATGACGCCATTGTTGAATTAGCTAGGTAATTTTTAGGAAATTTCTAGGGTTAGAGTAGGCTTAATTTCGATTTTAGGTTTAGGTTTAGTTTTAATTTTGTTTTCATTTTCAGTCATTCGAATCTTACGTCAATTTCGATTTTAGGGTTTCTATTTATCAGTTGCTTGCAACCTTTAAATCCATGTAATTAGGGTTTGAATTGCGAATTTCGAATGGTTAGTCAAGAATTTCGGTTGTAATCACAGAAATCTTTGGGTTAATTCAGTAATTTTGTTTTTTTCCCTATCCCCTGTTCGAATTTGTCCTGTGGTTGTCAATGGCGATTCCACCATTGTTGGTGGTTGTTCGAGCTCCATATACGAAGTTGCTAAATTCTGGCTGAGCTGAATCCTCTTCCCCTGTTGCGACCTTCCTGTTTCTGACCTGAGAAGGTTCGACCTCTTATTTGATTTCGGTTTTCTGGACTGTTGATTCTCCCTTTCCCTGATTAATTTGGTTTGATTAATTTGAGTTGCTATTTCGTTGGTTAGAGTAAGTTTTATTGTCGGTTGCATTAGGTTCGATTGTTAGGCTCATTTAATGGTTGAATGAGCTAGGTTGAACATGATGATGGGTTGTTGAGTTGCCTTGATTGTAGGCTGTTTTAGGTTGTCCCAGATTTAGTTGCTTGATGATGAAAATGTTAATGATATTGGTGATGATTTCAAATGGCTGATTCAGTTTTGGTAGTAGTCGTTTATGTTAATCATAATGTTAATGATATTGCTTTGATTTAGTAGTTAGCTATGTTTACTTGTTTAACTCTCTGAGTTTGGTAGCGTGGAATAATGAATGGTGTTGAACACTTATCTTTTCCTTGAACGATTTAATTTGGTTTAGTGTAGATCACATTAGGATGGTTAGTTAACTCACCTTTTTATGACCGTAATCTCAACGTCGTCCCTGAGGATGGACCCTCAAAGTATTACGACGACTACTGTATGCTTGAGGTTTTTCTTTTCAGTTATTTCACACTCCCTAAAAAATCATCAACAACATGCATGGAAGGAATGCCATTATAGCACTCAACAGATGTGTGCCCTTGCACACCACAAGTCTCACGTACAGCATATACCCCAACTGATGAACCTGAAGAACTGCTTGGAGCAAGAGAAGTGTCAGCTCTATCAAGTCTCTGTGCCAACGCATCCACCTTGCTAACTAGTAATGTCTTAGTGTCAACCTTATATTTGTCACTGCTTCTCTTTGGGGTAACTCTTTCACTAGGCTAGTGAAAATTGTTAGAAGTCATCTTTTCTAATAAATCCTTTGCAACTTTAATGGACTTCTACATGAGAGCACCCTCTGCTGCAGCATCAACAGAGATCTTCACTGACTGTTCTAGCCCATTATAGAATGTCTGGACTAGAAGCTAGTAAGAAACACCATGATAAGGGCACTGTAGTTGCATGTCTTTGAATCTCTCCCAGGCTTCATACAAGGTCTCCCCATCCTGTTGAGCAAAGGAGGTGTTATCTGTCCTCAACTTCGCAGTCTTGCCCGATGGGAAATATTTGCTGAGAAAGGCTTTAGAGAGAACTTCCCATGTGGTGAAGGAGCTGGGTGTCTCATTCTACAACCAGTCCTTAGACCTATTCCTCAAGGAAAATGGGAAGAGTCTTAACCGAATTGCATCGGTGGATACCCTATTCAGCTTAATTGTGTCGCACTCTTAACCGGATTGCATCGGTAGATACCCTATTCAACTTAATTGTGTTGCACTTCGCAAGGCAGTTGTGAAGGTGCCTATAGGGTGCCCGTTGAGCTAATCCCTCTCCACAAAAGTGACTAGCACTGGCTTGAGCTCAAAGTTAGGGGCCTCTACAACAGGCCTCACAATGAATGAGTCAACCCTAGTAGCTTTTGGCATGGCATAATCACGGAGCACCATGTGTTCCTCTCCGCCTGTCATCTCCGCCTGTCAAAGGGGACAATGTTTTATTTGAGCTGACTTCTCCTGTGCATACAAAGCAGACACTATACCCAGTGTAAGCAGTGTCAAGCAAGAATAACGAAGAACTAACAACTACTAAAATAAAAATAAAATCTTAGTCTATAGTATTCTAACCGGTTATGATATTGAAAGAAACAAGTTCCATGGAAAACGGTGCCAAAAAAACTTGTTAGAGTTAAAACGGCAAGCGCATGGTGTATCTGTAACTAGCAACGGGCAAGTACGGGTTAATTCTACAAGGAACTCCCTTTCAATTACCATAACTAATCTGAACACTCAATCTAGGAAAATCGAATTTGAAGATTTAACTAACAACTAAGAAAGTAGTAACAACTAAGAATGGCATTAAGAAATCAAAGGATAAAAATACTCATATTGGAATTAACAGCACGATTATGCTAGTGAGTCAATTACTAACCCCATCAACAAAACCAAACATTACATCATGAGTATATAGATTACCAATTGAGTCCATCTCCTCCCTCTCTCAAGGGTCGAAGACTAATCCTAGCACTACAACTGCCTATTTTCATAGGACTAAGTCAAAGGCTTACAAGATCTACCATCTCAAATCCCAATTGAAATTTCAATATCAAAATCCTAATTGTCTACTAAGTCATGCTAGGTAAAGGTTTCATCTCTCAATGTTCCCCTAAACCCTAATAACAATGGATAAATGTTCTTTTTACCAATTCATCGAACACGTGGTGTGCATAGTAGAAATCAAGATACAAACATGGGAGAAGTAAGGGTTTGGTTGGACAGACATGGAAAAACTGACTCGAAATCCAAACTGAATGACTCGGATCCATACCTCGAACCAACACCCGAAATAGAATGAACAGATTTGGATCCGAACACTCGAACTAAACCGATCCATAACCGAATGAAACCTGAATTGTGGCATTACCCAAAATGAACCACACTGGAAATGACTCGACGCAATTCAAACTCGATCCATAGCGACCTAACCCGAACTGAACCGAAAATGGATAACCCGAACCCAAACCACACCGTACCCGATTTAAAACCGATCTGATTCTTACCCGACTCAATTTTACTCGAATAAGTAGTAACTTTTGGGGGGGTTAGTCTTTTCTCTTTCAGGGGGAATTTTGAATTTTTCAAACTCAATTAGTTGAGTTTAGGTGGGAAACAAAAAACAAATTAAGAGGAAATTTTCACAAATGAAATCAACTAAAAACTTAAGAGGGAAAAATAAAATGATTGATAGTTTTAAGCTTTTAATTTGATAGATGTGTAGTAAAAATACAAGAGAAAAAATATTTTGTGACAATAGGAGTTAAGAAAAGATAAATATAATTAATAATTTATTAAACTTATTAGGATCTAGCAATCTTGTTTTACTATTTCATTCACTGAATGACTTCATGCAATACACGCAATGATTATAAATTTATAATATCATTATGTGACTACTGTCAAAATTTTCGCACTGCTGATCAACGATTCTAAATCATCTTCATAACATATTTAATTCTACAAAATCATATTCAAGAATGTATCGTTGCATATGATCTCATAATAATATGACTCATTTGAATTTTGGACAATTAAATTCCAAGTCTCTAGTTTCGATAACAAGTATTCACAATCACATAAATGTAATGTTAATTGACACATACTTATATATTGCCATTGCTTTTTAGTTTTGACGCATTGAGCAAATGCAAATCAAGTTGTTAATCTCACAAAGAGAAATCTTTGAATTTTGATGTGTGATAACTTAAAGATCTATAAAAGGATATTGATTCGATTACAAAAAATGTCGACTTGAACCAACCTGTTTTTATTTACCAACTCCAAATATAATAAATGTGAAGTTGTAAAGGAACACTGGGGTCTAAATAAAATTCCCGTTATTTTCTTTCTTTTTTTTCATTTTTCAAGGCATATTTTGGTATTGGGGCTCACAAATGAGACCATTACCAAGTGATTTGCATTAGGTTGGTCCACTTATTTTATCATTGCATGACCTCAATTGAGGTGATTAAAACTTGACTTAACAACATATAATCTTCTGGATAATTGCACGACGCATTTTATATAGGGTTAGGTTTGAGTTATATACTTGTATTTGTAATTTACTAACTTTCTTAGTAAATTTAGAACTAACCCCATATAATTTTCCACCAATTACACACACACACACACACACACACAGAGATATATATATATATATATATATATATATATATATATATATATATATATATATATATATAATGTATAATCAATTAATCATTAACGTATGAATTGAAAGAGAAATTTAGAAGAAATGGGTTTGTCTAATTAAATAGCTTTTATCCTTTAAATATAATTTAAAAGTAAAGAACTAAAGATGGCTACATGGAAAACATACAATGATTCGAAATTAACCCAATTTGATTTATATACGATTCGATTTACACATGATCCGATATTGACCCAAACGTTGAACTGAATCTCACCCGGCCCAAATTACACTTGAACCATACACGATCCGAATCAGGCTACTATAGACAACCCTAAAACATATCCGATCCGAACTCCACCCGAACCGAACCTGTATCGATCCGAACATGGTACCTATAAGTGACCTGAATCCGAACTTCACTCGAGCCGAACCGAACCTGACTCGAACATGGTTGGCCTGAAAGTGATCTAAACCCGAACTTCACCTGAATCGAACCCGAACCTGATCTAAACATAGTTCACCTGAAAGTGACCCGAACCGAACTAAAACCCAACCCGTAGCCAATCAGAACAACTCATTTGCCAGATCTAGGTTTGAGGCTAAATCATGATTTAACCAAACATAAACGACATTAATCCCAAAAAAAGTTGGGGGGTTCAACCTAGAATCATATTGGCAACACCAATCACAAAACCCAATTTAGTAAACGCAATAATCATAAAACCCTAGAATAACAAAGATGAATAAAGAGAGAATTAAGAGGCAAACTTGAATTAATCATTTTGGAAAGGTAGAACAATCTTCAATGGTGGCAAATTCAATCCAAATGCACTAATAAAATCCCCTCACAAAACCCTAGAAATTGCCTAAGAAAAGTTCTATCAAAAGAAAAGCAAAAAGATGTCCCAAAACAGCCCTTGAAAAACAATTAAGTCGCAAAAAATTGGGGGATGCACAACCGTGCAAAAACACACAGCCGACCGTGAAAAATTTCTAGGTGGGATGCACGGTCGTGCAAAAGCGCATAGCTAGCTGTGCAACTCTGCATGAACTTTCTGCCTCAGGTGCATGGTCGCGCAGAAGTGCACGGCTAGCCATATAACTCTTCTAGCTTCAATTTTTGACTTGAATAGCCATGCTTACATGCACGGCTGGCCATGCAAATGTCTTCCATTTGATTCCTAAAGTCTTCAACCCTTCCATTTGATCCTTGAAGTTCATTCCTTCCTATAGTATTGCTCCTCATTCATTTTTAAGCCAATAAGCACCGAAACTCTTCCAATTTCCTAATCCAATCAGCTTCATCTCCCCTGTTTGAACTACTACCCCGATTTAATGAAGCAGTAGTATCAGGCTTATTATCCAAAATAGGGTCAAGAATCTCTACATCCACATCCAAGGGACCATTCTTAGCATTCATATCAACTAGGTCAGACCACCTCAAGGGAGTATTTATTGAATTGAAATTAAGGTTTACCTCTGCAAGAAGCAAATTCTCAACAGGCGGCTCACTTAAAGGCTGTGAAATCCCCTCTGTACTCTCTTCTACCGAAATCGCCACCAGTTTCTTCTTCAATGGTCACCCTCTACCACGCATTTTCATCCTCCAGCACCGACATCCCCACTCAACTAGAGAGAAGACGATGAGACACAACCACTCTCATGACACCCTTCCCCCCCGGTTTTTTTGGAAACTTTTGATATTTTAAAATAGATCAATTTTAAAAGTAGTAATTACATAACAACATAATTATTGTTATTTTTTAGTTATTGTTATTTATTTCTATTTATTTTTCATTTAAATAAATTTAAATTCCTTTTGTTTTTATACCATGACTACTTATTTACTATTCATATCATTGCCTAATATATGAGACATCTTTTTTCGTGGGCACATGTTATGGACGATCTTTTAAATTTATGAATGTAATAGATATTCTATTTTAGCCTTACAAATTAAAACATATATAAGATATGTAAAAAGACAAAATTTTAAATTCTACATATCATTGCATTAATTCAACCATAAATAGACATTTATCTAGCTAATTAATTCTACATGGCATACTACGTGGCATTACAAATGTCTATCATATGTTGATTCTATCTAACTTCTAATATATATACTAGGGATATATCCTTGCAATACAAGCACATAATTCAAATGTTTTCAAACATGTCATTAATATAATAGATAATTATTTTTTAAAATAGAAAAAAATAAATTGATATGTTTGATCATTTAATTATTAAAATTTTAGCGTTTCTTCTTTCTCTTTTTGGTACCAAAATCCTCTTTATTCTTAATTTTAAGTTTTCAACTCACATTTTTATTTCATTTGTTAAGTCATTTCTTTGTTATGCATTTATTTTTTTTTAAAGATTAAGTTTTGTCAAGTAATAAGATTACATGGCATTAAGTCACTTCAATATATATAGAATGGATGTTGCATTACAAAATAATTATTTGTTTGAGTTATTGTTCTTTATTTCTCTTTTTTCATCAAATTACTTTCAATTCCTGCTGTGTTCATGCCATAGTTATTTGTTTACTTTTTTTTAACAAAGCCTATAATATGTGAGACATCTTTTCTTTTGTGGGCAACATTTTGTAGTTAAATGGACCATCTTTTTCTTATTAAAGTTTATATTATAGTCTTGCTAATTACTACATAAGATATGTTAAAAGTCCATGTAAAAATAGTCCATTTTTGTTTCCATTTCATTAAATATAAAGAAGGGATAATCATAGATCAATTTAAAAAATAGTAATAATTCCATAACAATGTAATGATTATTATTTATTTATTTATGAGTAATTCTAGAAGGGGAGCCTTGGAGCAACGGTAAGGTTGTCTCCGTGTGACCAAAAGGTCACGGGTTCGAGCCGTGGAATCAATCACTGACAAAGTCAGGTTAGGTTGCCAACTATTCACCCCTGTGCGGCCCTTCCCCGGACCCTGCGTGAAAGCGGGATGCTTGTGCACCAGGCTGCCCTATTTATGAGTAATTCTAATTCTAGAACAATCAGATCATAAACACTGACATGCGTCAGGCGGAAAAAAGCAAATTGTGCACTTAACAGAAAACAGTGATCTCTAGTAAGCTATATAAAAAAAAAATCCAAAAACATACTTGTCCCTAGAAGCTTCAAATTTGGAATCTGCATCACTTCATCCCAAAGCTTATTCAAAATCGTTGACAAATCTAGGAACTATTCTCAAATGCGTTGTGTTTCCTTGAGTTTTGTTCAATAAGCCAAGTATACAACCTATGACTTGTTGGGCAAAAAACTTCAATGATAGCATTCATCAAATTGAACTATTGATCCGTCATGATAATTTTTGGACAAACATTATTCATAGTTTTAAGAAAAGTCTTGCAAAGTCAACAAATACTCTCAATCTTCTCATTGAGAGAAAGCCACAAGGCCCACAACCAGCCATAAGATTCCTACCATGATGATTCATGTACATGAACGGTGCAGATATCATATAACGGCGATCCTATACGTTGTATCAAATATTGATAAATCTCAAATAGCATAATCCTCCTTCATCTTTCCATCTTGCCAAAAAAAGCTCGATAAGTAACAATCAAAGTCAAATTCAACAGCATGAAAGAAATCTTGCTCATTCAATAGTTTTTTTTTTCAAATCTTTCAATCATGGCTTGAGCATCTCTACCTTCCATAGTTTTCTTTGTTTCTTTAGCATCAACATTATAAGCATCTTAAGGCTTGAAACCTAAATAGGCGAGCCACCAACCTCTTTCCTTAAAAGCTAATAAGCATTGGTTCATCCTACTTTTTCTCATCATTCAAAGCTAACAAAGAACAACTTTCTCTTTCGATGACTTCTAAGAAGATGGACTTCTTTGCAAAAAAAATGATGATTATGAACCATATCATGCCCAGAAACAAACCATTCTCCATTATCATAAATTCTAAAAACAACCCTAGCCATGCATTTGCACCTTATACTAATCTTACTCAACTCCTTGTCTCTCCTTTTTGTAATCCTTTTCCATTCCCCGCCTTGTGTAATTAAACCCCTTCGAATGTAACTCACTACTATTATTATATGTCCTCTAGACTTTACTTTCCTCATAACAAAACCCTTCCTATAAGTGTAATATTTGTACAACCAGAAATCATCTATTTCTAACTGGAAAACCTTATTAATCAACTCATAATTATAAGCTTCTATAACTGTAATTTTCTCATGCAGTGGCCAAAGTATCTCACTTGATGACACACTTTTATCCGAACATCAGTATCTAAAAGACTAACATTTACACAAACAAAAGACAAATATGAAACACGTTCACATGCACATGAATATGTCTTAGGATACACACTAGTAACAACTTTACATCTAAAAAAGAAAAACTAATAGACAAAATGAACAAAACACATCAAAACAAAACAAAAAATAAACAACTTACTAATATCTAAAAGATCTTCTAAAATAGATCAAACATATAAATGTTAAGCAGTAAACATATAAATACTTATTTTAACAAAATACATTACAAAAATTATAAATCTAATCAAAGCAAAACATAAAAAATCTATAACAACGGAACTACGAGAATAAAACTTCTTACTAACATACCAAACATAATCTAAATGCACATCAAACTAAGTACATTACAAAAATTAAAGATCTAATCAAACCAAAACATATCTCCAGAAGGAAAAATCAAAACAATCATCATCAACCACAAAAAATATCACTGCCAGGTACCCCACTTTGTGTGAAAATTATAACTAGGGGACCATTTTATTAGAGTATGTTTAAAAGAGGCAATATTATGTGGAAACTATTTTAAGGGGACCATTCACTGTGTGTATTTTCTTTTTAGCCCTTAAACTTTTCATATTTATATTTTAGCCCAAATTCTCAAAAACTTACTTTCAAAAATATTAAAATTTGTGCACATGAAAATTTTCTTATAAGTTGATGCGACGCAAGCCAAGAAGCCTAACCTCATAATCAATATCAAGGCTTGGATTCAACTTGGACCTTAATCATCTATGAGGGTGGTACCCAAGTACTTGGATCTCCTAAGTCCTTATTGATTTGGGAGCCTTAAGGGGCCCAAAGTAAGCTTAGGTAAGGTGGCATGGCACTTCGTAGCCTAAATAAGGAGTCTACCTATTTTATCTCTAAGTCACCCTATTTTATTTTGCTTCCTTGTTCTGGAAAGAGCATCTGGCCTAAATTCTAGCTCACTTTTGGCTGGGTGAATGGGATATGTTTTGGGTGAATTTTGCATGGATGGATAGCCCCGCATGTCTATTTTCCATGAAGCACATGATTATCATCAAATTCCAAGAATCGAGCAAGTTATGAGGTCTTAACCGAGCCATGGTCCGTGCAAGGTCTCGAGATGCACATTTTTAATCAAGGATTTCTTTGGGTCATCAAATGGGAGAATTAAGGGCTCAAACTTGGTGGGTAGCTGGCAGACTCTTCTAGAAGGCTCCCATAAAATCCCCACCTTAACCTTTCTCATTTAGATAGGTGAATGACATCACCAAAGAGAAGGAATATATAGCCAATTTTCAGCACACTAATATCCCCCAGTGGTCCCTCTTTAATTGTACAATTAGCTTGAATTTTATTGGATAAAATCCCTGTATTGCTATTGGATAGTACTAAGCTCGGGGGAGGGGGTATCTTGCTATTTAATACCTCATCTCTTGTATTACATTTAGCTTTGATGATTATGAATTAATGAAAAGGCCAGAGGCCATTTTCTCTCTCAAAATCTCTGAGTCTTTATCTCTTTTAGAGTGGTGGTTTAAAGTCATCCCTTTATATTAATCCTTCGTGGTTAGGTTTTAGGGGATTAATTGGTGGGTTGTTCATCTTGTTGTTCTTGCAAGAATCAAAAGAGTTTCCTTTTGATTTGGGATTTCCTCCATTTGGATTGTTCAAGAGGTTTTCATCTTATTGGGTCTTCAGTTGGATGCTTAAGGCTTTATTTAGCCAAAGGTTTTCTAATCTCCGCTTTAGTTGCTATCAAAACACAAGGATCCTTCAAGGGTAAGCATCAAATCCTCGCACTTTGTGATTGGAATTTGTTGGTTGAGTTCTCTTGTTTGTTATTTTGGGATTTAGATACTTTCTACTACACCTTCTTTTCTTATTCTCCTTAAAGAACGCATACTCTCTTCCATGCTTCCTTTTCAATCAAAAACCCTAAAAACCCGCATTTGATTTCTCCACAAGACTTCTTTTTTAGTCCACAAAGAACCCTCAAAATAACCTAAACACAATTCTCAACCAAAACACAACCCAAAAACTCTGCAAAAAAAGCGGAAACACTCACCTGCGCCAAACAAGAGATTTGGCATGGCCTGGTCGTGCCCCTCTTTTGCCCAGAAATTCTTTGCCCAATGTTCTAATATGACTACCCTGTGTTGTATAGCACGATCGTTCCCCCCCCCCCCCATTTTGGCCCGTGCTTCCCCTGGCACGATCGCACCACCTTTTCCCGAACTCTTAACCTTCTTCCTTCTCTTCTCTACCTTCAACCATGACCAATGATGTGGAACGTTCTCAACCTAGGGGCATCTCTCTGGAGTTAGCCCATGAAATGAGGAGAGATAAAGCCATAATTGACCTTCACGAACAAGTAAGAAAGCTCACCATGGAGCTAGAGAGAGTTAAGATTCGAACAACGAGTTCCCTTACCTAGGGAGCTTGATGTCAACCCCATGGACATTGCCCACTCTTCTTCTCATGAGGACCATGATGATCGAGGTATTTGGGGAAGAGGTCATCATAGAGATGATCTTAGTGACCTCAAGGTTGAGGCATCAGAGTTTGATGGCTACCTCAAACCGAAAAAACTACATTGATTGGGTACAAGCCATTGAGAGAATCATTGAACTCAAGGAGTACAATGATGAAAAGGCCTTCAAGTTGGTCATTATCAAGTTAAAGGGGTATGCCTCCCTGTGGTATGAGACCTTGAAGAAGAATAAAGCAAGAGAAACTAAGTCTAAGATTAGGACTTGGTCCAAGCTCAAGAAACAGATGGAGAAGAGGTTCTTACCTCCCTCATACAAGCAAGAGCTCTATCTCAAGATTACTACCCTTAGCCAAGAGAATCTCTGGGTTGAAGAATACATTCGAGAATTTTAGCAACTCCATATGAGAGTTGGCATGAATGAAGACAATGAGCTTACTGTTGCTTGGTTCATCAAAGGGCTTTGTCCTAGCACAGCTCACAAGGTGGAACTAAAACTGTATTTGTCTTTAAATGATGTTTGTCACCTTGCAATCAAGATCGAGAAACAACTTAAGGGTAGAAAGCCCTTCGCAACACCTTCCCCTCTCCAGCCCCAAAGCACACCAAGGATTTTTCCTTTCTACAACAAGGGTGACACTACTCATACACCTATCAAGGCCTTAGATAAGAGTAAAGGGATTGCTATTGAGCCTTCCAAGATGTTGGAGGGAAAGAAGTGCTTCAAATGCCATGGTTATGGATACTTCCAAGTGGATTGTCCTAATCGAAGGACCCTCTCCATTGGAGAGGTGGAAGAGATCCAAACTCTAGAGGAAGAAACTAGTGAAAAAGATTTTGAAGAGGAAGAACACATCGTAATCACTCCAGATGTTAGAGAGCTATTGGTGATCCGAAGAGCCCTCCATACCAAAGAGGTTCCCCATGAACCTACTCAAAGGAAGAAAATCTTCCACACTCGATGTACCATTGGAGGCAAAGTATGTGAGATTATTATCGATGAAGGTAGTTGCACCAATGTGGCTTCTATGACTCTCATTGAAAAACTTCAAGTCCCCACCAAGGTGCATCCTACCCCTTATACTCTTCAATGGCTCAAGCAAGAAGCGAGGTAACCGTTTCTAAACAAGCTCTTATCTCTTTTTCCGTTGGTCCTTATTGTGGTGAGGTCCTTTGTGATGTTCTTTCTATGGATGCTTGTCATATATTGCTTGGTTGACCTTGGTTATTTGATAATCATGTGATGCATGATGGGCATACCAACACATATGCCCTTAAGCTCAGCAAATGTAGCCTCACTTTAACCCCCCTTCCACTACCCAAACCTCTCAAAATTAAACTGAGGAAGGGAAGTGAGAAAAGCCTCTTCATGAGTGAGGCACAGGTAGAGAGATCCATTAGTAAGAGCAAGTCTTTATTTCCCTTACTTATGGCTGGATCAAACATTAGTGAGGAAGTGAAGCCCTTACACCCTCTTACTCAATCACTCTTGAGAGAGTTTGAGGATGTTTTTTTCAATGATCTACCACCGGGGCTCCCTCCTATAAGAGGAATTGATCTCCAAATTGATCTCCTACGGAGTGCTCCTTTGCCCAGCAAGTCGGCTTATAGGTGTAATCCGAATGAGTCAAACGAGCTCCAAAGACAAGTCTAAGAGTTGCTTAATCGTGGGTACATTAGGGAAAGCTTGAGTCCTTGCTCGATTCCGGCTCTTTTGGTACCTAAGAAGGGTGGTACATAGGGATGTGTGCGGATTCTAAGGCCATCAACAATGTCACCATCAAGTATCGGTTTCCTATTCCACGATTGGATGACATGCTTGATGAGTTGCATGGGTCTAAGGTCTTTTTCAAGATTGATTTTCGGAGTGGTTATCACCAAATCCGAATGAAGGAAGAAGATGAGTGGAAAACGATCTTCAAGACCAAATATGGGTTATATGAATGGCTAGTAATGCCCTTTGGTCTCTAATGCCCCGAGTACTTTCATGAGGCTCATGAATAAAGTCTTGAGGTCATTCATTAGGAAGTTTGTTGTTGTATACTTTGATGATATCTTAGTGTATAGCCAAGGTGAGACATCTCATACGGAACGCCTCACTCAAGTGTTCCAAGTCTTGAGGCAACAAGCATTATATGCTAAATTTGAGAAGTGTCAGCTCTTTACTCCTTAGGTTGTCTTCCTTGGGAATGTTGTCTCTAGTGAGAAAATCCAAGTTGATGAAACCAAGGTTGAGGCTACCAAGAGTTGGCCTATTCCTACAACCATCATGGAAGTGCGTAGCTTTCATGGGTTGGCTTCTTTCTATCATTAGTTCATCAAGAATTTTAGCTCCATTATAGCTCCCTTGACCAAGTGCATGAAGAAGGGTACCTTTGAGTGGACAAAGGCTGCCCACAGAGCCTTTGAGTCTATCAAGGGGAGGCTTTGTTCGACCCATATCTTAGCCCTACACAATTTTGAGCCCCTTTTTGAAGTTGAATGTGATGTTAGTGGAGTTGGTATTGGTGCGATTCTCACTCAAACCAAGTGCCCTCTTGCCTACTTTAGTGAGAAGTTGAATGGTTTAAGACTCAACTACTCCACTTATGATAAGGAGTTCTATGCCATTGTGAGGGGTTTGGAACATTGAAATCATTACCTCAAGCCTAAGCCTTTTGTATTCCATTCATATCACAAGGCTTTGTCTTTCATCAATGGCCAACACAAGTTGAATACAAGGCATGCTAAGTGGGTTGAATTCCTTCAATCCTTCACTTTCTCTTGCAAGCATAAGAGTGGGAAAGAAAATGTGGTTGTCGATGCCTGGTCATGGAGGTATGCTCTCCTATCAGTCTTAGAGGCCAAGGTTCTTAATTTTCATTCCATCAAGACCTTGTAGATAAAGCATGAAGACTTCAAGATAGCGGTTAAAGATCCATTTACCTTTGGCACTTATACCTTGTAAGAAGGTGTCCTCTTCAAGGGAAACAAGTTATGTATCCCCAAGAGTCCTCTAAAGGACTTGATTGTCAAATAGGCTCGTGGAGGAGCCTTAGCCGAGCACTTCACCATCAACAAGACCCTTGAAATCCTCAAGGAGCACTTCTATTGGGCCAAAATGGGTGGGAATGTCCACAAGGAAATCTCAAGGTGTGCCATTTGTCATATGGCCAAGAGTCAATTCCACCAAGGCCTTTATGCCTCTCTTCCAGTTCCTTTAAGGCCTTGGGATGACATTAGCATAGACTTCATTGCGGCCATTCTATGGACCCCTCAAGGGAAGGATGCCATCATGGTAGTTGTTGATTGGTTCTCCAAGATGACGCACTTCATTGCCTGCCACAACTGTGATGATGCTACATATGTTGTGGATCTCTTCTTCCAAGAAATCATGAGGCTTCATGGGATCCCAAGGACTATTGTATCGGATAGAGATGCTAAGTCCTTATCACACTTTTAGAGAAGTCTGTGGATGCTAGTGGGGACTAAATTACTTTTTAGTGCCACTTGCCACCCCTAAACCGATGGGCAAGCGGAAGTGACCAACTACACACTCACTACCTTCTTGAGAGGTATGGTGAGTAAGAGCTTAAGAGATTGGGACACTAAGCTTTCCCATGCGGAGTTTGCCTATAATCGGGCTCTGTCCTATGCTACTTCTCATTCACCCTTTGAGGTATGCTATGGCCTCAACCCTCTCACTCCTCTTGATCTCATTCCCATTCCTCAAGAGTCCAAAGTGAGCTTTGAAGCCGAGGAAATGGCTAAAGCTACAAAGAAACTATATGAGCAAGTGAGAGCTCAAATTGAGAAGGTTATGAGCAATATAAGATCAAGGCCAACAAGAATCAAACTCACCCTGAGTTTAAACTAGGAGATCATGTATGGCTATATTTGAGGAAGGAGAGGTTCCCTTCAAGGAGGAAAATTAAGCTTATAGCAAGGGGAGATGACCCCTACCAGATCGTGCACAAAGTGGGAGATAATGCCTACAAGGTAGAGCTTACGGGTGACATGAACATCTCTGCCACTTTTATTATTGGGGACCTCACTACCTACATTGAGGATAAAGATGAGGACATTGGAGATTTGAGGGAAAATCCTCTTGAAGGAGGGGAGGTTGGTGTAGAGCAAGCCATGAAGCCTAACCTCCTAATCAATATCAATGCTTGGGTTCAACTTGGACCCTTAATCATCTATTAGGGTGGTAACCAAGTACTTGGATCTCCTAAGTCCTTATATATTCGGGAGCCTTAAGGGACCCAAAGTAAGCTTAGAAGAGGTGGCATGTCACTTAGTAGCGTAAATAAGGAGCCTAGCTATTTTATCTCTAAGTCACCCTATTTTATTTTGCATCCTTGTTCTGCATAGAACATATGGCCTGATTTCTAGCTCACTTTTGGCTGGGTACATGGGATCTATTTTTGGTGAATTTTGCATGGATGGATAGTCCCGCATGTCTATTTTCCATCAAGCCCAAGATTATCATCAAATTTCAAGAATCGAGCAAGTTATGAGGTCTTAACCCAGCCATGGTCCGTGCAGGGTTTGGAAGTGCATGTTTTTAATCAAGGATTTATTTAGGTCATCAAATGGGAGAATTAAGGGTCCAACTTGGTGGGTAGCTGATAGACTCTTCTAGAAGGCTCCCATAAAATTCCCACCTTAACCTTTCTCATTTAGATAGGTGAATGACATCACCAAAGAGAAGGAACGTGTAGCCAATTTCCAGCACACCAATATCCCCTAGTGGCCCCCTTTTAATTGTAGAATTAGCTTGAATTTCATTGGCCAAAATCCTTGCATTGCTATTGACAAGTACTAAGCTCGGGGGAGGGGGTATCTTGCTATTTAATTCCCCATCTCTTGTATTGCATTCAGCTTTGATGATTATGAATGAATGAAAAGGCTAGAGGTCATTTTCTCTCTCAAAATCTCTTAATCTTTATCTCTTTTAGAGTGGTGATTTAGAGTCATTCCTTTATATTAATCCTTGGCGTTTAGGCTTTAGGGGATTAATTGGTGGGTGTTTATCTTCGTGTTCTTGTAAGAATCAAAAAAGTTTCCTTTTGATTTTGGGATTTCCTCCATTTGGGTTGTTCAAGAGGTGTTCATCTTATTGGGTCTTCACTTGGATGCTTAAGCCCTTATTTGGCCAAATGGTTTTCTAATCTCTGCTTTATAAGTGCCACTCGACGCCCTCTTTAAAATGGTATCAAAGCCACGTGACCAGAAATAATTAAGATAATTAAGCTAATTAATGATTAATTAAGCTAATTAACTGTAATTAATGTTAGAATCATCACCTGCTTGCCCTTGACCAAATTAAAAAAAAACTACATAGAGGTACCCTTTGTTTATTGTAAACTATTTTAAGGGCCCTCTAATTTGATAACTAATTATAAGGTGTACCATATTTTGTGACACTTAGCAAAAAAGACTCTATTTACTGTTCACCTATTTTGCACAAATGCCCTAAACTTTTCATATTTGTAAATCTACCTTCAACCCTTAAAAACTTACTTTCGAAAAATCTAAATTTGTGTTTATGATATTTTGCTCACTAGTGCTTCTTGAAGCCCTCTTTCATCTGGTATCATAGCCACGTGACCAAAAACAATTAAGATAATTAAGCTAATTAACTGTATTTAACTGTGATTAATGCTTGAATCATCACCGGCTTGCCCTGGACCGAATTATTCTCACATTGTTCACTCACCGGAAGCTCTTTCTCCTATAGCTCCTCAATTAAACAGTATAACTAACATTGGTTTAGAATTAAAAGTAGAATTAGCTAAAACTAAGACCCAAGTGAAGGAGCTTAAGAAGCAAATATCGATAATTCACCTTTCTCTAGTTAAACAAAGGCATAGTGGAAGAAGTACTTCTAGTATTAGTGCTCTATTTCAGCATCAATATCCTTTCCAAACCCAAAAAACAAGATTCTATTTTCCTTGCACGAGATAAAAATTCAAAAAAAAGTAGGAGAAAAATCAGGTCAAAAATCAGCTGAAAAAGCAGAAAAAGAAGAAGAAGATGGAGTATAAGCAATATACTCTTGACGAACTACAAAATATATTCGAGAAAGAACAAAACCCTGTAGAATTAAACAAGATCATAGGCACAATCAGTGATAATCAGGACGTTTTGTCTGATGATAAAGAAGAGACCAACAATGTCCAACTAGAAGAAGAAATATATCAATAGATGGATTTAATTAAATTAGAATATCTCAATGTATTACCATTAGAAGAAGTTAAGAGAAAACTGGGGAACAAATATGGTAAAATGACTATTGAAAACGAGATCAATGAGATTGGAGAAAAGATTGACCTATATGAAACAGAAACTAATCTAGTTAGCTATGTCATTCCTAAGCCTGAAGAATTTAGAGAACTTTCTAGAAGAAATACTCATTTCTTAAGACCTAGGTATGTTCCAGCAGGGCGTACAACCAATTTTTCCTACGAGTTTATCCCAAGAAAAACCACGACTTTCGAAGAAATTGGCCTTACCCCAATTAGTCAAACTGGATATATCTTAAACATTGATGGAGCCCGTAATAGAGAAGAGATATTTGAGCACTGGAAAAGAGGAATAAATAGTATCTTAAATCTAAATACTACATGGGCAACAGGAAACTTCCTAAACTATATCGAACATAGTTTTTCTAGCACTGTAGCTGATCAGTATAATTCATTAAGTGAAGATGGTAAAAATAAGTTAAGAATAATGGAAACACCAGCTGCTATGTTCAGAAATTTATGCAAAGAAATTGAAATCGAAATTATCGGAGCTAAACTAGACTCTGAAGAAAAAACTAGAGAGTGGTAGAGAAAAATTGATAACATAGAACTATGGGATATGAGATATCTGAAAAACTATATTACTGAATTTAATCAAAATATTATTACAAAATTGAACATAACGAAACCAATCTTGGTATGTTCTATGACAAATTGCCATATCCTATAAATTTCATAATTAATAAAGAATACATAGCATAACTGGAACGAGCAGATATTTTTGATATCATTGGTTCAAGAATCTCATATCTGAGAAAATTGCTCAATAATCAATGTCTTGATCTCCAAAAGCAAAAGAAAATTAAGAAGCAATTCCTAACTTGTTGTGATTTGCCTCACCAATGGGGAAAAGAATCTAAAAGGAGAAGAAAAAGAAAATTTTATAAGAAAAAGAGCTTTAATAGACAAAGAGGTGAGAAATATAAAACAAAATATTATAACAAACCAAATCCTGAAAAACTTAGAATTTTTAGCAAAGCAGCTTATTGTCCTGCGGGGAAAAACAATTGCAAATACTGGGCATGCGGAGAAGTAGGACATTATGCTAATGAATGCAAAAATAGGAAGAATAATAAGCTTATTGACACCTTGGGAAGCTTAGATTATGTTGAGCTTAGTGAAGATGAGGCTTTAGACCTAGCCGTCAGCAACAACAAAGGAATTGTTGAAATTATATTGGATAGAAATAAGTCATATGATGAAGAGTAGCTCGGTTAGCCTTGGTGATCTTCAAGGAGAAGCGTTTGTGGCAGATAATGATCATGAAGAAGTCAAAGGAGATTGGGTTCTTCCCATAATTCAAAAAGACATGACCTATAAAAAATTCATCTTTCAATTGAAAAGCAAATACGTATGTGAAATGATGAAAGGAGATTTGGAGATATAGGATTGTGAGTATGACGTTGGGGTGGTTAATCTCATTAATTGGAAAAATATCCTTAAGCATAACAAAAATAGAAAGTATAAGTATATCCATGTCAGAAGTGTCCAAGTTTAAATCACTCCATCACAATATTATGGCAAAGATATTGATCTATATGCTTTACTCTGTGACATTAGGCACAACAAATTTAACAATTAAATTATCATAAGGATAAAGACCAATTTATGCAATGGATTAGCAGAATTCAATTATCGACCAGGATATTATGTGAGCCTAAAAGATAAATTTGGTAAAAACTTCATATCCCTTAAGATAAAAATAGTTGGGATGGACATGAAAAGAGGAGGATATCCTTTAAGGATATTTTGAAAAATTATCTGCAAATTAGATAACACAATCGACCCAAAGACTAAGATAACAATGATAGAAGCAGAAAATTTTGAAAGTCCTACCCCTATGCAAAAGATCCAAATAATCAAGTCCAATCCTCAGGACATAAAATTCGATCGTTCATGGATATCTAGCTTTGCCAACCCTACAAAGATCAATAAGAAAAATACAATAAAAATTGATGACGAGGGTAAAATCACCGTTAAACCACAATTATTAAGAAGCATGAGTACAAGATCACATTGGGGAGAAGAATCTTCATCTGCTAAAGAAGAGCTTAAAGAAAATGACACAATTAGCATAACCAGTGAAATAAGTACAATAAGTTTTGAAGCTACAAGGCCCAGTGTAGATTGAATTATGAGTCTAGATAGAAAGGTCATTGGGTACAAAACTAGAACTATTAGTGAACCAATCTATGAGGATTAATTAGTCAAAAATATGACCATGGAGATATGCTATGAGGCTGCCAATACAAATCCTCATAGCATTTATATCCCAATAAAGGTATGTTTAGAGAGATATAACATATATAAACAGTGTGCTTACATAGATAGTGGTTGTTCTGTATGCTTTGGAAAAAGAACATTATTTTCAGAATTCATGTGGAAAAAAGCCAAAAATCCTTTACAGGTAAGGATAGCTGACAATAGTATTACGAGCCATAATGAGGCAATTGAAGGGTTATCCATAGAATTAGGAGGAGTCCAATGCATTATACTAGTTCTATGGGCTACTAATCAACCCTCTCATGATATGATTATTGGAAATAATTTTCAAAGATTATATTCTCCATGCACACAAACCATAAACCAGATAATATTCACAATTAATGGTCACTCTATTCCCACTAAAAAATTAAGTAAAGGCTACGCTCATCAAAAAATTGAGTTTACATGCAGCCAGCATGGTGGAAAGGTAATGGCTACACAAAGAGAGGTGGCATTAGCAATCTCATTACTTGAGTTATCTATTAAAGAGCAGATCGTCAAAAAATAAGAAAAATTAAGCAAAACACTCTACTCGGATAATCCTCTAAATGTTTAGGATAAAGATAAAATATTTGCTGAACTCACTTTATTAAATCTCAACACTATTATTCGAGTTAAACAAATGGTGTATACACACCAGGATATCCAAGAATTTGAAAAACAAATTAAAGAACCTCTGGATAAAGGATTAATCAAGAATACCAAGAGTCCTCACACTAGTCCCGCTTTCATGGTAAGAAATCATGCTGAAGAAAAAATAGGAAAAGCGAGAATGGTAATCAATTACAAAAAGCTTAATGATCATGATGTCTTTGATGGTTACTATATTCCTAACAAAACAGTCCTTTTGAACATAATTCAAGAAGCCTCTTGGTTCTCGAAAATTGATTGCAAGAGAGGTTATTGGCAGATAAAAATGGATGAGGAAAGTATTTCTTTAACTACATTTAGTGCCCCACAAGGACATTATGAATGGATAGTAATACCATTTGATGTTAAAAATGTACCCCAAATATTTCAAAGAAGAATGGATAACATCTTCAAGGACATTAATCGTTGTTGTTTAGTTTACATCGATGATATCCTTGTCTTTTCCAAAACTATAGAACAGCACAAAGATGATGTCTTAGCTGTCACCCAAAGATGCATTGATCATGTTATTATACTTGGTAAGAATAAGTGCATTTATGCCGAATAAGAAATTCAATTCTTAGGCTTAGAGATAAAAGTTGGACAAATCATCCTACAAAAACATATTCTGGAAAAAATAAAAAAATTTCCTGAAAAAATCGAAGATAAAAAGCAGCTAGAAAGGTTTCTTGGATGCCTTACCTATGCTTCAGATTTCATTAAAGATTTGGCTAAATTAAGAAAACCATTGCAACAAAAACTCAAGAAAGATGTGAGTTGGACATGGATCACTAATGATTCAAAGATTATCCAGAACTTAAAAAAATTGTGTAGAAATCTTCCTGTTCTTAATTTGCCTAATGAAATAGATGATTTAATTCTTGAGACAAATGCCAGCAATGAACATTGGACTTCAGTACTCAAAATCAAAGAATGAGAAAAACTTTGCAAATATTGTAGTGGGAGTTTTAATAAGGCAAAATGCAACTATCCCATGATAGAAAAAGAAATCCTTGTAGTCACAAGGGAAATTGAAAAGTTTTTAATCTTTTTAGCCCCAAAACCTTTTCTCATTCAAACTGATTACAAATGAATACTTAGTTTTGTGAAAAAGAATTTATCAAACATTCAAGCATAGGGGCGACTCCTGCGTTGGCAATTATGGCTTAACCAGTTTTTCTTCTCTATTGAACACATATAGGGATCGAAAAATTCTCTGGCAGATAGTCCAACTCGAGAACTCACCAATAGTGATCATCAAAGTCGGCCTCCTGTGAGAAAAGGAGGAAATCCTTAATGAAATGTCATTCCTACTAAAGTGGGTTTTGCCTTCTAGTACAGTCCTTATTGATAACCTGGAATTCCATACAAAAAGCAGATCACGTTTTGATCTACTATCTATAGCCTACCTAATAACCCAAAGATCTTCCCTCCTAGAATTGTAAGTTAATTACCTACAGAGTCCTTATGATATCCAAGAAAAAATAAGTTCTCATGTTTGAGAAAAATGGTTTAATGAGTGGTATGCAGCCTGCATCGCTTTTATCATCATTATTCCTATGACATTTGGGAGTCTCGGGGTACAACGATCTATTTTTCTGACAAATCTGGAGTTGGTGGTGTTAGTTTTCCAACAAATTTATTATCTTCAAATGATCCCATCTTTAAAGCCTGAGAATACAGGATGGTACTTCGCTTCATAGAAATCCCATATCCAAAGTTCCTATTTTTCTCAAAACTAACAAAATTTCAATAATGCATGTTCAGAAGGATCCATTGGATTCTTGCATCTTCTAATGGTCCAACGAAAGTCTCAGTCCGCAGATGCCTAAATTTGGAAGTGTATCATTGATGGAATATGAAAATGAAAAAGCCAAACTAACCCATTATCTTATTCAGATTATTAATTACGACAATCTCGAAAATCAACAACAAGAATGGGTTTCTGAACAACCAGTGCAATTGATCCTGCTTTAGCAAGAACCATTGGATTTTTCAACATTTATCATCAGTGTTGGGCATTAATTGAAAAGGGAAAAACAATGCATTGTGAAAATACTACTTTCGCCTATGACAATGAGTTTAAAGAATACATGAAGGTGGAATGAGCAGTCTCATAAGATATCTATGATTATCTCTTTCATGTGGGAGTTGGAAAGTTCTTATCTGGAAAAAAAAAAAAGAAATATCTTCTTGAGTTATTTGAACAATGGGATCCAGTCATCCAGAGCATCTTCAATTAGATGAACGTTTTGATGATTATCCAGATAATGATGGTCTGGAAGATATAATTAGAGATGAAGGCATACAGAATCTCAATAATAATGACTAGTCTTGTCATCATTAAAAGCTCTAAAAAGTGGTTGCCCCATCATTGTACTATCTTGACAAGTGTCTGGTTTGTAAAATAAAGCAATGTACTATAGCCGTCGGTGTATACTGTAGCCATGTGAAAAACAAGTATGTACTATAGCCGTTAGGGCATCCAGGGTACCCTCATCCCTTCTATAAATAGATAGGTCGAATGCTGAGAAGGGACACGGTTATTTGAGCATTTTAGAACAAAAGAGAAGTCAAGATTCTCCATTTCTCTATAAACAAGCATTTCTAATGATCTTAGCTTAAAGTTCATCTTCAAGATTTCCATTGTAATATTTCCATTTTCAAGCTTTCAATAAAAGAAGTTTTCCCAGTAGGGAACGTTATCCAATTGAACCTTATGTCTTAAATATTATAATTTCTTTATTAAAGTCTCACTATCCTTAAAAAATATATAAAACTTGATTAGAGACTACGGTCCGAGGTAGGAAATGAAACGGATCTGTGTTGTGCCTGATATAAGGAAGGCAGGGTTGAGATTAGCATTCTTTGTAAACCAAAAGTGAGAGGAACGTCGAAGTCCAGCGCCTACTACATTCAGGTAATGGTCGAAACTCTCTAATTAAGCTTTAATTATTTTGTTAAGCATGGTGGGTCGTTAATCACAGAAAATATAATATCTATGATATAAGTAGTAGATTATGATAACTAATACCAGCAAAATCTTTATAAGAGGTTAAATCAATAAAAACAAAGCGCATTTCCTTTTGAGACACTTATTTGCATAGTTCACCTAATCCAGGGACCTTTTTGCAATTTTCAAAAGTTTAAGGACTAAAATAATAAGAAAAACAACCTAAAAATTAATTACCTGAAAACATAAGGTATCCCGGAATTATATCTCAAATTATAGGGGCCTAAAAATAGTTACTAGAGAACTTAGGCACCTAAGAGTCACTAATTGACCAAATTATTCCCATATTTTTCACTCTCCAGAAGACCTTTCTCCAATAGCACCTTAATTAAACTATATCACTAATATAGTTTCAAAATTAGCGAAAATTAAGACTGAACTCAAGAAGTTAAAGAAGCAAATATCTATAATTCACATTTCTCTAGTTAACGAAGTAAGACATAGCGGAAAAGTTACTTCCAGTATTAGTACTCTATTTCAGTAGAAATATCCTTTCCAAGACCCAAAAAACAAGATTCCATTTTCTTTGCAAGATTTAAAAATCCAAAAAGACGTAGGAGAAAAATAATGTGAAAAATTGGCTGAAAAAGCAGAAAAAGAAGAAGAAGATGGAGTATAAGCAATATACTCTTGAAGAACGATAGAATATGTTTGAGAAAGAACAGCTTCCATAGGAATTAAACAAAATCATGGGCGCAATTGGTGATAAATATGACATATTGTCTAATGATAATGAAGCGAATAATAATATCTTATTAGAAGAAGATATATATATATATATATATATATATATATATATCAACAAATGAACCTTATTAAACTAGAAGATCTAAATGTGTTAGCTTTAGAAGAAATTAGAAGAAAATTGGATAAAAAAAATATGGTAAAATGGTTGTTAAAGATGAGATTAATGAAATTGGAGAAGAACTCGACTTAGATGAGATAGAGACCAATCTAGTTAACAATGTTGGTTCCTAAACCTGAAAAATTTGGTGAACCTTCTAGAAGAAATACTCACTTTATAAGACCTAGGTATATTCTAGCAGGACGAACAATCAATTTTTCCTTCGGGTTCATCTTAAGGGAAACTACAACCTTTGAATAAGTTGGTTTTCCCCAATTAGTCAGACTGGATATATCTTAAATATAGATGGAACTCGTAACAAAGAAAAAATATTAGAACATTGGAAAAGATATATGAATAGTGCCTTAAACCTAAACACTACATGAACTACAGTAAATTTCCTAAATTACATCGAACATAGTTTTTTCTGGCACTGTAGCTGACTTGTATGATTTATTAAATGAAGATAGTAAAAATACATTAAGATTGATGGAAACGTCAACTGCAATGTTTAAAAATCTATGCAAGGAAGTTGAAACCGAATTTATCGGAGCTAAAGTTGATTCTGAAGAAAAGGCAGGAGAATGGCAGAGAAAGATTAATAATATAGAATTATGGGATACGAGATATCTGAAAAATTATCTTGATAAATTTAGTCGATATTATTACAAAATTGGACATAATGAAACCAATCTTGGTATGTTCTATGACAAATTACGATATCCTATAAATTCCATAATTAATGAAAAATACATTGCCCATGGCTTGAACGAGCAAATGTCATCGATTCCCTTGGGTTGAGAATATCTTATACAAGAAAATGGATCAATGATCAATGTCTTGATTTTCAAAAGTAAAAGAAACTTAAGAAGTAATTCCCAACTTGCTAGGATTCGCCTCACTAATGGGGAAAAGAATCTGAAAGGAGATGAAAAAGAAAATTTTATAAGAGAAAGAGCTTTAATAAGCAATTGGGGGAGAAATATAAAAGAAAATTTTATAAGAGAAGTAGAACATTACGCTAATGAATGGAAAAATAGGAAGAATAACAAGCTTATTAAAACCTTGGGTAGCCTAGATTATGTTAAGCTTACTGAAGATGAAGCATTAGATCTAGCCCTAAATAATAACAAAGGAAATGTTGAAATTATCTTGGACAATGAATATGAAGAAAGTGATTATGAAGAAACAAGTCATATGATGGAAAGTAGCCCAATTAGTCTTGGTGATCTTCAAAGAGAAGAGTTTGTTGTATACAATGATCACGAGGAAGTTAAAGAAGATTGGGCTCTTCCCATTATTTAGAAAGATATGATCTATAAAAAACCCATCTTTCAATTAAAGAATAAGTATGTATACGAGATGATGGAAGGAGATTTAGAAATAAAAGACTGTGCGTGTGATATAGGAGAAGTAAATATCATTAATTGGGAAAACATTCGTAAGCATAACAAAGATAAAAAGTGTAGGAATATCTATGTTGGAAATGTTCAAGTGTAAATCACTCCATTACAATATTATGGCAAGGATATTGATCTTTATGCTTTACTCTGTGATATTATGCATACCAAATTTAATAATCAAATTATCACAAAGATTAAGACTAACTTGTGTAATGGATCGGTAGGGTTCAAAAGTCAACCTGGATATTATGTAAGTTTAAAAGATGAATTTGCTAAAAAAATCTACTATTCCTTAAGATAAAAACAGTTGGAATAGACATGAAAAGAGGAGGATATCCATTAAGGATATTTTGAAAAATTATCTATAGATTAGATAATACTATATATCCAAAGACTAAGGTCACAATGATAGAGGCGGAAAAATTTGAAAGTCCTACCCCTATGCAAAAGATTCAAAGGATTAAATCCAATCCACAGGAGATAAAAATTGATCGTTCATGGATATTTAGCTTTGCCAACCCTACAAAAATTAATAAGAAAAATGTGATAAAAATTTATCAGAATGGTGAAATTACCATCAAACCGCAATTATTAGGAAGCATGAGTACAAGATCAGAATGGAGATAAGGATCTTCATCAACCAAAGAAGAACTTAAAGAAGATGCCACACTTAGTATGACTAGTGAAATGGGTAGAATGAGCTTTGAAGCTGCAAGACTCAGTGTAGATCGAAGTATAAGTCTAGATAGAGAGGTCATTGGGTACAAAATAAGAACTGTTAATGAGCCAATTTATGAGGATGGATTAGTCAAAAACATGCTATGGAGATATGCTATGAAGTCACCAACACAAATCCTAATAGCATCTATATCTCAATAAACGTATGCTTAGAGGGATATAATAGATATGAGTTGTGTGCATGGATAGATAGTGGTTGTTCGGTGTGCTCTAGGAAAAGATCATTATTTCTAGAGTTTATATGAAAAAGAACTAAAAATCTTTTACAAGTAAGGATAGTTGATGATAGCATTATGAATCATAATGAAGCAATAGAAGGGTTATCCATAGAATTAGGAGGAGTTCAATGTATTATACGAGTTTTATGGGCTACTGATCAACCTTCTCATGACATGATTATTGGAAATAATTTTCAGATACTATATTATCCATGCACAAAGACCATAAATCAAATAATTTTTACAATCAATGGTTACTTAGTTCCTATTGAGAAATTAAGCAAGGCTTACACTCATAAAAAAATTGAGTTTACACGCAGCCAGCGTGGTGAAAAGGTAATGCCTGCACAACGTGAGGCAGTATTAATAATTTCTTTAGTTGAGTCATCTATTAAAGAGTAGATTGTCGAACAACAAAAAAAATTATGCAAAGAACTCTACTCTGATAATCCATTAAAGTTTTGGGATAAAGATAAGACTTTTGCAAAAATTACTTTGTTAAATCCCACACTATTATTCGAGTCAAACAAATTGTGTATACACGCTAGGATATCCAAGAATTTGATAAACAAATAACAGAACTTCTAAATAAAGGATTAATCAAGAACAGCAAGAGTCCTCACACCAGTCCTGCTTTCATGGTAAGAAATCATGTAGAAGAAAAAAGAGGAAAAGCAAAAATGGTGATCAATTATAAAAACTTAATGAAAATCTATCTTTGATGGTTATTATATTCCTAACAAAACAGTCCTTTTCAATAGAATTCAAGGAGCTTCTTGGTTCTCAACAGTGGACTGCAAAAGCAGTTATTGGCATATAAGAATGGATGAAAAAAGTATCCCTTTAACTACATTTAGTGCACCACAAGGACGTCATGATTGAACAATAATGTCATTTGGTCTTAAAAATGCATCTCAAATATTCCAAAAAAGAATGGATAATATCTTTAAAGACCTTAATCATTGCAGTTTAGTTTACATCGATGATATTCTTGTATTTTCCAAAACCATAGAACAGCACAAAGATGATATCTTAACTGTCACCCAAAGATGCATTGATCATGGTATCATACTTGGTAAAAACAAGTGCATTACACTAAACAAGAAATTGAGTTCTTAGGCTTAGAGACAAAAGCTGGATGAATCATCCTACAAAAGCATATTCTGAAAAAAAATAGAAATTTTCTTGAAAAGATTGAAGATAGGAAACAGCTAGAAATGTTTCTTGGATTCCATACCTACACTTTAGATTTCATTAAAGATTTAGCTAAACTAGGAAAGCCATTGCAACAGAAATTCAAGAAAGAAGTAAGTTGGAAATGGACCACTAACGATACAAAGATTATTCAAAATTTCAAAAAGTTGTGTAAAAATCTTTCTGTTTTTAATTTGCCTAATGAAAGAGATGATTTAGTGCTTGAGACAGATGCCAACAATCAACATTGGAGTGCGGTACTCAAAATCAAAAAAGGAGAAAAACTCTACAAATATTACAGTGGAAGCTTCAATAAGGCAGAATGCAACTATCCCACGATACAAAAAAAAATACTTGTAGTCATAAGGGGAATTTGAAAGTTCTTAATCTTTTTTGCCCCAAAACCTTTTCTTATTCGAACAGATTGCAAAGGAATACTTAGTTTTGTGAAAAAGAATTTATCAAATATGCAAGCACAAAGATGACTCCTGCATTGGCAATTGTGGCTTAACCAGTTTTCCTTCTCTATTGAACATATACATGGATCGAAGAATTATCTGGCAGATAGTTTAACTCGATAACTCGCTAATGGTAATCATCAAAATAGAACTCCTGCCAAAAAAGGCGAAAATCCATAATGAGATGCCATTATTACTAGAACAAGTTACTCCTTCTAGTAAAGTCCTTACTGATAATTTGGAATTCCACATAAAAAGTATATCACGCTTTGGTTTACTATCCTCAGCCTACCTAATAGCCCAAAGATTTTTCCTTGTAGAGCTACAAGTTAATTATCTTTGACGTCCTTATGATATCCAAGATAAAATAAGTTCTCATGTTCAAGAAAAATGGTTCAATGAGTGGTACACAGCCTGCATCGACTATTATCATAACTATTCTTATGATATTTAGGAGTCTTAGAGTACAACGATCTAATTTCCTAATATGTCTGGAGTTGGTAGTGTTAGTTTCTCAACAAATTCACTTTCTCCGAACGACCCTGTCATGAAAGCCTGGGAGTACGGGATGGTAGTTTACTTTATGGAGTTCCCAGATCCGAAGTTCCCATTTTTCTCAACACTAACTAAATTCCAACAATACATGTTCAAGATGATCCATTGAATTCTTACATCGCCTAATGGTCCAACAAAAATCCCAAATAGCAGATGCCTATATGTGGAAGTATATTGTGCACTAATCGAGTGTGAAAATAAAAATGCCAAACTGGCTCATTATCTTGTTCAGATAGTTGATTTCGATGACCCCGAAGATCAACATCAAGAATGGAATCCAAAGTGTCGAGAATTAATTACTGATCCTACTCTAACAAGAGTCATTGGATTTTTTCAACATTTATCAACAGAGTTGGAGATTAATTAAACGAGGAAAATACTACTTTCGCCTATCATAATGAGTTTAGCGAGTATAAGAAGGTGGAGGGAGTGACTTCAGAAGATGTTTTTTTTATTATCTCTTTGATGTTGGAGCTGGAAAATTCTTATTATAAAAAGGAAAGAAATATCTTCTTGAGTTATTTGATAAATGGGACCCAGAGCATCTTCAATTAGATGAAGACTTTAATGATTATCCAGATAATGATAGCCTGGAAGATATAATTAGAGATAAAGGCACGCAGAATCTCAATAATGATGACTAGTCTTATCGTCATTAAAGCTCTGTTGCTCCGTTATTGTACTATTGTGATAAGTGTCAGGTCTGTAAAATAAGACAGTTTACTATAGTCATGTGTAAAAGCAGCATATACTGTAGCTGTTAGGACATCCTATGTACCCTTATCCCTTCTATATGAGGAGAGGTCGAGTGATGAGAAGGGACACCGTCATTTGAGCATTCTTGAACAAAAGAGAAGTCGAGATTCTCTATTTCTCTATGAGCAAGCATCTCTAGTGATCTCAGCTTAAATCCCTCTTGCAAGCTTTCCATTGTAATATTTTCACTTGTACGCTTTCAACAAAAGAAGTTTCCCAGTAGGGAACGTTATTTAATTGAATCTTATATCTTAAATATTATAATTTCCTGATTAAAGTCTTACTATCCTTTAAAAATATATAAAACTTGATTACTGACTACGGTTCGAGGTAGAAAACGAAACGGATCTGCCTTGTGCTTGATCTAAGGAAGGTGGAGTTGAGATTAGCAATCTCTGTAAACCGGAAGTTAGAGGAACACCGAAGTCGAGCGCTAACTACTTCAGGTAATGGTCGAAACTCTCTAATTAAGCTTTACTTATGTTGCTAAGCATGGTGAGCCGTTAATCATAGCAAATATAATATTTATGATATAAGTAGTAAATTGTGATAACTAGTACCAGTAAAGTCATTATAAGAAATTTAAACAAAAATATAAGCTTAGCTTTATTAAAAAGTTCCAAAAATATGAGTATTTGTACTTAAAACCTCACTTTGGGCAAAAATAGCAAATTCAGAAAGTTCAGGGACTAAGTTGTAAAAAATAACTTCGGCCAGTAACAATTTCTTAAAATATCGTGTTAATAGTTTACCCAAACTAGTAAGTACTTGAAAATACATTTTAATAACGTTGACCCTTAAAAATGATTTTTATAGAATTCAGGGTACCCCAGAGTCATAAATTGTCAACCACATATCCTAAAAAATTAGGTCAAGAAAATGACTTGCGAATAATGATTTATGTCAACATTTTGAAAATCATCAACAAAAACCTCTCAATCTTCACGTTCTACATCAGCAAAAACATTTTCCCATGCAATATCTGAAAAAACAAAAAATCTCAAGAAATTGAGCAAAATTTGATGAATTATCGAAAAATCACAGTCACCCTCAAATTCCCCCCTTCTCCCTCACTACATGAAATTTAATACTTGAGAATGTGTTTAGCTTGTTAATTTAGCTTATGTGCCATAAGCATCCAAAAAAACTGATGTGGAAAAAATTTTTTAAAAAAAAAGAAGAAGAAGCAAAACAAGCCGTACTCCCGCCGGAGCACAATATATTTTTTCTGAATTCATCAACTTCTTGTTAAGTTGGACGAAGATATAATTTGTGTGGTAAGTTGGGAGGAAACAAAATGTGAACAGACAAAAAGGCCTCAATCGATTCACCTTCCCAGATCAACTTTGTTGTTTGGAAAAATTTTCTTTGCCTTTATTTCCCTATTGTTAAAGTACAAACCTATTCATGGCCCTGCAGTCATTAACTTAAGTTTTTGGTTAAAATAATTTTTGAACATGATATCACAGCATTTTTGACCAAGAGATCTCGAGTTCAAATATCAATAGCTCCCATATTGATTTATTGTGTAAGGTAGCGTGAGCCTTTGCAGCACACTTTAAGGCCAAATGACACTTGCATGAAAGGGCGTGTTAGAGTATAAACCTATTCCTGAACCTTCAACGATTAGTTTAAACTTTTGGTTGAAATGGTTCTTAAACACCTATCATTTACTGTCTTTAGAATGCATTGTATGAGAATAGACTACAAACATTGATGATCATTTATTGTAAGTAGTGGCATAGCCAGAATTCAAATTAAGGAGTGTCGAGATTGAAAATATACATAACATAAACTTTCATATAAGTTCCAAAAATGAAGTGAATAGCTAATACATTTAAGAAAATTGTCCTCGACAAAATCCCATGTTTTGAAAGTAACATATGATATCATCGTTTGACAAACTTTTAAAAAGATCAATTTTAAAATAAGTAACAATAGTATCATTTAAAATTCATTTGAGATTTAACATTCAATTCATGAATTATGAGTAAATCAGAAAGTTAATTAACTATTTACATGAATCTAACTAAAATTAGTAAACATATTATTCATAAAATTGCATGACTATAAACAAAAAATGGGATTTTACCTTAAACTTGGAGTTAGGGCACCAATTTCAAATAAACCAAGGGAGGCAAGCAAAGGCACAGGCGGGCATCCAATGGGCCACTAGTGGGGGCGGCAATGGTGGAGGTGGGGCCGGCCGCCACGCGCTGGTGAGCAGAGAAGAGAGAGAGAGAGAGAGAGAGAGCGTGGGGGCGGGGTACTAGGATGGGGGATAGATGGGTAGAGAGGCCGATAGAGCGTGAGGGCAGCAAGCGCGAGCCAATAGAGAGTAAAGACACTTAAATGAAGTGGCAAAAATTTAAAAAAACAAAAAAAAATTACAAAATTTACACACGACCTAAGCTTGCATACAAGAAGTACACACACTCATACCGTCAAGGCACATAGCCTTTTGTGATATTTTCTGCAAATTAATTAATATGTATAACCTTTTTTCCCTGAAAGTTCAACATATGAAAATTTTTTCCTCAAAAGTTGGGGTGTCAGTTGACACCCCTTGCATTTTAATAGCTCCAGTGTTGGAAATCAGTTGAAGATGTATATATAGTAGATAGAAGTTGTAGGAATGGATGCTTTGTTTTAACTTAATGGTTGCTTTCTTTTTGCTTGATGCGAATGAGCTCTCCCTTGAGGGTATTTATAGCGATCCACTTCCTCAATGAACTGTGGAGATTGATTTGTTCATACGGCTATTATTCAGCTTCTATAGCCTTCCATCTTAATATCTTCCTAAATATCTAAATATTATATTACAAGTATTTAGGATATTTTTTTGTAGAATTATCTAAAAATTCTCGATATTATAAATGTAAATATTATGGATCCTTCTAAAGAATATTTCCAGAAAGTTTTAAAAGTATCTAGCAGACTCCAAAGTAATCTGGAAGCTTCTATGACTATCAAGATGGTTCTGGAATATTACGAAAGGTTTTGGAATATTTCGAAAAGTTTCATGATAATCTAGAAGATGCCAAAATACAGGAAGATTCCAGAACCCTAACATCCAGATGTTTTTAGACTATTAATTTCTAACATCCGCCCATGATTGTAAGACCAAAGATGAAGGTTGCGAGTTGCGACTGCTCCCTTTACCCTTTACAAATTCAAGGCTCGTCTTGTAAGACTGTTTCTGAACAAGCTAATGAGATAAACCGTGCATATTAAAAGAAAAACTTCAATTCTACCACATCTTTCCTCAACAACACCTGAATACCGAAATGAGTCTGTGAGCTCAGTTCACAACAAATCTGCTGGTTGGAACATGCTACATTCAAAGGGTTTGGATGGCTATGTGGCTATCCAAACTATGTGGGCACTTAAACATAAACAATAAGTTTTCTGAAAGTGCAATATAAAAAGACGATTTGAAAGCTGAAGATCGATGCGGAAGAAAAACAGAAGTCTTCAGCTAGGCTAGACGAATCCTTATCGTTTTAAATGGCAAATAGTTTGCACTCTGAAAATGCAGAAGCATATTCACTTCCATGTTTGAGGTCATTGAGGTACATGAGTTACCAGTTCCTGCATAAAGGGAAGATAATGTCAGCATATCTACATTGTCAACATATAAGTATGAACTGAAGTCATTAAAACTAGGAAATGGGCATCTCTTATGGGCTTTATTTGGATAAGATTCAATTGCAACGCTCTAAATTTAGGTGATGGTTGGTCTGCTTTTAGTTGACCACGTAAGTTTGCTGTGCAAACGGTTCAATACTAGTTACACAAATCTGGGTTGGTTTTGATTTGGGTGGAGTCAGTTCAGAAATGGGTTAAAATCGAATTGTCATGTTTCGAGTCCACTAGGTTGAGCATGGCTTCAGGCTAATATAATTGAATACAAATAAATTTTGCCACATCAAATATTTGCAGGCCTCAGACAAATTAAAATTGTGCCTAATCACCTCTGAGTACCGTCTGTGATCATGACGCGAATGAGAGCTTTTCACAATAGTTTCCCACTTAGCAACAGAAGCAGGAACCTTGGCACTTTCTTTGCCTGAATGGAGCTTCAAGTGAATGCTTGAATTCGAAACTGAGCTCCTCGGTGACACTGAAGGCAATTTACGGGACAGCCAAGACTCCGATGGTGATTTTGGCAAAGGTGGAGTAAAAGCAGATTGCACAACTACCAAGTCATCTGCCACAAGCTCGTCTGTGTTTCCAGTTCCTGGAACTTTAGAAGGTACATTGGCAGCAACGGCACCACAAAACAGAGGACCACTTGTGCCCCTCGGTCTCATGATTTCCAGGCGGCCCCCATACTGAAATGCATTTTCAGATTTCGGAACTTGAACTAACCTGTTTTTCTGAGTCTTTGGTCGGTAATGATCACTTTGATTGACCTGTTTGGGTACTGTAAGGAAACCAAGTCCTGTATGGCGGACACAACGGGGTGATTCACTATGATGTGGAGATGAGCTGCTCCTCTTGGAACTTCGGTACGGAGAACCACTACGAGTCTGCAATTCCCCTGAGTAGAACATTGGCCTAGAAGTTTTATGTGGCTTTTGCAACTCGCAGCTTTTGAATCCCTGACTCTGCTTCTGCTTGTGATTATTACACGGTTCACGCTGAAAAATATAGGCACATATTAGTCATAAATTGGCGCCTTTATGGTGAGGTCATAATGACCTATGTTACATGGACTCTTCTCCGTTTTGCCTCAAGTACCCTTGTTGGACGGTGGACCTCGGACACTCGGACATGGGGTAAGGGCACTCAACCCTTCATTTTAGACCAAAATGTAAAAAAATTTCTCAAAAAGCTGCCGAGTCCGTGTCGACAACCGTGTTGGTCACTCGACACTTCAACATGGGTATGGTATGGCCGAGTCCTGGTAACACAGATGACGACCTAAAATTAAAAGCATACTCAACTTTGAACATTGACTAATTTGATCTAGAGCAAAAATATAAATTAACCCGGCCACAAACCCAATCCTTTCAAGATGCCTAACTAATCTTGATTGCGTATTTTGACTTGTCCGAGCATTCTATCAACCTCTTTTGACCCTACAAGAAATATATCCAACCCCGACCTGAGACATGCTATTCATTTTCCATGGCTAGATCAGAGGCTATGTAACAGATACTGAAATGCATTTAAGGAAGTACTTGAATTGTATGCATAAATTACCTTACTTGGCTTTGGACCGGAAGACTTCCGTGAGCTAGTTTTAGCCAAGTTACAGACCTTACTAGCAGCGGATAGAGCGCATTTTGACCTCTGTTTCATGGAAGGTAGCCGATTCAAGAGTGATAAAGATTTCTTCGAGAAAAACTGTGGAAGGAACCCACAAGCTTTGATTTTGATAGATATAATGCTTTTCTCATCATAGCTGTCCTCTTCACTCCTCTCAGATCCAATATCTTGACCCCTATATGGTACAATATTGCCTATATTTTGCCTCCGTGGAGGGGTTTTACTCCCAGGAACCAATGCCTTGACCTCCTTTAGTTGCTCAATATTCACAAGTTGCTTCCTCGAGGCATATTGAGACGGCTCTAGAGTCATGGCCCTGGCTGCAGGCAAGAACCGATCCATCATGAAATCTCGAGACTTTCTGTCGGTTGAGATCATCTCACAGGGCTTTGCATTAGTTTGTTCCGATTCACTCAATCCACTGATACTACAATTAAATGAAAAGGACCCCAGCTGGGAGAAAGTGTCATGGTCATTAGAGAATCTGCCATCATCATCTTCGTTCCTCGACTCAGAAGTTGCACTCATCTCAGTCTCCTCCTTTGAGCTGCCCCATCTAACCATACCATCATTCAGCGAGTAAAACTTGTTGAGGGTACTCATTTCTCCTGAAAAATTATGGGATCTTATGACAGTTAGTTCCCCTGATAGTCTGTGTCCTGGTCGAAGAACAGCCAACTCCCCAGATAATTTATTTGGGTTTCGGAATCCAATCAATTCCCCAGACCTTGAAGTCCTACCGGGTGGGAGTTTTGGACTGCTCGGAAGATCTACAGGGCACGTTCGCTGTAATTGTTTCCCACCTTTTGCTTTTCCTGGAATTTTCTCCCACATAAATGGAACAGAACCTGGCTTCACAACCTCACTTGAGTTCAAGTCAGTTTTCTGAGAGGATACTGAATTTTGATTCACCATTGAAAAAGCCCTTTTGTAATCTTCACAAGAGGAGGGTAATGGAGATGAGTACCGCCTTGCAGACATAAAAGGAGCACTGAAATTAAGTTGTGTTTTCTCCATCGTGTTGAAGCTTTTGGCAGCAGATTATGCAAGGTTGGAAAGCAATCTGACATATCAGGACATAACCTTATCAGAATACTAAGGCTTGTATGGCGGCCTCTCACACAAAACATACCATAAGACGAATACTTTTACGATGACTATTAATAATAATTAGAATGCCTAATAGTTCATTTAGGGGTACTTTTACAGTGAATTTTAATAATAATTGGGGTGATTAATAGTTTATTTACGGATGACTATAATAAAAATTACTGTTAGATGAATTAGTCATTTCTAAATTAAAAGTCACTCTAAAACATACCATGACTTAAAGCAAAACCTTAATAAAGTCATACCTTATTAGTTCATTTCGCAACAACTCTTATGTAATACGATCTCATCAAACGGGCAGCAAATCAAGAATCACTAATTGTAGACCAAAGCTAAATGTCTCTCACAAGTGTACCTCGTATCAAATTAATGTGGGAAAATGATCCAAAACAAGGACGACAGAATAAAGCTGCTGCAATCAAATTTCAATCAATCAGCCATATTATGTGGATGATTACTCACTCACAGACCTTAATTTTGAAGCAACAAGAAAGACGGAAATATTTGCGAGGGGGTGGGGGGGAATATTTCACCCTCATTCATCCCATTACCCGGTTTTTATTCAACGGTACACATAGAATAATCATGTTTAACATTGCAAATGTTTATGAAACAAAAAAAGGGTTCTGATGTGAGTTTTGATTAAATCCACTCCGAGTTGCTCTTCTCCAAGAAAAATCAAAAACCCATTTCCAAAATCGACCCCAAAAACAAAACCCCAAAAAATTCCAACTTCGAAACGAGAAAGAAAAGAGATTACCTGTCTGCACTCTGCTCTCTGCTTGTCAGTCCTTAGCAGATGATAACTGGCTGCATTAATAAGAGAATGAAGGGCAGAAGCATTCAAGAGGAGAGGAGAGAGAATTAGCGGAGGCACTAACACGAGTGAGATAATTAATGAGAGAGAATGAGGGGACAAGAGAGGAAATTAGTGATTGAGATTTATTTATTCGCTTCCTAACTTTTTTCGGCATTAACTGTAGGAGGTGTTTTAAGAACTCACGGGGCCTGGGGTGGCTTGGAAGATTGCAATCAATAGGACAAAAAAGAAGGGGAGGGAGGAGAGAGATTGTGTGTGGATGGGGGGTCAAAGGCTAGTTACTAGTGTGCTCGAGCTAATCACCGGACTAGGAGTTTGGAGTCATGGGGAAAATCGCAGAGCGAAAAGGACACCACCGCTCGTTTTTTAACGACCATCGACCACTGACCATTTGAGTGCGGGCCCGTACCTCCATTAAAGTAATTGCCCATGTTTGGAGTCTGTTTTTTTGGACTAATTTTAAAATATTAATTTTAATTCACTTTAATTTACTTAAATTTTTTTCAATTAATTTCAACTTATTTTAATGTACTTAAACTTACTTTTAATATTTTAACAAAGTTTAATTTATCACATTAAAAAAATTTAACCTACTTTAACCTATTTCAATCAACTTCAACCTATTTCAACCTACATCAACCTATTTTAACCAATTTCACCCTTTTACCCACCCCAATTTTACCCACGAAAGAAACAGGCCCTTAGTCGTAGCTCGTCTTTGGCTGCATTTGGAAAGGCCGAAAGGTTATAATTGTACTGTGACTAGACTATAGTTGAACTGTAGTTGGATTATAGTTTTCTAATTAAATATTGAGTGGAATTAATATTAAAAATTTACTTTAGTAACATTCATTAATGATAATTTAACTTCTCTTAAAAGTTGATGTGAAAGTTGTCTCCTAACTACTTCTTTAAATTATGAATATTAGGTCATTCTCAACCTGAATTCAAGTCTGCCATGCCAATAAGAGTTTCACAATTTTGAACTTGAGTTCCATTTAGTTTCCTAGCTAATAGAACTCTTTTCAGGATAATTGAATTAAATATTTACGATGGACCCGACAATTAAATATATTTTATTACTTATCCTTTTAAGTTTGTGTTTGTAATTTAACTTTTATGAATTTTTTTTATTTTCTCAGTCAAGGAATATTTATTTTGTTGAACATAAAAAAGAAAGATCAATATTTTTAAAAAATTACAATAGGAAGGTTCAACATTAAAAAAAAATACAAGATGAACGTTAGACTATTTAAAAAAATACAATGCACGATGTCGACAAATAATACATAATAACTACACTTGTGATCTTTGTTGTGTCGTATGTCGATTTCATATATTCTTCAACCAAGTCTAATTGAAGACGTGGATGTAACTCTAGGTCATGAACTTATACTGCTCTACAAAAGTAAGCTGCATAGGACGGACGATGGTCACGTCAGACATTAAATCGCAAGGTGTTGTCGTCTACATCATCATATTCAAAAGCAAGGTCATATGAATCAAGTTCGTCATCGACGATCATATTATAGAGTGTAACACATGCTTTCATTATCATATCCAATTCAATTAAGTCTTGTCCATGTCTTGAACAGGGCCACGGATGATGGTGAAGTGAGCATGTAAATCCCTAAATGCTCTCTTTGTATTCTTTGTAACTGACTCTTGACGCTCGGTGAACAATTTTGCCTTGGCTCCTTGAGGAATGGGGGTAGTCTTAACGATGGTCACTCATCTTGGATAAATACCTTTGGACAAAAGTATTCAATATTGTACTCACGACCATTGATGACATATTCGTATTTTGGAGTCCGACTCTCATACACCTCTTGGAAAACATCGGAAAGGTGAAGGACATTTAAATCGTTCAGGCTTCCTGGGCATCCAAAGAATGCATGTCATATCCAAATGTCGTAAGAAGCAACTGCATCAACAATCAAGGTGGGGACTTTATATATCCCTTTTGCAAACATTCCGTCTAACCCGATGGACAGTTCTTCCATTCCTAATGCATACAATCAATGTCTCCTAACATACCCGAAAAGCCATGGATTTCTGCCACTTGTAACAAACGATCAACATTAGTTTGGGTTGGTTTTCTTAAGCACTTTTCCCCAAACACTTGAATGACCCTGGCGACAAAAATTTTTATGCACTCTATAACTGTGCTTTCACCAATCTTCAAGTATTCATCGACACAATCCGCCGATATACCATAAGTCAACATTCGCACAACAATGGCGCACTTGGTGAGCGGCGACAACCCACGCCTACCAAGGCCATCGTACCTTAACTGAAAGTACTCAAAACGACTCTTGAGGACATCAACTATGCAAAGAAATAAGTGATTTCGCATACCAAATCTACCGAAAATGGGTTTCGTTGAAGATTGAGTCTTTGGCGAAATAGTCTTTATAAAGGAGATCATGAACTTCTTGTCGATCTCTCTTTATAAATCTTTTCTTCTTTCTTGATCTTTGTGATGATGATGCAGCCCCATTTATGTTGCCTAATTTGTCTAACCTAGATAGCCAACTCTAACAACTTCGAGCTAGCTTCATTATTGGCAATAGTTTCTAATATCGGTGAATCGTCACTGTATTCTTCTATGATGAAACTCAAAGCATCTAATGAGGATGATGAAATAAATGAGGAGGATGAACCACTCATTGTGGAACACCTGTGCCTACAAAAATAAAGTTACAAATGCAAGCTTAACCTAACATTACATATATTAGAAAATCAACACATTTACATAAAAATAAAAAATTTCAAGTAACTAATTGTGAATTTATGCATCAATGCATCAAATTAATAATAAATATTTCATTGCACAAATAAAAGAGGTTCAAATACATCTAACATTTCCTTAAAAAACAACAGAATAAAACGTAAGTGTAACACAACAACCATTTCATTAAAGTACAACACATGTTTCAATATAAAGAAGTGTCAAAATCAGAAGATGATTTTTGGTGGTAGCGGCTCCTAATTTCTTGTTGAATTATGCCATACCGAGCTCAAACTTTAGGACACATCTCAGCAATGTTCATTCTCAAAATTTTGTCCTTGTACTTCATCTCGTTAAGGCGTTACTTCCTTTCTTTCAAGGATTGATGTCGATCTCTTAAGTCAACAGCTTTTAGAGCTGTATCCGCCTTCTTTTCTTGTGCAATGACATATCGTTTAAACATGGTGCTATTCTTTACATTCGTTGCCCCTACGGTTGACATCTTCTTCATTAGATCCAACACGGGGTCCACAACTTGCTCCTTCGCCTTTCTTTTGGCAGTTTTTCTTCAAGTGGAGCGGATAAGCTTACCAACTTATTCTGTTGGTGTATCTTCACTGGCAGGAGTTGTAGGGTGTCGAGGGTGCTTGGGGTGCCAGAAGTGCTAAGGGTGTTGCTCTTAGAGTACACCCCCCCTATTTACCCCCAACCATTTGGAAGATGCTTATACCAGTTGATCGTAGAATATCTCCCATTTAGGTTGGTCCTTCAATAATACCCTCCAATGCATGAGGTTAAAGGGTTTGCCCATCATAGCAACTTAAAGATCTTCGGCCTTTCGTATAGTGCCATTCTCATTTGCACCACTTGGGTTCGCCTGGTGCCTAAGTCGCACAAGCGCACCATTTGGACACTAACGGAGCTGCATGGTTCCAATGGGCATTGCAAATCTTTCCCGTTCTCATTGTAGCTCCATTGGCAGTATGCTGGTTAAAGGTGTAAGCCACCTTGCTGAAAGAACTTGCTAACTTTTGATCCGCCTCGGCAATGGGATTCATGCTTACATCAATCTACCTTCATATTTATATACACAATTAACATTAAAAAAAAATAGAACCCCCCCGCCCCCAAAATAGCCGTTGGGTGCAACGACTACAGCACACAGCGTCCTAGTCCAATGGCTAGTTCTAGCTTTTTTCTTTTCTTTTTTTTGCATGCCATGCATCACTCCCTTCACACAACCTGTTACGACGCTGCGTTATGAAGGCACCAACAGACAAAAAAAAGCTCGTGGGGAGAGTTCTATCCCCCGTTCTCCCTTTCGCGTGTCACAAGCTGGAGCCGAGGCGCATCACATGCGGGCCCAGGCATTAGCACTCAAATCCCGGGCTACGAATGGCCTTAGTTTTGTAAGAAATTAACCTCCTTTCAAAATTGCTTTACCAAATACCATAATTAGATCAAGTTAACCAAATTATTACCAAAAAAAAAATTGCACTAGTTTTACCAAACGCAGCCTTTGAGTCTTGTCCTGCCTTTTGTTTTGTTAGCTATTGCACTTGTCAAAACTTGTTGTTTAGTCGATGGTTTTGCTTTGTAATTACAGCTTGTTGATTTGGATTAAACATAGGGGTGGGCAATAGCGGGATTCCTATTGCGTTGAATGCGTCAGGCCATTTTGAATAAAATAATAATAGGTCGGGTGGACAATCGATGGGTCAATATGGCCGACCTAAGGACATTAATGGCAAGGGCAAGTAAGCCAATTAATGATCCGTTTAACAACTCATTATTTTTTAACTTATTTATTATACTAATCTACTTGCTACACTTTTTCAACTTTATCAACAACAATTTCTTTGTAATAATAATAAGGGTTTTTTAACACTGATAATCCAACTTTTAAGATTAATGTTTAGCAAGCAATCCTTGATTAGGATATACCAATTTTAAGTAAATGAAACTTTGAACAGTCCATTTGCGCAACATTTTAACTTATTTTTCACGTGTTGATGATATATTTTCTTTCACTTTTTTGAACACCCCCATTTAGCTGTGATGCGTAAGCTATTACATCATTGTTTTTTAAATTATTAGGTTATTTACTTTATTTGTAGTGCAGTCGAGTTAGAGACACATTTACCCATCAAACTTTGTTCTTTTCTTGGGAAATGTTGGTTGCTAGTGCCATTCTACTCTCTCGTATTCATTCTCACTCCTTTCCACTCTTTAAATATAAATTCTACCATTTTTCATTTATTCTCAGTCCATCTCATTCCCTCTCACTCCTACATCTTCTTATCAATAATTTTGTTTGTCTCCCACCTCATTCTATTCCTTTCCACTTATTCCCACTCTCGCAAGAAAAACATCACTCATTTCCATTATGTTCCATGTCATCCCATAGCACACTTGCAATTTACCCACGAAAGTAACATGCCCCAATCTGGGAGTGGTAACTTACTTGTCAAGCGTGGTCATGAGCGGAGTTACGTTGGGGCAAAGGTGGTCAATTGACCCCCCAACTTTTTGGGGGGAAAAAGGATAAAAAAATAGATATATATCAATTAGTTCCCATGTATTTTGTAAATGTGTGCTTGGCAGGATGGTGAGTTGCTCTTTAATTGTTTTAGGGGTCACAAGTTCGACTCTCGTGACTCTCCTTATACAGTCTGCCTTGTATTTTTTTTTTTTTTGAGTTTTGCCTTTGCATTTTCCCTATTTTTGCCCCTGCCTCTCGACTCTCTAGTCTATGCTTGATTTCCTCCTCAGACACTCATGCAGTGACGCAGCCACCGAGCCACCAGGCACGACCACCAATCCCAACTCCCATGCACTCTCTCACACTCTCTGCCCAGCCTAGTCGCCGACGCTGCCAGGCTCGCCACTTGTGCCGCCGCCTCCACTCCTCCTCAGCTCTCCTCCTAAGTCCCCAATCCCAATTTAAGGTAGCTCCCAAAAATTTCCAATTTTTGTTTTAAATTTTGTTATTTTGTAAATAATTTTGTTTATTTTACTGATTTTAGTTAGATTCAAGTTAAATAGTTGATTAAATTAGTGAATTACTCATGATTTATGAATTGAAAAATGAAGATTTTAACCTAATTGTCTTCTTGGTTGAAGATTTAAAGTTGGGCTAAGTTTGTTTGTAATTGCTTCCTTGTTTATATTTAGTTTACTAATCCTTCTCAAACGACGATATCATACTTTACTTTCAAAATATGGGATCTCGTTGAGGACAACTTTCTTGAATGTAGCAGCTACGCATTTTATTTTTAAAACTACTAAAGTTTATGTTATGTGTATTATTAATCTCGCCCCTCTTGCTTTGAATCCTGGCTCCGCCCCTGAGCGTGGTTAATGTATTTATGTCCAATTTGTTAGCACTATCATTCATATATGATAAATAAGTTAGCACATAATCAAATTGGTCAATCAAAATTCCATTGATTTGAAATTAATATATTGAAAATTAAAATCCTCAAAGATTGGATTGGTTAACACTAATTTCAAAGGTCGAATTATTCTCGTCAAAATGCCCCAAAAGGTGAATCTATTGAAGTCCAAGACCCCTAAGCCCTTAATAACTATTATATGGAATTTTTTTTATGTATATTTGCTCAAATTTAAAATTGGGCCTAAAGTGGGCAGACTTAGATTGCCTGCCCCATCCTATTTATTCCTATATGAGAGGTCCGACTTGTCTAATTTGTTAAGGGCTAGGTCTTGGCCCAAACCACCCACTTCGCTTATGGGTGACTTTAACTCGACCCAGCCTTGCCCATTGCCCAGCCTTAATTAAATTTGATTTAGCCCTATCATTGTTTATTATCTTCCTTTTCTTTTTATCATCATTAAGTTTCAAAGAAACTTGAGAAAGCGATACTACAGTAACAAACAAGAAGATGTGTACAAAGAGACCATCTATTATCTCCCAATGCTCCAAAAAACAAGCAAGCAAGAAAACTCCAACACCAACAACATTAAAACCATACGTCCAGCCCGTGTCTATAACTTAATCACCACCTGTTTGGTCCAAAAATGTTGTAGTTTGCACATCCTTCACCATCTAATTATTTTTGTTAATAGTAAACCTTTTGGAATTTTACATGATTTTGCTGGCTTTTGTAGGAAATAAATACAACTGATTAAGTCCTAGGACTTTAGCTTAACAGGAGAAAAAATCGAGCAATTGGAGCTTCAAGAGTTCAGGCCTTATGAATTCCCCAAAAAGCCCTATGAATGAGCCACAAGCATTTCAGAAGCTCAAGATCACGCCTTGGAGCTTCATGTTCAAGCCCTATGCTCACAAGGCCTCACCAACACTTGGTCTTTGCCATAAAGCAAACACTACTTGACATAGGGAGATCATGTCCGAGCATATAGGTTGTATTGCTGCTGTGCTTTTCGGGTGCCGCTCTCAATGGGTTGCTTTGCTCAGTGGGTGGCACGATCAGCCCCTAGTCACCCTGGCTTTTTCGGATCTATTTAAGGCCAACTACCCTGAGGTTTTTTTGGCAATATTGAGATAGGTCTATTTTAGTATTTGTTTTCCGTCAAAAATATAGGATATAATGGCTTATTTGGTTCTATGTAATCGAAGTGGTAATGCAATCAAAATGGTAATGGTGATTCCATTACCATGTTTGGTTACCGTTAAGTAATGTAATCAAGATTGCATTGTAATTACATTTACCTCAATCTATGCAATTACAATTACTTGACTTTTTCTAAACAATTTTGATTGCATACATTTGAATCAAAATCTATCCAACTATAAACTATTATATTTAGGAACTTTCTCTCTCTTATCTCCATTGTCTCTCCTCTACTTCCCCCTCTCTTATTAGTTTGACATCATTTTTTTAAAGGTTTGAAGCTCCACTCACCCCCCTCTCTCTCCTGTCCATATTAGATAAAATTTAACCTAGACCATGATCGTATTATTGTAACTATATTTTTGTACGTTGTAGACATCATGTCTCTCTCTCTCTCTCACGTCGTCGTCATCATCATCATCATCATCATCATCATCATCATCATCATTTTCTCTCTACTTGGTAAACTTGAACAATATTACATTATTGTAATCTATAAGAAATAGAGTGATGTAAGTCTCATACGAAACATCGTAATCATGATGATAAGATATTCGATGATATTTATCAACGAAGCTACAAATAATTAAAATAGGCAAAAATAAAATGCGAATTGAATTGCAAGTACTTCACGTCACGTGTAAAATTAAGTATTGTTTGTAGATGAATTCATTCCATTACACTTGTAAAAACTTTGTAACCAAACATTGTAATGCAATTATTATCCCATTCCATTACACTAACAATTGCATTACATGGTTGATTCCACTGCATAGTGATTGCATTACTTTCAACCAAACGCTACATAAGTGTTTGTTTTTCATAAAAAATACAAGTCTCTTTATATAGGTATGCTTACGATAATCCAACCTTTAAAAGTAGTGTTTAGCAAGTAACCTTTGAGGATATCATTTATGATATACCAATTTCAAGTAAACAAAATTTTGAACAGTCAATTTAGTGAGATTTTAACTTATTTTTCACGTGTTGATGGTATATTTTCTTTCACTTTTTTCCAACATCACTATCTAAGTGTGAGATGTAAACTACCACATCATTGCTTTCTAAATTATAACGCTATTTACTTTATTTGTAGCATGATCGATTTATAGACACATTATCCATCAATTTGGAGGTGTTATCTTGTTTATCAAGTGTAGTAAGTGTATTTACATTTACTTTTTTGGCACCATCATTCATATATAATAAAAACGCTAGCATATAAACAAATTGGCCAATCAAAGTTTCGTTGACTTGAAATTGATATATTAAAAAAAACCCCCCTCAAAGATTACATTGCTTAGCCCTAATTCAAATATCAGATTATTCTTGTTAAAATGCCCCAAAGGTGGATACATTGGTATCTAAGGCCCCTAAGACCCTAATAATTATTATAGGGACTCAAATATAAAATCGGGCCTAAAGTGGGTGGACTTAGAGTTGTCCCGACCCAGCCTATTTATTCTCTAAGAAGCCCAACCTGCCCAACTTTATTAAGGGGCTGGTCCAAATTGACCCTTTTGCTTGCAGATAGCCCTCACCTGATCTAACGTTGCCCATTGCCCACCCTAATTAAGCCCGCTTTATCCTTATCATTTTTTATTTATCTTCCTTTTCTTGTTATCATTATTAAGCTTTAAATAAGCTTGAGAAAACGATATATCAACAAGCAAGAATATGTGCACAAAGAGACCATCTACTATCTCCTTGTGCCAAAAAAAAAGAAAAAAAGAAAAAGCAAGACCAGCCAAGAAAACTCCAACATCGCCAAAGCTCATACCATATATCCAGCCAATCTATAACTTAGCCACCACCTATTTGCGGCATGTTCTTTTTATTGGAAAATAGGATTGGAAAATAAATAAAATTGGTTAAAATGGGTTTAAGTGGGTAATTTTTTGTTGAAGTGGGTTGAAGTTGGTATGTTTTTTATATGATGAGTAGAAGTTGGTTAAATAGTGGGTTGAAATAAGTTGAAGTTGGTATTTTTTTTATTAAAGTTTGTAAAGTAGGTTAAAATGAGCTGAAGTTGGTAAATTGGGATTTACCAACGAAAAAAACAGGGCCCAAGGTCCTAAAATGTAGTAGTTATATACGCCCTTCACCATCTAATTATTTTTTGTTAATATTAGGAATTTTACATGGTTTTGTTTCCTTTGGTAGGACATAAATATAACCGAGTAAGTATCAACCTTTACTTACCATAAGAAAAACTCGATGAATTGTAAGTTCAGAAATTCAGGCCTCATTTATCGAATTGCTATGATGAACCTTGGGATAAGTCAAGATGAACTTTTCGGAATCTCATGGAAGTTGATGCCATGAACGTTCTGCTAGAGTTCAGGAAGCCCATGCCGAGCACACAGGTCATATTGCTGTTGTGCTCTTCCGATGCTGCTTTCAATGGTTTGTTTTAGTCAGTGGATGGCACGATCAGCCCGAATCATCCACTTTTCAAATCTGTTTTAAGGCCAATGGTTCTTAATTTTTCGCACTATTGATATAGGTCTATCATAGTGTTTGTTTTACGTAAAAATATATTCAATTATTTTAATTTTATGTTTTGCTTTATTATTTGACTTTATTATTTTTGTGAAAAATAATTTGCCCATAATAATTTTATAACACAATTAATTGAAAGGACTTATTTTAGAAAAAAATAATACAAGAGGTCGACTTTAAATAAAGCAAAACACATACTCACGTAAAAAATTACAAGAGTTTGATAAAAAAAAAAACTCATAAAAATAGCCACATTCACCGATTTTACGAGAATGATAGTTTGAGATTTTTTTGTGTGATACTTATGAGACATATGAGTGGATACTTATCGATTAAAATTAGCCAAATAATAATAATAATAATAAAATTGCAAAACCAGGCCAAGAGACAAGGGCAAAGTCTCTATGCCCAATGCCCCAACCCAACGGTAACATAGCCCAACCATTATTTTGCATCTTTTCCTTTTCTTTTTTCAAACAAATTAGCAGAAAAAGAACTTGTCAACACCCTTGACACGATGTAATTTCGAGGTGCAACTAGATAAAAAAGGAAGCGCGCGATTCATTGCTCGTAGGCACAAGCCCCGAGCCCATCGTTGTGTCTCAAAGAGTGGCTCGCTCGTGCATCTTCCTCTATGTCCGACCCCCGACCTACCTATTGCGGGTGCTCTTATGTAGTATTTTTCAAAGGCTAGCGAAAGTGGCTTTTAAGAAACGTTATCCAATATTTGCATTACAAAATTTTTCTTTTTATGTACCAAAAATCATCATTTGTTGTGTCATTTTTAGTGATTTTACGTAAATTTGTTATCTCAACAGTCACATTTATCAAACATATTTATTATAAATTGATAGTTGAACAACTAACCACTAAGCAATCTATACTAATACATAATACCAATCTTTTTATAACTACCTTTTCC
>JACYFF010010365.1:12766173-12804798 GCA_017589665.1 Selenicereus undatus
CCAAAGAAAAAAAGGAAAAAAAATTGTCCTTTGCAACCCAATAAGAATGTAATTCCAGTTAAGGAGAAGGAAGGCCAAAGGGGAAGAAATGCCGATGGGGGCACCTTCACCTTGTTCATAGTCTTGCTCCACCGTGGCTAAGACCGTCTCACTCGAAATTCACTCACTCCCTCTTCAAATCTGAAGATCTGAATACTCAAATCCCCAGAACTCTGGCACTGATTCTGACGCACAATCCTTTGACAATCCCCCCTCAATCAAAAGAACAAATCCAATCCCAGCTGAAGCAGAGGTCTATAGCGTACAGAAAATGGATTTCTGGAGCAAGGCACGTAGCTTCGCAGAGGATGCAGCGAAGCGATCCCAAGAACTGACAATGGAGGCTGCGAAACGCTCTCAGGAGCTTACTTCTACGATCCGACTCCCTGAAATTGTGTCCGAGACGGCTAAACGGTCCAAAGAGATCGCCGCTGAAGCATCCAATCAAATCAAGGCCGAGGCATTGAAGCGTGCTGATCTTATCAAGTCTATCTCTCTCCTTGATCCTGCTTCTTCTTCCGAAAAGAAGCAGCAGGTGAGCGAGAAAGAGCTTGAGAGATATGGGGTTACTGAGGAGTTGCGGGAGTTTGTTAAGGGCATCACTATGAGCACTTTCCAGGATTTCCCGCTTCAAGGTAATGGCGATTGTTGTTTCTGTTTCCTGGGATTTGTTGTTTTGGGGTTGGAAATGGTAGGTCCTGGATGGGTTTGTGTAATCTGGAATGGATTTCTTGATGTGGGTTCTTTTGGCTGAAATGTCGTGTTTTCTTGGATTAATGCGATCCGGGTTTCATTTTTGGATTGAAATGCTGGGTCATTGCTTGGCTGATGTGATGTGATTTTGGATTTGAATCTTGCTATGTGATTTTAGTTTAGGATCTGTTTGTGGGTCTCTTATCATCTTGATTGTTTAAGTTTCTTGAGCCTGGAGTTTGAAGTTCAGTTCGATTGCATTATGCATTCTGCAGTTAGAAGTAATAATGTCTATGAGAAAACAAGTTGTGGTAGATACTAGATGAGTAAAGCACTTTAAAATGGTGCACCTGTTGACGATTGAAATTACGGGATTCTGGTGATACTTCTGGAGATTATTGTGTTCAAGAATGCAGCGCATTTCAATTTTGTGTGGATTGATTTGGTCATCAAGCCAGTTGCTTTTCAGTGATTTGGGAGTCAGAAATGGTGGGTTCTTTATGGGTTTGTGTAATGCGTATTGGATTTCTTGGTATGGGTTGTTTGGGTTTTTGGGATACCATTTTGGTTTAAATCGTGGGTTTCTGGATTAATGTGACCTAGGTTTGGTTTTAGATTGAAATGCTGGGTTCTTGATGGACTGATATGATGTGCTTTTTGTTTGAATCTTGATAAGCGATTGTGGGTTTTGTGTGATCTTGATTGTTAATTTCTTGAGGCTGAAGTTTGAAGTGCAATCTGATTGTTTGCTTTAAGTAATCATTTTAATGGCAAAAGCTTATTGACTTGTGGTCTATAGTAGATGAGTAAAGCACTTTAAAATGATGCACCCCTTGGTGATTGAAATTACGGAATTCTTGTACTACTTACTGGAGGTTATTCTGTTAAACAATGCAGCACATTTCTAGTGTGGGTTATTTTAGTCATTGAGTCAGTTGCTCTTCATTGATTGGAACTTTTGGAAAATATGCTGAATTTGAGAAGGGGTGGGAGGGCTGAGCTTGATTCCATGTTGCAACAATATTGTACAATTGTGGTTAGAGAGTGAACATAGTATTCTTGAAAGAAGAGAAAAAGGCAAGTGAAATGATTTCTATATGTGAGAGAGTGGAGAACAGACAATGATGCCCTGAGTGAAGATTGAAATTTTGGACCTTTTGCAATCAGTGATCTATTCAACGAGTGGGTGATAATTTGACGATGTTTTATTTCTGACTTGGGAAAAGCAAGGAGGTAGTGAGAATTGCTATTATGTTCAAGGTCTGGTATTTGTGCGGAGGGCACAAATTACGAGTGAAGGAAAGAGACAAAAGAGAGCTGCAGTCGTTTGTCATTTCTCTTGCTTCTGACATTGGAGAAGGTAGTAGAAGCTTTTTAAATGATATCGGTATGAGGAAATTCGAGGAACTCATAAGTTATTCTTCTAGGAGTTTGAAAATCACTGTCGTGGTGGGAGGAGAAATTTCTGAGCCATTTAGAGTGCTGAAACTGAAGAAAAGAAAACAGATATTGAAAATCAATGAGGAAAGAGCTTTGTTTCTCTTAATTGTGGATTTACTTCTGCTATTTTTCTTATTGTTGTCGTCATTGTTTTTTTTTTTCCTTTTCCTTTTCTTTCCGAATTTCAGCTGGGCCGCACCCTGGGGGGTGTTAAGGAATATAAAGGACGGGGATGATGGTGTCTTTGTCCAAAGGGGCGAGAAATTCATCAAGATTGAAGCACAAATCAAGTTGGTTTTTGGTTTTAGTTTTATGTAGGACGTCCAAAACCTTTGTGATCAAATGCATTCATATAATACTATGGGGATTTAGTTTTCCTCCATGTTAATAGTAAGGTGTCATATTGTTTCATTATCTTTGTTTTTCTATTAATTACAGTGGCCTGGCCAGAAAATGGATGATAGATTTCATTGGGTCATTTGCAATAGGTATGATATATTTTGCTAAATGGCAGTCGTTTTGATTTTGTTTCTGCAAGACAGATCAAACATGTCTTGACACATGGGGAAATGGATAACTTCTTTCTATGGATTTAGCCATTGTGTTGGGACTCGTCTTCTTTGCCCTTGGTTTGGCAATTTGCATTAGTGTAAAGTGTGGACTTTCTCAATATCTTCTTTCTCTATTACATAATATATAAAAGTTTCGTCTGGGTAAATTTTTATGCAAACACTACCTAAGAAGGTTGACCCCTAGTATTCCTTGTGGAAGCCAAGTATGCTACTACTGGACTGTCCTTAGAGGGGCCCAAGAATTACGTCATATGAATGCTACTGGAGGCCCCCCCTTCTTTTTGGTGTGGTGCTGAATTTCCTTTGCTGTTGATTAGGGGCTAGTTTCATCTTATATGACTGTTAATGTATCTTAAATTATACATTCTTTGTTGCTGATTCTCTCGGTGTGTGTTTTTGGGAGTTTTTTTCTTTTTTTGGGGGGGGGGGGGTTCTGCTATTTGTCTTGGTATGATGAAAATGGTTGTTATACAGCAATTTGTGTGCCCCCCTTCTCTCTCTCTCGTCGTGTTGTTGCATCCTCCTTCCCAAACTTTGGTGTGTGTCTCATCAGAAGTATTACACTATTGCAGATGATGCTCCTGTATCTGATGTTCCTACTGTCTCAAATGTCCGTCAGGATCTTACAGAGTGGCAAGCAAGGCATGCCACACTTATGCTGTCAACAGTGAAGGTAGGGTTTCTTGTTTTCTGCTCTTTTTGATAATTAGTTCTTGAAGTCACATAATTCTGCCTGTAAGCTTCACTTGAGTATGGTTGACCGTCCATGGATTCAAAATGTGACCGTTCCGCAATGGAACGGCCTCATTTGAATCTTTGGTTGACACTGAACTGGAGAGAGAAGATAAAGGGAAGGGTTTTGAATGTCTTGGAATGATCCTGTAGTGAGGGTCAGAATATTTGAGTCCGCACTCATTACAGATTAATTTCTCATTTATTCCATCGGAGTGTAATCCTATTGTGCTGCTCCCATTCATTAATATTTACTAGGATCTTTGATTGGCGGGGTGTTGAATCATGATGTTTGAAAACTTGGTTTGCTGCTTAATCGCATGAATCTAATGTAAGTTAGGATTCTACATTGGGTTTGTGTGTGTAACCTTAGTTACCTAATTCACTGCATCCCCCCTTGATCCGCGATCCGGGATCCTCTTTCCAAATCGCAATTCACTCGTGATGGGTCACGATCCAATTCACCACGGTTATCTATCTCAAGTGAGCAAGGTCAACGATGGTTTTTGTAATGGTAGAATAACTGTTCACAGTGGACTTCAGTTGATGGGCTTTGTGCCACACTTTCAACAATGCAAGCATCATGATCGGCTTCAATGGCGGCTACTGACTACAAACGTAGACTATGACAAGGAGATGAAGAGATAGAATAGGCTACTTGATGCAGGATAAGGATAAAGGAGAATTAAGAAGATATGAATATATCTTAATATTAGCATATGTGGAGTATTTTTATAATTTATTATTTTTGTAGGTTATCTTTTAGGATAAAATCTTATCTTTTTTATCGCTTAGATTATTTTTAGTTATCGTAATCTTATCGTAATCTTCCGATATATTTTCTATTCCTTTTTCAAGTTGTATTGATTTCTATATAAACCCCCTCGTGTATTGGAAAAAGACACACTTGAATGAATTAAATTATTGAGTATTTGAGAATTCTTATGTGAATTTCTCGGTGTGGGAATTGCTCTTAGAGTATCCTACATCAATTATTCTCCTTTGTAGGAATTGCTCTTAGAGCGTCCTACATCAATTTGGTATCAGATCTATTTGTTCCTAGCCACTGCTTTTTTGTGCTCCTTTTTTCCCCCCTTCCACGTTCATTAGGAGGGGGAAAAAAAAACCCAACTCAGAAACCCTAGACCCTGCGGTCAGCCGTCAACGCCACCCCTCCCGTCGGCCACCAGCCGATCACCAACCCGAGGTCGACACTTCGGCCCGACCTCCACCGCTGCTGGTCACTCGCCGGAACCCTAAAATCCCCAATTGCGAACCCTAGCCGCGTGCTCCTCCACTCTCTCGAACCACCACCAGAAGCGATGTCCACCATCAACGACCATCAACCTTCGGTCGGCAAAACCGGATGACCACCACCTAACCTCCAACACCACCGCCCCTTTCGCCAGAACCCTAAAAAGCGCAATTCCATCAACCTAACTCGCGAAAACCCTAACTACCCGAAACCCTAGACCCCGAATTCACGTCCAATCCCTCACATTCATCCCAAATCGATTTCATTCCTGCATTGCCCACTGAATTTCATCCAAAACCCCCAAAACAATTGAGGTAAATCGCATCAAAGCTTGCTTCAATTGATTGGCCATCACACCGTAAACCCTAAGTCGCGAACTACCTTGTACTTGCGAATTGAAGGCTTTTGAGCTTTCGAAAATTGACAGAGGGTCGAATACATCTTGATTTTGCTGTCCCATCGCTGCCAACCCACCCTCGCGTCAACAAACGCCTTTGCAGGCCGTCTCCCAGTTGTGGGTTATGAGTTCTTCTCGCTGCTGTTCAACTCTTGTTGCAATTCTAATGCTGCTGCTCGGTGCTCGTAGTGCTGCTGTTCGCTGCTGCTGTTACTAAAAGCGCCTTATTCCTATTGTTGCAACCATGACTTGGTGTGAAAAACATCATCGGGGTTTGTTTGTGATAATTCATGATGAAACACTTCCGGTTACCACAAATGTTTTGTATCAAGTTTTCTCTCCTTATGGAGATGTAGAAAAGATTGTCAGATTTTAAACAAGAGGTGATTTTCATGCTCGAGTGAATTTCTACTCCTACTGGGATGTTGTCCATGCTTTTTGCAAATTTTAAGGTCGCCGGATTTACGACGGTTGTTGTGAGTTAGATTTTTACTTTGCTAGTGAATTCATTTGTAGTTGTAAGCCCTATATTCCTCAATATATGTGGGATCATGAACTTCTTAGAGCTCCTTTGATTCCTTCGAAGCTTCTCATTGAAGATTGTAGAGTTTCATCTCTAAAATCTTCGAGGGAAGAACTGACGATTTATTTGCATGAGACAGATCCAATCTATTATAATGCATATGATAGGGGATTTATCATTGAGAACAAGGAAGAAGATACTCTAGATGATGAAAATATGCAAGCAAATGTCCAAGTCATAGAGTATTGTCAACTTCCAGATATAGAGGCAAATGATTTTAATAGCAGCCTCCTCGATTCTATGAATCAAGAAGTGCAAGTTGTGGACTGCGAGTCATATGCAAATGAAGTCCACAGTGAGGAAATGTTCATTCTAGTTAGCAATATGCTTTCACGAGGGCACCTAAGGAAGAGGCTAGCCAACCACTAATACAAGTGAGTAAAGAGTCAAAGATAGTAGCACAAAACTCTTCCATTATCCCCCATGAATATTCATTGGACATTCAAAAATCTAAACGCATGCAAAGAAAATTTGAGATGAGCCAAGCAACCAGTATACATGTTGATGTTGAATCTATAATCCCTGATCATGCTTTCATGGACAATACTCTACATTCGATGGCAAGACCTGAAAGTGAGCATGTTGATTCATTTATCCCTAATGAACTTTTAGTTGGCAAGAGGCTACATCCGCTGATTGCATTGTTTCTTTTCTTGGAGAAGTTGAAAGCCCTATAGTTTTTCCATTTGCAAAGAGTCGCAAAGTTGTTTCTTTGCTTGGATTCCTTCTTTCTACCTCTTTACAAAACTCGAGGACGAATTTTTTCTAACCAGGGGAGAATGATGCAGGATAAGGATAAAAGGAGAATTAAGAAGATATGGATATATCTTAATATTGGCATATGTGGAGTATTTTTATAATTTATTATATTTGGAGGTTATCTTTTAGGATAAAATCTTATCTTTTTTATCTCTTAGATTATTTTTAGTTATCGTAATCTTATCGTAATCTTTTGATATATTTTCTATTCCTTTTTCAAGTTGTATTGATTTCTATATAAACCCCCTCGTGCGTCGGGGAAAGACACACTTGAATGAATTGAATTATTGAGTTTTCGAAAGTTTTTGTGTGATTTGTCTAGGTGTGGGAATTGCGCTTAGAGTGTCATACATCACTACTAGGGTTTTAAGTTATGGAAGAGAGATGGCGAAGGGGAACTATGTGCAATAAATTTAATTTGGGAATGGAGGTGAGAGAAACAAATGGGCTACTGGGGTAGTAAGAGAGAGGAGATGAGAGTGAAAGAAGAATTAATTTTGGATAACAGGGAAAGTAGCTAACAGCTATGGAGAATTGGAACATAGGGAATGATAAAGGGTTTAGTTGTGATACTGGAAGAAAAAGAAGGCAGTCTAGGTATCATACAAGATATAATTAATGAGATAATTTTTTATTTAATTAATTTATTATATATTCTTATGGCATTTGGCGTCTGTTAGTATTCCCCTTTATTTTATTCTCAAGGAAAGCAATTGGCGGTCCAAAAAGAAACTTTTGCGGCGAATTATGATCCAAATTAGCATTCCTAATGAAGCTAACCCCCTTGTTTTGAGATCCTAGCAAAAGTTCGTATTGCGATCCCGGACTTGTTTTATCGATCCAGTGATCCTTGACCCTGGTAACTATGGTGTGAACAAAATGCAGGTCACAGTGCTTTGGGTGTTTAGGGTCCTTTTCCCCCTCTGAATCTTTCTATTCAAAAAACTGCTGTTTTTGTTTCTCCTTCTATGCCCTCTTTTATTTTATTTCCATGTTTGGAGTGTGGCAAGATTTTCCTTGTCTCTGGCAAAAATAATGTCTGATTGTTTTTGCAGGAAATTTCAAAGTTACGGTATGAGCTGTGCCCACGTGTTATGAAAGAAAGGAAGTTCTGGAGAATATACTTTGTACTTGTGAACAACCATATAGCTCGGTGAGTACCCCAAGTTATTCAGTTGCCACTGCAGCGAATTATCTAATTCAGCAGCACAATTCAATTGAATTTATTCCTTTTGTAGAACTTCTAGTTTTCTTCTACAATAGTAGACTTATAAAATATGAATGTAATGGATCCAAAACGTTGGGAAGTACTTCCACTTGAACAATCTTGGGTTCTATGGATCAGCTTTTTGGATCATAAGTAATAACCCAATCTTGTTAGGGTTTCTCCTTGCATTGACAACAGAATCTGGTATGAGATAATCATGTCCTTTGGTCTTTCGGCAAGATTGTCATTATCAAAAAAACAAAAAGGACTTTATTACTTGTGTTGGAGGATTAATTGAATTTTCATGTTCTATCTCGTTATCTGTTGGGAAGTAGTCTTTTATGGGGAATAGACACATATTTGTTTAAATTAATCAAATCGAGCTTGATTTTCCCTGGATCCTGATGAGTGAGGATAAAACTGGCCTGATGGGATTGTACATCTGTCAATCACTCGTGGTGATTAACATGAACAATTTGCGGAAGTGGTATTAGTTGTCTGTTGCGTGCTTGTTTCATAATCTGATCACAGTAGATGTACAAGCCCTGGTGAAACATGCTCCAGTGTTCATTAATATTTTATGCTATTGTACGTACTTGTCCAAGCATTTGTTAACGGGACACCTCTTATGCACTCCACTGCAGCTTGAGGGATAAATGTATGCATCATTAAATGCATAGGAAGTATAATTGAAATACGTAGTATTGTTGTGAACGATGAAAGAAGAAAATTGGTTAATAGCATAAAGTGAGATTAAGGTGAAATGTAGAAATGGTCACCAAAATGGTGTCACCTACTACAATATAGAGACAGGCTAGCTTCCTCAGCTAGTACAAAACCATCTTCGATGAGTGGCGGATATGCTTGTGTTTACACAGACAACATATGGTGTTTGTGTATTTAGTATTTGAAATATCCATGAAAATATTACATTCTTATTTCATGCAGATATGTAATTTTTCCTTTATATTTTCGCATTTAGTGTATTATTCATATAGACATGATATTCATCACAACCAGACTAGACCATTACACCACAACCTATCCTCGGGTTTTTTCTCCCCTAGGGAAGGGGAATGGGCTGGAGGAGTTAAATAAGCAGTCGAAAGAGGCTATTTTTTACAAACCCTATATATGTATGGTGTTAACCACCTTCTTATTCTCAACCTGGGGACTTGGAAGTAGAGGGCAATTTGAGGATACATTTTGCTGTATGCCACTCTAAATCAAAGCTGAAAAGATTGTCAAATAGCTATTCTTCTAGCTGTCTGCAAAGTGGATAAATGTGATGTTCATAGTACAGATGTGTGTGGAATACTGTTACCAACCATTCCATCTTTAGCTTGAATCTGCATATGCTAGCCCATTAGCTTCCAGTTCTTTCATAAGTTCATCTATCTTTTACATTCTGCTGTTACAATCAGGTATGAGAAAAAATACGAGGAGGCAAAGTTAAAATCTGCAGAACAAGAGAAAGATGACAAAGCAAAGGAAACTAGTGAAGATGCAGCCATATCTAAACCAGAAGGAGCCAAATCTACTCAGCCACTTAAGAAGGCAACATCTTCTTCTGAGCAAGACTTGGATGTATTTCTTCTTGGAGACCTTGGGGACAGTGATGATGGGCCAGGTGCTTTCTCAACTTCCACTGTGTTAACATATGAGGCAAACATATTTTGTGGATTTAATGTCACTCTCACTTCATTGCTATGTTGCATGTGCACTTGTGTGTAATGTGGATGCTCTTTTTTCCTTTTCTTCGTTCATGACATGCAATGTACTACAAGCTTCAGACATGTGAATAACGGAAGAGAGGAAAATACAATATGCGTAATGTAAGAGATGATATGGATGAACGGGGGGAGAGTTGGGCAAACTTAGAGAATTTGATTGGTGTTTCTGAGTAAGGAAATTACAAACTAATATGGGATGTAAGTTGGGCGCTGGAGATTCATCATATTATCCTGAATTTTTTCTGGCGGAGATTGAGGTTTCAGTGACATGGGGATGAGTACTGAACACCTCAAAGGAACTTTTAGTTAACAAAAGTCTTGAGCATGTATGATTCTCTTGCAGTTACCTTTTAGGCTCCGGCTGATGAAAATGCATAGCTAACCCATGTGAACTTAAACGTATCTTGCTAGAATACATAATGATTCTAAAACATCAAATATAGAGTGTCATTTAAAATTTAAAAAAAAAATCTGTTTCTCTTGTCAGTGTGCCACCTTGAAATCCCTGTTGTTGGCATGGAAACAGAGATTGATTTTGATCCCCATGGGAAGTGCAGAAATGGCGACGAGTTGAGGCTTTAACAAAAGCTAGGAAACAAGAGTGCTTATCACAATACAATTGTTGTCATTTTCTTGCACTGCATATGGTATCATTGGTTCAGTGTTGACTGCCATTGGAAAATTCATTATTGAACATTTCTTTTCAGCTTTTGTTTTTAGTGAAATAAGCAAAATGTATCATTACATTGCCCTGTGCTTCTATTGCTGTGAAATAACAGGTAGTCATGCTACTCAAAACAAGATTTCTAATATCTTTCTATTGCTTGTGTCTAAAAATGTGCTTATCAGATGACGTAGACGGTGATGATGGTTTTGATGATGATTTCGACAAGATAGGTGACAGTTCGGTGAGTGTAGCATTTTTCTCGCTGTTGTTAGTTACTTCTGTATACTACCTGAGATTTTTGTTTGGGTGTTTTAAAATATTGATTTATTTTACTAGCGAACTTGAATTCAAAATGTGTTGGCATATAAACCATGGTATTCATCTTTCGGAAAATTTCCCAACTTCAGTTTGCAGTGCACTGAAGAGGTTCTTCATTATATTATACATACTTCTGCTGTGGAGCAATAGGAGATGAATACTACTGTAATCTAGTGTACTACAGAAATAGTTCTTTGCAAGATTGGTGATGCTCTGCTTAGATATGACTCCCATGCCCTCTTTGGATTCTGGTGTTACTGTTGTATCATCTACTAGATATAGATTTCATATGGAACTTGCTATTCTGACATGATACAATTATTTGCAGGAAGACGAACGTGCCAAGGATTCAAAAAAGTGAGTACAAAGTTCCCAGAATTTGGGAGGAGATCCCTTGTTTGCTGCTCAAATCAACATAGAAAGGATTGAAAACCCGAGATCATGTCAGAAGCAAAGTTTTCCTGCTGTTCTGCAAGTTCAATCTTCTTAGCCACCTGGACTTCTATACCTTTCATGTTCTCATCATTCTTCTTATATTTGAGATTCTTGCTCTTTTGGTTCTTCTGGGTAAAAGGACTTTGAAGAGTGGGGGAAGTTTGTAATGCTCCATTTAGTGGATCTGATGATATAATATAGGTATAATTTCTTTGTTACTGGGGCAAGCCCTCAAGCACATCTATGAAAAGTGGCACATTCTTGTGTACATTTTGTTCGTGGTGAAAATTGTTGTAAATAGAATGATTTTTTGTGGCCATGTTGGCTCATGTAGTGCCAGAAACGGGAAACCATATGCCAATAAACCATACTTAATTCATCCCAATTTCTCAAATAAATTCCGAAGTTCATTTTAAGAACATTTATCTCAAAAATTTTCAAGTCACATTTCCTTCACCGTGTTCTTCAACTTCAAACTGCACTACATTCTTAATCACTATTATTAGTCAAATTTCTCACTAAATACCATTCGATGTTTCTAAGTCACAAGCTCATATTAATCTAATTAATTTCAAAACCCCAAAATTAATCGATTTCCCGCTTTCTCCCATCTTCAATCTCAAGCCACCTAACCCCTTTCCATGGCAATGTCACACAACACACACATATACCTCACTAATTTTATTAAATACATGTAAAATTTATCAAAATTTCACAAATCAAATGAAACAACACAACCTCACATCCAACCCCCAAATCCAATTCCACCATAACCACCCATAAACTCTCAAACATCTCAAAGCCTCAACTCATCATCAACACTCTAGATAATCACGAATTATCATTTATCTAATTTAAACAAAACATTTACTAAAAAAAATCAACAACAAAAATGATGAAAGTAATTAATAGAGAGCTTAGGGTTTCACCTTCCCAACCTCAATGGAACCAAACTAGGAGAAGCGAAGAGGAGACGGTGGCATGGCTGGCGGTGTCCGATGTGGCTAGGGCGCGTGCTGGCAGAGAGGAAGCAGGGGAGGGGGGCACGTTCACGAACAAGGGGTCTGATGGGAAGGTAAGCAGGAGGGTTGTTTTTGTTTCTAATTTTGTTAGTTTAATTAAAATTTAACTTTAATAAATTTTCGATTATTGATTTTATCCAAATTCTAGATTTTTCTAGTTATATTTTATTATATCACTTGTCTCTTTATTTTTTCCCTTAAGTCTATTGAATTTTTTAGGCTACAATTTTGGGCTGATGTTTTTGGGCTATTAATAGGATTTTCATGGTGTACTTGAAAAAATTATAAACTTCACCTATATTATTTAATTTCTTCTTTGCATTTTATTTATTTTATTTCATACATTATTATTAAGGTTATTTGTATAATATAGACGAGCAAAGGTCTATTTATATATTCCTTGATTACCCACCTTTACGAAATGCTAATTTATTTTATGCATTTATTTATGTATTTATTTATAACTTCTTAATGATTTAATACGGAGCAAGATTAAATTTCTTTTCGAGGCCAATTCGTTGTCTTAGTCAGCAACTACATAGTTTATATGAATGCTCAATTGAAATACAGTGCTCAACTTAATTAATTTAAATAGAGAGTAATCAAAATAATCATCATAGTTTAGGTTCGGACTATTACATCTATCAACATTGACTTCAAATTGACCTAACCAGTTTTGTAAGTGACCGAGCCTCCCCAACCAGTAAGCAGATTTTACTGTGAAAGCACCATCCTTCTGAGGCCACCAATACCATGAAGCAGGGGATAGGAAAGAATTAATGGGAATTTTGGTTATTGCTTAAGCATCATCCCTTGAGAAGAGGGAGGTGATCATATTCGCTTTCCACGTTCCATTCTCGGCATCTAATAGGTTTGCCACCATGAGGTTAGGGTCCGCCCCTTCATGGCGCTTCGGGCTGGCCCGTGCATGATCTCTGAGAAGCCATGGATCTTTCGACACTCATATTGGGTTGTCATTACCTACCCTTCTCCTTAGTACTTCCACCGTGAGAGCTTTTGCCCCCAAAATCGGCCTCCACGTATGGCTTGGGTCAAAGCCTCGTCAAGCGTCCACTCTCCAGAAAGCTATCTCTCGGGAAGTATTGACTTTTAATAGGCGCGCTAATAGAGAACTCTTGTTCATACGGATTCTTCATCCCTACTTTGCTAGCATAGCCTCATTAAAGTGCTTAGCTCTCTAAAACCCATTCCCCCTATCCGCTTGGACAAGCAAAGTTGATCCCAGCTTTTCAGTGCAAGCCTCGTTCTTTGTCACACGAGGCCCACCAAAATCGAGCACAGATTGATTGTATCTCGTCTAGCAGCCCCTCTGAAAGATGGAACACGCTCACGGTGTATGAGAGTGTCGACTGCGCTACAGCCTTGTCATCTCCTTGTCTGGCTTAAACAAAAGTTTCTCCATCCACCCTACATCTGTTTCCATACTCGTTCTTTAATCTTGTTGAAAGCTGCATTTTTTGATCCGCCATTAATAATCGTTGGTAGCCCCAAATACTTTTCAGGCTTCTCATTCTCCTTCACTGCAGAGTCCTGATGATCTCCTGCTTCCTATCCCTTGTGACATTTCAGCTGAACACAACATTTGATTGCTAAAATTGACACGCAGACCTGATGCTCTTTCATATGGGTTGATTACTGCAGTTGTATTTGAGCACTTCTTCACTGTTGATCTGACAGATAGAATGCTGTCATCCGTGAAGAATAGTTGAGTCACTTTGGGTGCCCTCCTAAAGATTGCCACACAATGAGGGTCGGTTCTATTTCGCGTTTAGATACAGCTAAGAGATGCAAGGAGCTGTAAGAAGATGCAAGGAGATGTAAGAAGATGTAAGGAGGTATTGACTGTTATAGAAAATCTATATCGGATGTAAGAAGATGTAAGAAGTTGTAAGAAGATGTAAAAAGATGTAAGAATTATGTTAAGAATGTAAGGAGCTGTAAGGAGATGTAAGGAGTTACAAGGAGATAGAATTATGTTAGGATATAAGGAGCTGTAAGGAAATATAAGGGGTTATAAGGAGATGTAAGCTCTTAGCTAAATCCTTAAAAGCGCGAAATAGAACAGGATCTTTGTTTTTGTGTGTGCCGCTCTAGTATTGGTAATAAGCATAGAAAAGGCCTCGACACACATCTAAAAGAGATAAGGGGAGATTGGGTCTCCTTGTGAGAGCCCTCTAGAGGGGGTGCCATTGCCCCTGGTGGCACCATTGATGATGAACAAGGATAAAATAGTGGATATGAAACGCATAATCCTATTGACCCAGCTCTCGTCAAAGCCCATTTCCCACGTAATTGCCTCCAAAAAACACCACTCAATCCTATTGTAAGCTTTGCTCATATTCCAGCTTCAAAGCACATACCTCTCTACCACCCTTTGTCTTCCATTTCATATAATGAAAGATCTCAACAGCAACAAGAGCGCTATCCATAATAATGTGTTTTGGAACAAAAATGCTATGTGTTAAGAAATCAATTGTTGAAGCACCGTCTTGATTTTGTTGGCCATAGTCTTGGAAGCTATTTTGTATAGCACGTTACATGGGCTGATTGGTCGATATTGGTTGATGTACTTTGGTTCATTCACTTTCAGGATCAGGATATTGGTCCTGTTAATGTTCTTCAAACCAACTCGACCTAGCCACACTTCCTTCACAAAACGACACACATCAGCTTTGACAATTTCCCAAAACTTTTGAAAAAACTGTGCATTGAGCCCATCTGCACTGGCTCGTTGGTGGGGTGCATCTCCAAAAGCGCTAATTTAATCTCTTCCTTGCATAAGGGCTTTGCTATCTCCTGTATGTCCATCATTGAAACCACACAAGTTTCTTATCCTCTTCAATTTACCATCATCCACCATCGTCTCCATCACAAAGTCGATGTTGAGGCAACCCCTCCAACACCATGATTGGACGGCATCAACAGTCCGAGGGTTGCCAGGCCCTCGGCTGTAACACCTTGAACTTAAAATCACACCAATCACTCCGAATTATCGTAATTATAAATTAACTCAGTTTGGCGCCACATTTCAACTTAGTATTTTGTATATATATGTTTATACAATTGCAAGTTAAAATGGCAGAGTGACCTCAAAATAAATTTCATTACAATCCCAAAAAATCCATTTCAATATTAATAAATATTTGAATGTTAGCTAAATAAAATGAGCCAATTATTATTAAATGGGTGATTTGGGGAAATAAATGATATATATATATATATATATATATATATATATATATTAATAAATAGAGCAACAACACAACGATAATAATAAGGCAAGATATATACAAAAGAATGCAAGGAGTAGTAATTGGAAATGAAAATGTCTTCCTTCAAATTTTACACCCAAATGGTAAAAAATTTAACTCATTAATTTTAGTCAAGAAATTGCCCAAAATACATATTGGGGGGGGGGGGGGGGGAGAAGAAATTTACAAAGATCAAAATATCAGAAATCTAGAAAACACTAAATTAGTAGTTTGCCAAAGGAAAAAAAAGAAAACAAAATTCAAAAAAATCCAAATTAAACTAAGCCACCCCTAACGCCCTAACCCACCCCCCCCCACCCATTTACCCGAATGCCAGTCTCCCCTTCTGCCGTACCCAAAAACATAACCCCCCCTTTCGCCTGCCTCCTCTCACCGCCAGCCGCAGCCACCGGAAGCCAGCACCGTCACCCCGTCTAGCCGGTCGTCGACTCGGTAGACGCCCGCCAACCACCATCCACCGGCACCAGCACTAGCACCAGCACCTCCCTCTCTTTGTTCTTGCTCTAATTTGGTGTGAGAAGGTGAAAATCCTAGCCTCTCCTAATTTGGTTTTTGGTTCTTTTGTGATTGAATTTTTTTATAGGTGATGATGTATTTAGTTTTGGGGAGTATTAATTTATAATTTCTTTGGTTTTTTTTTTGATGTTTTGATTGTGTTGGAGTGCTTGAGGTTGGAGGTGAACATGGTGTGTGTGGGTTGGAGGTTAAAGATGAATATTGGCTTTTTATATTGATTCAATGGTGATTAAGTTAATTTTAATAAGTGTTTGGAAGAAAATTAGTAAGATATCCTTGTTTCGATGTATTGGTAACATTGCCATGGATATGGGAGTTTTAGGGTTTATCATTTGAATAAAAGTACAAGCTTGATTATGATTGATTTAGTGGTTTTAAGTGAATTATAATGAATACTTAGAATGAAATTAATGAGAATTTTGTGTTAAATTTATGTATGTTGGATATGTGTGTTATAGTCATAAGTTGGTTATTACGGTTTGTGAGTTGGATGAAAATTATGCTTGTTATGTTGATTTAAGGATGTTTAGAGTATTTCTAATGAATATTTGAAGGAGATTAATGGAATACATGAGTGTGGATAAGTGTGTTATTGCCATGAATTTGGTGGTTTGGAGTTTGAATGCTTGAATGGGAATCCAAATTTAGTTGTGTTGAGTTAATGATTTTTAGATGAATTCTAGTGAATATTGAATGAAAATAATGAGATGAATATATAAGATAAATATGTGTATGATATTATTGTGTCCATGTATACCGTGAGTTTGATTTGCAAGTGAGAACGGTGAAGAAGAGAATGGAGAGAAAAGTGTGTTGTTTGGGACTAATTCGGCCATATTTTTTTTAACGTAAATTTCCAAATTAACTTGACGAGTAACACTTAAGAGAACTTGGAAATTAATATTGGGAACTTCGATGAGTTAAGTATGCAAACTCGGGGGATAATTGTAGCGTGATTTAAGTACTGGCAAGGTTTAAGTTGCGTTCTTAAATTAGTTGATAAACCTGATGATAGTGGATGAGCTAAATGCTAACCACCTGTTTGGAGCTAGCAAAAAGGAAACGAAGTGAATGTCTCTCAATTTTGACCCAAAATCAAGCACACATGGGCAGAGCTACATTGGGGCAATTGACCTCCCAGCTTTTTGGGGAAAACAAAATTATATATGGGATATTTTTGTGGATAAAAAAAAATATATATTAATTGGTTCAGATACATTTCGCAAACTTGTGCTTAGCAGAATGGTCGGTTGCCCCCCTTGTTTCAGTTGGTCATGGTTTCGACTCTTGCCAATTACGACTTTGCTTCTACAGCCGCTTGTATGTTTTTTTTTTTTTGTTGAGTTTTGGACATTTAGTTTCCCTAATTTTTGTGGCTGCCTCAATGCCTCTCGACTCTCTCCGTCTCTTTGCTCGCCTCTCGACTCTTGCCAGTCAGCCCCTACCCACTTACTCTCTCTCTCACTCCCTACAGTTAGCCGCAGTTTGCCGACCGGCCGACGCCACCAGGCCCCCCACTTGTGCTGCCAGCCTCCTCCACTCTTCCTCAGCTCTCATCCTAACTCCTAAATCCCAAATCCCAACTTGAGGTAATTCTAAAAAATACTCAATTTTTGTTTTTAATTTTGTTGTTTTGTAAATAATTATGTTTATTTTACTGATTTTAGTTAGATTTGTGTTAAATAATTAATTAACTTAATGAATTACTCATGATTCATGAAGTGAAAAATGAGAATTTTAATCTAATTGTCTTCTTGATTGAAGATTTAAAATTGAGCTAATTTTGTTTGTAATTGCTTCCTTGTTTATGTTTAGTTTACTGATTTTTATTGAATTTGTGATGAATAAGTGGTTAATTTTGAGATTTACTCATCAATTAAACAATTAGGTTTTGCCTTTCTTGATTGAGAATTTAGAAATTAGAATTGGGGTAATTTATTGGTTGTTTGTTTATTTGTGTTAAATTTATTGACTTTAGGCAAATTTGTGTTTGTTTATGATAAACACAAATTACCCAAATTCTAATTCCTAAATTCTCAATCAAGAAAGGTAAAACCTAATTTTGTAAATAATTATATAAATTTTTTTGTAGATAGTTATGTTTATGATTTACTAAAAGCCATGAACCTAAGTAAGAACATGATTGTGTTTTTTAGTTTGAAATGGAGAAGTTTTTCAACAAGATAGATAGACGATCTGTTGGTTCAAGCTCTGCATCAGAAAACTCACCACTGATCCAAGAAAGTGTCAAACAAAGTACTCAACCACCGTCTAGCAATGAACAACCAACAAGCACTAATCTATCTTCTTCCAGGAGAAGTCCAATCGATTTTAATGCTCTTCCATCGGATCCAGCCGATAGAAAACCGATTTCAAGTTATCATCCGAATGATCGTGATGAGGTAAGAAGAGCATATTTACAAAAAGGTCCTTGCCAACCTCGAAATCATGTATTCCCTCAAACTAAAGTGTCCAATTATATGCCGCATTTTAATGAATCATGGTTTGCGGCATATCCTAATTGGTTAGAATATAGCATAAAAGAAGATGCGGCATTTTGTTTGTGTTGTTATTTGTTCAAGAATGATAAGCTGGGTCATGGTGGAGAGGATGCATTTACAAGTAAAGGCTTTCGAAATTGGGAGAAGAGGAAATCATTTGATGCACATGTTGGTGAAGTAAATAGTGTGCATAATCAATGTGTTAAAATGTGTGAAGATCTTATGATGCAAAAGCAATCCATACAAACTGCCTTAGACAAACAATCTAAGGAGGTTAAATCTGAATATCGAGTGCATTTAAATGCTTCAGTTGAAGTGGCAAGGCAACTTTTGAATGGAGCATTGCCTTTTCGAGGTCATGATGAAAGTGAATCTTCAATAAGGAGAGGTCATTTTTTGGATTTGTTAGAGTGGCATGCCCAAAGTAACGAAAATTTTGGAAGTATTTTTCAAAAGGCTCCATTAAATCATAAATTGACTTCTCCTGACATCCAAAAAGACATTGCTCATTCTTGTGCAAAAGAAACCATTGGAAAGATTCTTGAAGAACTTGGAGATGGATATTTTGCTATATTAGTTGATGAATCCCGTGATGTATCTTATAAACAACAAATGGCTATTGTCTTGCGATATGTTGATAGAAAGGGATTTGTTATGGAGCGTCTACTTGGTCTTGTTCATGTCACCGATACTTCCTCTTTGTCACTAAAGGAAAATATTTATTCCTTGTTATCTCAATATTCCTTAAGTCCATCTCGCATAAGAGGACAAGGGTATGATGGAGCTAGTAATATGCATGGGCATATCAATGGGCTTAGAGCTTTGATTATGCAAGATTATCCATCGGCACATTACATTCATTGTTTTGCTCATCAGCTTCAATTAACTCTTGTTGCGGTTGCAAATCATCATGATGATATTGAATGGTTCCTTGGGTGGGTTGGTGTTACATTGAATGTGATTGGTGGTTCTTATAAACGAAGAGATGAGTTTCGTGAAAAACAAACAGAAGCAGTTGAAGAAGCATTACGTTTAGGTGAACTGCAAACTGGACGGGGTTTAAACCAAGAAATTGGACTTGGAAGACCTGGGGACACTTGTTGGGGCTCTCATTATAAAACATTTACAAATATGATTATCATGTTTGCTCCTATCATTGATGTGCTTGATGTTATAGCAACTCATGGAAATCATTCACCTGATAGAGTCATGGCGCAAGGTGCTTTAGATGCTTTACAAACGTTTGAGTTTGCTTTCTTATTACATTTGATGAAGTTGGTGTTGGGTATTACAAATGCATTGAGTCAGGCTTTGCAAAGAAGAGACCAAGATATTGTTAATGCTATATCTCTTCTTACTACTGCCAAGAGACAGCTACAAATAACAAGGGATCAAGGATGGGATGATTTACTTGATAAAGTTTCTTCATTTTGTGTGAAACATGATATTGAGATTCCTAACATGGATGACTTTCATATTATTCGAGGAAAATCCAAGCGTAGAGCTTCCAAGATCACAAATGAGCATTATTATCGCATTGATGTGTTCTACACAATTCTTGATATGCAAATGCAAGAGCTTAATAGTCGTTTTTCTGAGGCGACCACTGATTTGCTTCTTGGGGTGGCTTGTTTGAATCCTAGCGACTCATTCTCTAACTTTGACAAGAACAAGATACTAAGAATGGCTCATCTATATCCAGATGATTTTGATGACTTGGCTATTGAGACACTTGCTTGTGAACTGGATACTTTCATTATTAATGTAGCTGATGATGTGAGGTTGTCTAACATTTCGGGACTTCCTGAGCTTTGCAGGAAGTTGGTTCAAACAAAGAAGCATTTGAGCTTTCCCCACCTACATCAACTTTTGAAGCTTGCATTGATTTTACCAGTTTCCACGGCAGCTGTTGAAAGAGTGTTCTCTGCGATGAAGTTCATCAAGACCGAATTGCGGAATAAAATATCAGATGAATTTTTAAATGATGCTGTTGTTACTTATTTTGAGATTGATATTTTTAAAAGTCTCTCGAACGACGATATCATGCTTTACTTTCAAAACATGAGATCTCGTCGAGGATAACTTTCTTGAATGTAGTAGTTATGCACTTCATTTTTAGAACTATTAAAGTTTATATTATGTGTCTTATTAATCTCGTTTCCCCTTGGTTTAAATCCTGGTTCCGCCCCTGCAAGCACATGATGTCACTAGGCTAAGTTGCAAATGACTTATCCAAATCATGACCACAGGTAATAATGACATGTCTTTAAAAAGCCAATAATGATTAAGATAATAATAATCCTAATAAAAGTAACCACAATTTCAATAATACTAACAGTGATAATAATAACCGTGACGATGATGACAATAATAATAATAATACTATTGATTGTAATAATGAGTAAGAGAAAACGATGATGTTGACAAGCTTATAATGATAATGATAATTCAAATGGTAATGAAGATGATGTCGATATTAATAAACTCAAAGCGAGTCACATCGTTATGCCCTCATGACATTATTAAATGAGCGTTAACAATGTTAAAGAGAGGAACGAAAAAAAAAATAGAATCAAATTAAGTTAATAATAATTGTTATATGAATAATTAAAAGTGAGGCTGAGGGAATTTAAATTATTCAATCAGTTAGGAAATTTAATAAAACTTGTTAATCTCGCACTAATAGCAAAAATTACATATTTGAAGCAGGAGTGAGATCACCTCTGTTCAAGCTGTCAACGAATGTTCTCCGCTAAAAAGGAGAGAGAATCTCAAAGATTAGGTACCTTGCCTATGCTATTCGAAAACTCACATGTTTCTCTAACTATACAAAATCAATATAATATTCATATAATGAATCATTTGACGCAATGTTTTGTCACCTAAGCAAGTGACCTAATCAATTATCAATCATTAGGGCTTATGCCCTTCAATTTATCCGTTTGGCTGCAACTCAGGCTTCCATATCGGCCTGGGAGGTGTGCAGCGATCTCAAGATCATTTCAGACGTCAATCGGGGTCCACTTTCAGATAATAACTAACAAATCAACTTTACTTACATATTCTTTCTCCTGTTTATAAAACAAAATGTTTTGAAATGCGGGCGCCCAACTAATTGAATACAAAATTTATTTTACAGCATAGGAATGTACATACTGAGTTTCGGTTTATTATTCGAATGTCTTTATGTCATCTGTTTTAGGTAAGAGATCAATGAACAGTCCTTCTCCTGTCAAGCCAGAAGGTAGTAAGAAATGAATGAGAGTTGCTGTTTTTGCTAAACGTTAGCTAGTCAAGCGTTCACAGTGATTTATAGGCTAGCACTCTGGAGATTTGCTTATTGTTTATTCTTTTGAACTTTGGGTTGATAATGCTTGGTTTTGGTACGCTGAATTATCACGTGTATCATGAACTGCATAAGTTGACAAATGTTTGTTTTGTTTCCAAAGCTTAGTGAATAAGGTGATTACGAGGGTAACATAATGTTACTGGTGGTTTCAGATAGCCTTGTTCCATCACGGAACAGCGATAATGCCTCCAGTCAATAGACTTCCACTGCAATCCATAAATAAATGAGTGATTAAGCTAGATTTATCAGACATTGTATCCTGGGGGCGTTACATCGGCAGTTCCAGCTAAAAAGCCTCATCGCACCAAGCGAGCATGGGACATCCCAACCTTCACTACTTCACTTCCTCCACCACTAATTGATTTCATCTCCTTACCAGTGATCCCCTCCATCTCCTTCTCCACATTTCTAGATGGCAGGTTATTTTCTCCTTTACTTTTCCCAATTGCTCCCTGTCGGTTTGTCCACATTGAAAAATTAATTCATTTCACCTTCTTCAAAGTCCCCATTCCTGCGCTATTACTTTTATTCTGTGGGGTTGATGACCCAGCTTTAAAGAGATGATCATGGGCTGGTCCATTGCGAGATGAAGCTGCACCAGAGTGGGGCTCGCCACGCCTTGTGCTGTAATAGTCTCTTGTTCATTGGTCTACACTGTTTGTACCTCAATGCCCCTGTTTGTTGAATCACCATCAATCTCTTTCACCTATCCCTTCTGTCCTACTACTTCCCTCCTGATTTCTAGCTCCTGTACCACTGGTTGACGTTCAAAATTATTGACATGGTCACTCATCATCCTTAAAAATGAGCTTCTTGCTAACAGTGCTTGCATTAGCCCCCTCCTTGCCTATCTGCTCGGCATTTGTCTTCTTAAGGTCCTTAATCTTTTTCCTCTCTTCAAATTTGGTAGCCCATTGTCTTTCTGTCTCATTTTCACCTCTGCTCCTTGAGTTGCTTGGCTTAAATGGTGAAAATCTTAGCCAAAGGCCATATTGATCAGTGATAGGACTAAAATTCTCATCATCTAGCTTAGAACAATCATCCTCCATGTCCACACATATATAGCAGAATATCAATAGTCAACCATATTTGACTCCTACCGGCTTGACTCTCCCATTGATTGCAAGTCTCATTCCCCTTATAAGGGGTTTTGTTATATCAATTAAGACCTTCACCTTGATAGTTTTATTCCAGCCCAGTGAATTTGTGTCATCATATTCAAGGAAGCTGCCAATGCGATCGCTAATGGCTTGAGCCATATTAGGGTTCCTACCTCCAAAAGCCACATCGTATTTTAAAGTTTTACCGAAAACGGTGAGTGAGTAAAACTTAGTTCTAACGGCGTCCCCCCCCCTCTCCCGGCTCATGAACATCTTGTATCATGATGAGGTAGTTGTCAAACGTCCATAGTCGCATTACTCTTTCCTTGTCATGCTCATTAAAGAACTGAAAAATAAATAGATTATCCCCAATTTCCCTGATAGCAAGTCCATCCTTTGGGCTTCCAGCTTAGGCGCAGGGTGTTCCTCATGGTTCTCATGCTGCAGGGCTTATCAATGAGCAGTATTTCGATCAGTGATAGGGCCTGTCTTTTGCTAGTTTGTCCATCTGTTCAACATCAGCTCCCGCAATCTTCTAGTCACCCTCTGTAAGTCGTAAGTTTTTGCATGCCTCCACCAATTCTGACTCTGACATCATCTCTAAGAACGAAAGACTGTCCCAGCAGGCTTCCAGAGATGGAAATGAAGCGAGAACACAGTGGTTCCTATTGAAAAACAACCCACAGACATGGACGACGCCACCAGACCTGAAGCCCAACTTGCGGGATTTTTTCTTTTTAGCGTATTCAGAGTTTTAACTTCAAAGGCTTGATGACTTTCTTGACAGCTCTCTCATTGTACGTAAGATTAAGGCTCCATTTGGGCCGTAGAAAATTTGGCGGAAAGAAAAGTTGAAGCGAAAAAATATAAAGGAAAAAAAGGTAGGGAGAAAATAACTTTTTTTTCTCTTGTTTGGATTGAGAAAAAAATACAAGAATTTGGATGAAAAATTTGAATGTTGATGAACTACCTAAATCATGTTGATGTTATCTAAGCAATGTGAGGTTGGAGGAGGTTGGAAATTTTCCTCAAACTTTCCTCATAATTTTATAAGGAAAGTTTTGACACTTTTTTCTAATAATTTTTCCACCTAACTTTCCTCCATATTTTTTTCCTTTGTGATTTTTACTAAACCAAACACAAGAAAGGAGTAACTTTTCCAATTTTTTTCTTTCCATTAAATTTTCCAAGGTCAAACGAAGCCTAAAGTTCTGTTTTTCTGATAATTTTTGTAAAAATTTATTGAGAAGTTGATATGTTAATACTTACAACACAATAAGTAAGAATATATTTTTTTTATAATGATAATGGAAAAAGTGTAAGCATAACATATGAGTATAAATGAGATTATTGACATTTAGACTTTCCATCAAGTCAAGAGATATAGAATATGTCCTCTTTGGTGAGAAAAACTGTAATAGAATGAAATCATGCCTGATTTCTTTGGGATTGGGTATGAACGTTGAATCTTGAAACCATGTTTTTTGAGAGAATAGGAATGCAATCAAGTTCCAGTCTTCGTTATTTGCTTCGAAAAAATGAGTGAAATCAAACCTATTTTATTTTTAGAAATTTTTTTATGCCATTATAACTCATCTTTTCTTATTTTTGTAACAAACTATTTTTGTAATTTTTCTGTGTTTAAATTTTTAAATTGTAATGTAAGTTGTGTTTTTCATTTTTTTTTTTTGATGAGATAGTCAATTCTGTAAAAAGCTAACCCAAAAAGAAAAAGGATAATTTTTTAAATCTCCTTCTTCCTTTAAAAGTAATTTTGGTGTTTCAATTTTTGATTTGCAAGCCATGAGTGCCAGCAAGCAATGGATTGTTGCCACTGTGTATGGAGCTACTTCTGCTCTAACTCTGCTGTTTGAGAGAGGGGGGGGGGTCTTCACATCGATCTCAAGATGCTCTGTAGTTAAGGATAAATTGGACTTTTAGTGATGTTGAAGAGGAGAAATTCCAGGTTACTTTGCCCAGCATCTCTCTTCCAATAGTTGCTAGTTTCTTTAAGGTAAAAGCTATGTTCTTAACTAATTTATCTACTCAGTAAATTGGTGAATTCTTGCTATAGAATGCCGCTAAACTTTTCAAAATCTTCATAAATGCCACTCAACTTTTTTTCCGTTAAAATCGTCATTAAACTTTCCAAAATGTTCAAAAAGGCCATTATGATGGGGGCATTTTTGAGTCATTTTGAAAAGTGAAGTGATATTCTCTTATCTTTTTAAGCAAATTCCCTTAGAAAATGTCAAGTGGCATATTTGAATATTTTGAAAAGTTGAATGACAGTTTTTAGCAAGAACCCGTAAATTGGTTGAGTATTTTCTAACTTTCAATTTGGACTAGTTTAGTTTGTGGAGTACTATTAGACAGTCTAAAAGTGGCATTATCTAAGTTTATATTTTCTAATTTTGAGTATTATTATTATTAGCTCATTACTCTCAACTGTATCTTCTGGAGGGAATTGATCAACATTTTAATTTTCGGGGAGTTCAGTTATATACTGATGACTGATGTTATTATTTATTCTGCTTCATTTTTCCAGCGAGAAAAATTTTATATTTTTCTAGTCTGTGATTTTAAAATTCAGCACAAGTATCTAATTGGCAAAACACAAGTATATATGAACCAAGACTTTAATTTGGCCAGCCCTCAAAGTATGACTAAAATTATTGATCCGGACTAAGGCCCTATTCTTTTCGTGGTTTAATGAACCCAACCCACTCCTTCCCCCCTTCCCACTCTTTCTCACACTGAAACAAAAATACCATCCCTTCCCACTCTCACCCACTCCTTCTTCCCCTTTCCCACACCCTTTCATTCAACTTTCCAACTTCATTTAACTCCTTTCAACTCCTACCCACTCTTACCCACTCCTTCCCCCCCTTTCCCACACTTAAAAAAAATACCACTCTTATCAACTCTCACCCATTTTTTCCCCCCCTTTCCCACACTCATCATTTCTCACAGAAAAGAACAGGGCCTAATAAGTAGGTCATGAGCGGGTCAGGATCATTTGGCCCATGACGGAATCCGGCCCATTAACAAAGAGTGCTTGGGCCAGGCGGGCATATTTTGTTAATAGACCGGCCCTGACCAGGCCCGTTGCCCAACTGTACTCGTTAGCCACTCGCTTAGACATCTCACTCTCTCTCCTGTGCGTTTCGCGCCTCCTACAGTTTTCAGCCATCAGTCTTCTTCTTCCTCCGTCGTCGCTGCAGTATTTTCTGGGTTTTATCCAATTTCGACCCAATATTGTTTTTGTTCTATTAATTGTTTGTAAGTATTTTTCTCCCCATTAATTTCTATTTGTTTTTCCATAGAATTTTTTAGCGATATTGCCCCGTAACTGTGCCAAATCTCTTTTACCTTATCTAAATAAGTATTTGGTTTATCCCTTTGAAAATTAAACCCTGTTTGTACCTGTAATTGATTTCTGAATCAGTTTCAGCTAGGAGAATGATGGGTCCTTTTTTTTAAAAATTCATGATGCCTTTTTTTGGGGGGTGGGGCGGGGGGGGGGGACCTACCCTAATACAGCCTTAGCACAAATATGTGGATTAGCTGAGATCTGAAAATTGATTTTTTTTAGGCTTAATTGTTTGGACTTACAACTGCAATTGATTGTACACCCTTAAACCCTCATTAGTTGAAAGTAATGCAATCACTATACAATGGAATCAATCATATAATGCAATTGTTAGTGTAATGGAATGGGATAATAATTCCATTACAATGTTTTGTTACAAAGTTTTTACAAGTGCAATGGAATGAATTCATCTACAAACAATACTTAATTTTATACGTGACGTGAACTACGTGCAATTCAATTCGCATTTTATTTTTGCCTATTTTAATTATTTGTAACTTTCTTGATAACTATCATCCAATATCTTATCATCATGATTACGATATTTCACATGAGACTTACTTCACTCTATTTCTTCTGGATTATAATAATGTAATATTGTTCAAGTTTACCAAGTAGAGATAAGATGATGATGATGATGATAATGATGACGTGAGAGAGAGAGAGATGTGATGTGTAGAACGTACAAAAATGCACTTACAATAAAACGGTCATAGTCTAGTTTAAACTTTATCTAATATGGAGAGGAGAGAGAGAGGTGAGTGGGGCTTCAAACCTTTTAAAAAATGATGTCAAAGTAATAAGTGAGGGGAAGTAGAGGAGAGTCAATGGAAAGAAGAGAGAGAAAGTTCCCAAATATAATAGCTTGTAGTTGGATAGACTTTGATTTAAAGGTATGCAATCACAATTATTTAGGAAAAGTCAAGTAATTGTAATTGTATAGATTAAGGTATATGTGATTACAATGCAATCTTGATTACATTCCTTAATGATAACCAAACATGGTAATGAAATCACTATTACTATTTTGATTGCATTACCACATCGATTATATAGAACCAAACAAGCCATTAATGGTAACCAAATATGGTAATAGAGTCACCATTACCATTTTGATTGTATTACCACTTCGATTACATAGAACCAAACAAGCCATCAAGGTTTTATCTAACTTTTTGTTCTTTTTTCTTGGTTTGAGTTTTTATAAGCACTAATGATATACTTGGCGGTTAAGTGCTGAAAGTCGAAAACTTGCTTGTAAACCATAGCTTATAGCCTATGGGTTATATCTTAAATTGAAATTTTAAATATCCAGGGAACTAGAGGATATAGCAAGTTCATGGTGAGGGGAAGACCAAATATATTGATAACCGGAACCCCTGGGACGGGGAAAACAACTATGGCGTCTGCGTTGGCAGAGGCAACTCAGCTACGGCATGTCAATATTGGCGACTTGGTTAAAGAGAAGAACTTGCACGATGGTTGGGATGAGGAGTTCGATTGTCACGTCATCAATGAGGATCTGGTATGTTTAATAGCTTATTTGAATGGAGAACAAATCTTTATCGGCTACACAGTCGCAAAACGTTTCTTCATTTGAATACAGTGTGATGTTTTATGGTTCTTAACTTCTTATGTGCTTATGTCTGAACCATCTTCGACGTGTTTGTTTTGTTAGGTGGCAACGAAAGCTACTTATATGACTCCATGATATTACTTTAATCCAGCATAATTTGTGGGCTTCTGAATATACATTGCTTATCACGAAGATACAAATAAGAGTTCATACTGACATGATTCCGATGAGATAGACGAGTAAATTGGATAAACTTCGGCTCAAACTCCCATGGCTTATCCAATTGTCGCTTAGACTAGCCATGTATAAGAATTCCTGTCTTATACTCCATCTGATGAGATGATTCCTTTGCCCCAATGCTTGTTACGGAGTTTCACCTCTGATTGGGTATTGGGAGGTACTTCCAGCTTCCGTACCATGCTATTGCACATTGTTATAGAACGTTAGCCTTGGTCAAGCTGGTTGTTGGGAAGTTGTACGCTTGTTTGGTTTCTCACGACAAGCAGAAGCGTACACAAGTTAATGAGACGTTCCATTTAGTCTTTCATAGTCTAAAGTTAGACCCCAAGCTTTGGTTTCTTCTAGCTAATTATCATTAGAAAATAGGTGAAAAGGGGCCACACTGCCACAGAGAATGTTTTCACTTAAAGGGTACCATACGGAATGCAACTGGTATCTTGAGCTTATATAAGTGATGTAAATAAAACTGAAGGGATCAGGATCAGGTGAATTGTCATCCTGGTGCATTGCTTGTTTTCATATGGAGTACCTATGTTGATGGAGAGCACTTATCATGTGGTTTAGGATCCCAAAGCGGATTCCAGTGTAGTTAGGTTCCAAAGGTGCTTCAGGGATTTTCAGTTGCTGAAAAGTGAAAGCATGGATGGAGCAACTTCGCTTGGGCTGTGGTTATGTGCTTTATTTCATTCTCGAATATGAGTGGGAGCTATGGTTGGTGCTTGATCCAATGAAAATGTGTAGTTATGTGTTTTGTAATTATTTAAGATCACTGCAGTGACAAATGGAGCTTGTTCATGGAAATTGGAAAACTCTTTAGATTTGTATTATATACAATCATTTGCTCCTTTTCCGGTAGATAGATTAAGATCTCATTTTACCGTCATGGGGGATCTAGCAATAAGGCAGAATGCCTAAATGACTCTGTTAGGGGATAAGAGAGTAAATAGAGAGGAGAGGGTCCATTAAACGGTGAAAATTTTGAAAAATAGAGTTTGTTTTGTGGCTGCTTTTGCACATAAAGATAGGACAAAGCAAGATCTCCCCCCCCCCCCCCCTTTGTTCTCTTGTTATGCAATTGCCAAATTGATACAGGGGTATGGAACTTGTGGTTTCCATTGGGAAATCTTTCATGCACGAGCTACCTAGTAGGATGTTAGTGATATTGTTCAATAGTTAGTTCATGTGGATCAGTCCAAGCAATTTACATATCATATGCATAATTTGAAACTTACCGCCATTAGTCATGTATCCTTGGCTTTTCCAGGTGTGTGATGAGCTTGAGGATTTGATGGAAGGGGGCGGTGTAATCGTGGACTATCATGGCTGTGACTTTTTCCCTGAGAGGTGGTTTGATCGTGTTGTGGTGCTCCAAACTGACAATTCTATCCTCTACGATCGCCTTTGCAAGAGGTAAAGCCTATCAACTACGTGAAATCTCTTTTTGTTATTTTTGTTCATCATATCTAATTCAAATCCCTGTACAGAGGCTATACAGGGTCAAAGCTTTCAAACAACATCGAATGCGAAATCTTTCAAGTGTTGCTCGAGGAGGCTAAAGAAGGTTATCCCGAAAGCATTGTGCTGGCTATGAAGAGCAACTCTATTGATGACATCACTAGGAATGTGGCAGATTTGGCGGTCTGGGTTTCGAGCTGGAGTGACCGCACAAGTCAGAATGACAATATGTGCGATTAAGAGCAGGGTGAGACATGCCAGCCTGCATTCTGCATCACAGCATCAGTTTTGAATTCCCTTTGTATTTCATTTTTTTAATGTTTGTCGAATACTGTAACTTTCCTTCGAAATTGTAAGATCTGATAGTGCTTGCGGTTGTGAAGTGTACGAAATGGAATGAAGTATGCGTTCTTCAGCTCGATTGATACGTCAGGATCGTAATGTGTTACATTTGTGACTCGTACTAAAATATTTCTGGGAAATTTACAAGTGGGTCATACTCTAATTAGGCTTCAACCAACTAATTTTATTTGCAACAGAGGAGAGTTGCTTTTGGAGGGAAAAGCTAGGGTGTGAAAAAGCAAAAGTATGTGAAATGATCGAAATGCACTTACTCACTTAAACCTTCCTCTCTCTCTCTCTTCCCAGGTTTTCATCCTCTGTTTTTGAAGCAGAGTTTGCATCGAAAAAGCGGCCTGCTCTGCATCACTTCCAAAATCAAGGGTTTGTAGGAACTCCATATGTGTACTCTCTTTGCCTCTATCTCTCTCCATAGAAGATTGTAGGCATGGAAGTGGTTGGGTTGTGAGCAATTTTTTTAAAAAATTGGGGGAAAATCTCGACCAAATTTTCCAGAAGTGCGTGGATGTGGGAGGAGTTCGTGGTGAGGCAAGTTGCGTGTTGTTGGTCAGAGAAAGTGCCGGGGGAGGCTGGAGCTGAGCTTGGAGTGGTTGGTGATGGTGGATGTCAGGCAAGGGGTGTAGGTGGAAGTCAGAGGAAGTGTAGAGGGCGGGTGGACTTGAGGTCAGAGCAGGGAGCGTTGGTATTCTAGGGTTTTTGAAGTGTTCACCATGGTAGACATGGTGTAGTGAGTTGGTAGACATAGGGCAGTGGTGTTGGGGCCGGTGAGGATGCATTTCTGTGTAGTAGAAGTTGCATTATTGGTTGCCATGTGAACTAACTATTGTTGCTTGAAAGTGGGGAAGGGTGTTGTCCTCCAAGGAGGACAATGATATAAAAACCTGCACTGACAGAGTAGGAAGCATTGGCATACCAAGGTTATTGAAGTGTTCACCATGGTAGACATGGTGTAGTGAGTTGGTATACACAAGGAAGTGGTGTTGGGGATGGTGAGGATGCAATTATGTGCAGTAGTAGTTGCATTATTAGTTGCCGTGTTAACTACTTATTGTTGCTTGAGGGTGGGGAATAGTGTTGTTGTCCCCCAAGGAGGACAATGATGTGAAAACTTGCATTGACAGAGCAGGGAGCGTTGGTATACTAGCGTTATTGAAGTGTTCACTATGACAGATGTGGTGTAGTGAGTTGGTATACACAGGGTAGTGGTGTTGGGGACGATGAGGATGCATTTCTGTGTAGTAGTAGTTGTAGTATTGGTTGACATGTCAACTAACTATTGTTGCTTGATGTACAGGCCGATTGAGAAGGAAGGTGATCGATATAGTGGTAGGGTAGTCGAAGTGTTCACCATGGTAGACATGGTGTAGTGAGTTGTTATGAGAACACATGAGGGCTTTCCAAATATGAGGGTCCCACTATTGTCTTCTTGAAAAAACGGACGATGAATGAAACGTTTAGTCCAACGGTTAACCGCATAACCCGTAACTGTCTACCATTGTGACCATTAAGAAACAAGAAAAAAGTGGTTAAGCTAAAGATAACGTTGTACGTCAACGAAGTGCAACATTCAATGTTTCCGACGTGGGCTGTTTCGCGACATTCGACAACGATATTGTTTTGGTAGAAGGCGAAATCCGATTGCCGGCGCTGTACACATATTAATGTTGTGGTCAGCCACATCGACATTGTACACAACACCCACGTACCCAACATTAACAATGACTACATCGTTCCCATTGGATTAAATTAATAATTGACATTAACAGCACTAAATGAGGGTCATTACATGTAATAACATTGTAAATGACGATGTGGCATTAACTCTTCCTATCCCATTAGTTGCACACATTTTATACATTGTTACTAAAATTGAGGTGAGGTATGATGACCTCAGCAGAGTGGCATTAAAGTCCTCAACACCACTGCTATCGGTGTACCCATTCAGTACACTACGTTTACCATGGTAAACACGACATTTCCTCTGGTTTACCACTGCTCCGTCCTTAATCAGTGTGTGTTTTAGCAACATTGTCTTCCTTGGAGGAGAATAACACCCTATCTCACCCTCCTACACCCCCCGGCCACCCATGCAATTGGGTCCAAGCAACAACTCTTATGAAAACCTATTGAACGGTGACACACAACACGACATACATTTAACCCCAACCATTTACCGTTCATAAAACCAAAAACAATCACCATAACATCATTCCACATACCAAACTCATTTAAGTTACGACGAATTTGCACATACCTGTTGTTTACCACTTTGCTTGTTGTCATCTACCATCGTTAGACATCCACCCCTTCCCCCTTGCAGTTCACGGCTGACCTCCATTGTCAGGTTTCCACCATCACCAAACACTCCGACCTCAAGTCTAGCCTCCCTCTGCACTTTTCTCTTACCTACAACTACGCACCTTGCCTCACCCACTTCTTCTCCCACAACCATACTTCCTTCAACAAATTGGGGCACCATGCTTCCTTCAACAAATTGGGGCAAGATTTCCCTCAATTTTGAAGCATAACTACTCACTGCCACATACTTTCAGAAGTATATTCGACTATGGAGAGAGATTGAGAGAGAGAAAGAGAGAGAGGCCCAATGTACTTTACTCAAACCCTTAATTTTGGCCATGGACCTCATGACCTCTGTTTTGGCTTCCAGGTTTTCGTGGAGAGAGAAATTGAGGAACTTCAAGTTGAGAGAGAGGGTCTTCCAATTCATTAAGGACATTTTGATCATTCAACTTTCTTTCACATTTTCACCCACAAGCTTTTTCCTCCAAAAGTAACACCCCTTTGTTGCAAATAAAATGGGTTGGTTGAAGCCCAATTGAAGTATAACCTAGAAGGCCTCTCCTTATTTGCAGCAACGATAAGTCTTGGGTCACACTGTCTCACGCAACATAATCATGACACCACAATTCATGTTGCCAACAATTTTCCAAAGCTTTGACGGTGCTCTCAAGAGTACACATTCTTGTATGCTTTGTAACTAGTGACATTAAAACTACTCGCACTATATATACGGGGAAAAAAAATATATATATACATAGCAAGTGTTAGCATACATTTCAAAGTGTATGATATATGTTGTCACAATATTGAAAGCCTGTAGTATGCAATATGTGCTTGACATGCATACAAAAACCATCAAATCGCTCTTCTTTGTTTTCCCAGTTACCAAGCTGGATACAATAATCACCAAACTTAGGCCATGTTCTTTTCAGTGGGAAATGAGGGGTGTGGGATGGGTGATTGTGAGAAAAAGGGGGAAGGAGTGGGTGAGTGTGGTATTTTTTTTTAAGTGTGGGAAAAAGTGGGTGAGTGTGGGTGAAAGTTGAATATAGTTGAATGAAGTAGAAGGACTAGTTATTAATATTTTTTTGTTTTATAATGTAATAATTTTATTGTGATAGTAATTGATGATGATGAAATTTTTTTATTTTTGTTTATTCTGTTTTGTTCTTTTTTATTTTTTTTATTTTTGTATTTGTATTTTGTATTTTGTATTTTGTATTTTTTAATTTTTAATTTTTAGTTTTTAATTTTTAATTTTTTAATTTTTTAATTTTTAATTTTTAATTTTTAATTTTTAATTTTTTAATTTTTTAATTTTTAATTTTTAATTTTTATTGTTTATTTTTTTAAATTTTTTAAATTTTTAAATTTTTAAATTTTTAAATTTTTAAATTTTTAAATTTTTAAATTTTTAAATTTTTAAATTTTTAAATTTTTTATTTTTAATTTTTTAATTTTTTAATTTTAATTTTAATTTTTCCTAAATTTTTTAAATTTTTTAGTTTTAATTTTTAAATTTTTTTGTTTTAATTTTTTTATTTTTTTGTATAAATTTTTTTATTTTTTATTTTTTTGGAATTTTCCATTGGTTGTTTTTCTAGAATAAAAAAATAAAAAATAAAAAAATAAATACAAAAAAATAAAAAATACAAACAAATAAATACAAAAAATTTAAAAATAAATAAAAAATAAAAATAAATACAAAAAAAATAAAAAATTAAACATTAAAAAAATTAAAAAATTAAAAATTAAAAATTAAAAATTAAAAATAAATACAAAAAAAATAGAAATAAAATTTTTTAAAAAAATTAAAAAATTAATGAAAAACAAAAAAATAAAACTGTTCCATAACATCTGAAAAATTAAAACTGCTCATAATTGCTATCAGATTATTCGTACACACAATTACGTAAATTATAAAAATTTTCAAAATATGAGAAATGGTTGTTTTATGTAGGTGTAGGAAGGAGTGGGTGAATGTGGGAAGGAGTTGTATTTTTTTTTAAGTGTGGGAAGAAGTGGAAATAGGAAGGAAGAAGTGAGTGAGTGTGGGGTGAGTGAATTTCCCTACGAAAAGAACAGGGCCTTAGTGTAGAAGCAAATTGTTGTTTATAAATTCGCACACCCTCTTAAGTTCTAGGTTGTTTATTAACGAATTTGAAGTTTATGAATGAAGAATTTGGACTGACGAACCTATGCACTCATCTGAACCATGTGAACAACGAATCAAGAAATGATTTACACTCTTTCACATTATAGTCCTCTGGTATGCACGCTTCTTTGATATTAGGGAATGATGAATCGGTGTTAGTTATGTGAATTAAGCAGCCCTTTTTTGGGGGCCAGGGAGGTGTGCTTTATATAAATATTCTATTATCACACACACAATCACCGAACTAAGCCTAAAATAGGACTAGCATTTTTTAAAAAAATAGTAAATGATACAACAATTAAATATGTCTTTTCATAATGTCCTAATGAGGATAGGAAGAAATGAGATATAAGGAATAGAGAACCATAACGTAGAAAAAGAAATAAAAACGTTTGGCCAACCAATCTACTGCTCAATTTTCTTTTCTAAAAATATGTTGCATGAATACTTGAATGTAAGAGCTAAGGTAGATTTTTGTGTTTTCAACTAGAGTTTGAATCTCTCAAGGAATCTAAACTTCACCCTTTAAGACTTCGATAAGCACCTAATTATCACCTTCAAGAACAAACGAATGATATCCTGCTTGGATTGATGCTTCACATTGCTATTGCTTATGCTAATAAAACCAATGTTGCTCCAAAACTAGTAGTCCCGGCTTGAAGAAATCTTCATCCCAACCTCTGAAGTTTACTATACTGAGTGCAACTAGTACCTTGAGCTTTTGTAATTGATGTAAATAAAGCTGAGGGGATCAGGATCAGGATCAGGATGACAATAACCCTAGTACGCTGCTTGTTCTCGTGTGATTGGACGCTTACGTTGATCGAAAACACATGTTAATGCAGTTTAGGATCCCCAAACAGATTCCTCATTCCAGCATGGTTAGGTTCTGAAGATGTTACAGGGGCCTTCAATTGTTGAAGAGTGAAAAGCATCAATAGAGCAACATCGCTTGAATAGTGGGTATGTCCTGTATTTCATTCTCAGATGTCAGTGGGAGCTATGATTGGTTCCTGATCCAACGAAAATGTCAAAGTTACATGATCTGTAATTACTTAAGATCACTGTCGTGACGAATGGAGCTGGTTCATGGAAATTAATTTGGCCCAGTGGGATAGTTTGAAGTGGAAAACTCTTTAGATTTATATTATACATACAATCGTTTCCTCTTTTATTAGTAGGCAAGATTAAGATTTCATTTCACTGACATAGGGGTATGCCAGTAGGGGGTATTCATGGTTTGGGTATCTGAACTAGAGGAGATTTTGGTTCGAGTAGCCTAAATTTTGGGTTGGCAAAGCAGTGAACTGTGTCCGAACCAAAGGAGATTTTGTTGTGTCCATAATATAATTATTTCTACTTATGCTATAAAACGTTATCGTATTGATCTAAGTTGCACTTGAAATTATTACACAATATGGCAATATCACCTGATATATTATCACCATTCACATTTCAATTAGTGCACACTTTCATAAGGCATAAGCTTGTTAACATCACATTCATACCCAACGCATTTAAATAAAACAATGTGAAGAAGTCAAAGTACTTGTCTTTTTTGGGTCTGGAAATATTTTATTTACAAAGTCTTTAGGGAAGAAATAATATAAAAAAGTTTCGAAAAAGTTAAAAACAATGTTTCAGGTTTTCGGGCACTCAAATCCTCAAAATGCTCGAACTGTACCCGAAATAATAGCCCAAAAAAAAAAATTAGTTCGGGGTACCCAAACAAAAATTTTCAAATATTTCGATTCGGGTACCCGAAATTTTGGATCAGGTAGCAGGTTTTCCGTTCGGATTATTGATTACGGATATTCTTGAACACCCTTTTCTAGCAGCAAGGTAGAATTCCTAAAAATGACCGCCGCTAGGGGTAAAAATAGCGAATGGAGAGGAAAAGCTCCCAATGAAACAATTTTGGTTGCCTTTGCACTTAAGCTGGGACAAAGCAAGATTTTCCCCTTATCTGCTGTTCTTTTGTTATGCATTGCTAAATTGATACACGGATGAGCTTGATGATATGATGGAAGAGGCCGGTGTAATTGTGGACTATCATGGCTGTGAGTTATTTCCTGAGAGGTGTTATAAAACCCATCACCATGTAAAACCTCCTAATGTCTTTTCATCGTTTTTGTTCATCGTATCTAATTCTAATCCCGTACAGAGATTTATTCTAATCCCGTACAGAGGCTATATAGGATCAAAGCTCTCGAACAACATCGACTGTGAAATCTTTCAAATGTTCCTCGAGGAGGCTAAAGAAAGTCATCTCAAAAACATAGTGGTCCCTATGAAGAGCGACTCCATTGATGACATCACCAGGAATCTGGCAGACTTGATGGACTGGGTTTCAAGCTGCAGCCACCGTACAAGTCAGAATGACAATATGAGCCATTAAGAGCGTGGGTGACATGTGCGCCTTCATTCTTCTGCATTAGTTTTGTTTCCCTTTTGTATTTCCATTTATTTGGTGTTTGTCCAATACTATAATTTTCCTTTAAAATTGTAAGATCTGATTATGCTTGTGCTTGTGCTTGTGAAGTGCATGAGGTAGAATGAAGTATGTGTCCTTAGGTCTAATTGATACATAACATAAGGTTGGTGTTGGGTTTTGTGATCCAAAATTCAAGAAACGACACGGTGGGACCGTGCCAGACGACATGGGTGTGTTGGGCCAAAGAAGCGACGACAAAAGGAGGCAGGGATTCAACATGGGGAGGCCGTGCCAAGTGGCACGACCGTGCCACCCAGGCACGGGGTGACCGTGCCACCCAGCACGGTCGTGCTGGGTTCCCAGTTCTGGCGCGGGTTTCTTGGTGGCTAGGGTTTGCGTATTGGGATACAATCTTTGTGGCGGCTAGGGTTCTCCTCTAGGAGTTAAACCCTAGATTTTTAGACCTTATATAAAGAGACCTTGCCTAGGATCTAAAATCACTTCTTCAGACTTCAAACTCCTGAATCCCTAAACACATTGAGAGGTAGAGAGACTTTGAGAGAGATTACAAGAGAGGTTGTAATTCTGCTATTGGATCGAATCACTTGTTGTGATTGTGATCGTTTTGTACTTTCGTTGCTCATATAGTAGATTGATTGTGCTTGTCGCCGTCCGTGGTTTTTTCCGGCATTGGATTTCCACGTAAATCTTGTGTGTCATGTTTTGTTCTTGTTATTGCTATTTAAATTTTTGAATATCTGTGTCATCTTATTGCTTCTGCTTAGTTTGCTCTAATTTCTAACAAGTGGTATCAGAGCTTTGGTTCAGGATGTCTTCAATTATGAAAGTTGATATTCAGAAATTTGATGGGGAGATTAGTTTTAATATCTGGAAGGTGCAGATGAGAGCAGTTCTCATCCAACATGGGCTATGGAAGGTTCTGCAAGGACCTCACGTGAAACCCGAGAAGATGACTGATGACTAATGGGCAACAGACCAAAAGAAGAGGCGTGGATCGTTGACAGACGAGGAATGTGAGGAAATGGAGTTGATGGCAGTTTCAGCCATACAGTTGTGCTTGGCACCACATGTCTTGCGAGAGGTGCTTGATAAGACAACTGCGGTGGATCTTTGAGTTCGACTGGAGGAACTCTATGTGACGAACTGTCTCGCCAACAAGATCCGTTTGAAGGAAATATTGTACACCTTTCGTATGGCTGAAGGTACCCCTGTTCAAAAACACTTGAATGAGTTTAACTCTATTCTTGTTGATTTGGAGAGTCTGGATGTAAAGATTGAGGATGAGGATAAAGCTATTCTACTTGTTGTGTCTTTACCCCCCTCCTATAAACACTTTAAGGAGATCATGCTATATAGTAATTCTAATACTATATCGTTTGAGGATGTTAAGTCAAACCTGTTGTCTAAGGAGAAGTTTGATCTTGACATTCATGCTGATTCTGCTGAGGGATTAGTATTAAGCGGTAAAACAACTGAAAAGGGGAACGGTAACAGGAGTAAGAACCGTTCAAAGTCTAGAAATCCTCACACTGGTAAGACCTGCAATTACTGTGGTAAATTGGGTCATATTGTTGCTAACTGCTGGCAACTGCAAAAGAAAAGGGAGAAAGAAAAAGATAATTCTCGTGAGCCTGCAGAAGTTTCGTTTGCTAAATCTGATTCTGATGGTGACGTTCTGTTTGCTACCTTTACTGAAAGGGGGAGCAATTCTGATTAGATTCTTGATTCTGGGTGTACCTATCATATGTGTCCTCACAAGGATTGATTTTCAACATATGATCCACTTGACTCAACTGTTGTTCACATGGGCAATAGTGTCCAATGAAATGTAACTGGAATCGGTACTGTTAAAATCAAGACCCATGATGGTGTTGTCAAGACTTTATCAAATGTTCGTCACGTTCCTGACTTGTAGCGTAACTTCATCTCTTTAGGCACCCTTGAATCCAAGGGGTGTAAATATTCAACTGAAGGTGGAGTTCAAAAGGTCTCTGTTATATTTATGAGGTTACTCACACAAGAGGGGGGGGGGGGTGAATTGTGTGTGATAAATTTTGCACTTTTGAAAACACTCGTGGAGAACAGTTTCTGAACAACGT
>JACYFF010010365.1:12809798-12840553 GCA_017589665.1 Selenicereus undatus
ATACTACCAAACCCATGACTTCTTGTTGATGAAGCAGATGACTTGCAGTTTCAACAAACTTGATACTGCTAAGAACTGTTCCTGAAGATTGTTCCTGAAACTTCATGTTGCTCTTAGACTTGAAGCATTGCTGTTTTAGAAACTGTTTCTGGAACTTCATCTGATTGTTCAAGCTCTGTTCTTAATCACTGTTCTTAACCAACTTTCTTAACCAATCATAGCACAAATTCAAATATTATTATAAGGACTAATACATTTGGACTAACACATTTGTGTTTGACATCATCAAAACCTTACACAAGGAAAGGGTCAACAGTCTCGAAGGGCAGTCGAATTCTATTAAAGGGTTTGAGGCATGGAAGCCTCCATGTTTTACAGGCACCTACTACGACAGGTTATATGAAGAAAGGTTCATATAAGTCATCTCCCAGAGCTAAGTTTAAGCATTGCTTGGACTTAGTTGGCTTCCATAGTATTTGAGCGCCCTTTGGGGCATTGCCCCCAGGGGGGGCATTACCCTTCGGGGTGCGATGACAGTGTTAGAGAATTGGTAATTGTTGGTGATTTTGGTCCAATGTGGAGATTGTTGGGCTTTGTGGCCTAAAATCCAAGAAATGGTACGGTGGGATCGTGCCAGACGACACGAGCGTGTTAGACCGAAGAAGCGACGATGAAAGGAGGCAGGGATTCAGCACGGGGAGGCCATGCCAAGTGGCACGGTCGTGCCACCCAGGCACGGGGTGACTGTGCCACCTAGCACGGTCGTGCTGGGTTCCCAGTTCTGGTGCGGGTTTCTTGGCGGCTAGGGTTTGTGTATTGGGATATAATCTTTGTGGCGGTTAGGGTTCTCCTCTAGAAGTTAAACCCTAGATTTCTAGACCCTATATAAAGAGACCTTGCCTAGGATCTAAAATCACTTCTTCAGACCTCAAACTCCTGAATCCCTAAATACATTGAGAGGTAGAGAGACTTTGAGAGAGATTACAAGAGAGGTTGTAATTCTGCTATTGGATCGAATCACTTGTTGTGATTGTGATCATTTTGTACTTTCCCTGCTCATATAGTGGATTGATTGTGCTCGTCGCCGCTGTGGTTTTTTCCCGCATTGAGTTTCCACCTAAATCTTGTGTATCATTGTTTTGTTCTTGTTATCGCTCTTTAAATTTCTGAATATCTGTTTCATCCTATTGCTTCTGCTATTAGTTTACTCTAATTTTTAACATTTAGGATGAAACCTCACTTGGGCTTGTTGCCATGGACCTTGGTTGAAGTGGGCTGCTTCCTTGGATCTCCCTAACAAGTGGTATCAGAGACGATGGTGCGTTCGGCTAGGCGACAATGGTGTGGCATAGTGGACCCCATGGACGAGCTTGGTGAAGTGACACGCAAGTGTTGATCGAGCAGGAACACGTGTGCTGTAGCGGGGCTCGATGGCGTGGATAAGCTCTTGACGGTGGCTTGACACCTTGGTAAAGGCTTCCGCTCAAGGGGGAGCTTGTGCATTGATGTAGTGTGGAAGAGACTCATGTGTGAGGGGGAGATTGTTGGGAATATCACACATGAGTAAAGAAGTCTCACATCGAGAGTTTGAAAAGAAGGGTCATAGTATATAAGTCAAGTGGGCTACTCCTCCTATCGCCTATTGGTTTTAGGATGAAACCTCAGTTGGACTTGTTGCCATGGACCTTTGTTGAAATGGGTCCCTTCCTTGGTTCTCTCTAACAGTTGGCAGTGTGAAACATTTGTGACCCCAACATATCATTAATCCTCCAACAAATTATACTCCTAATTTGAAATCATCCAGCAACCCTCAAACTATAATCCAAAGAACCAAGATTAACATAGTAGCTCCAGGAAAAACTGACACTTTCAAATTCCAAATTTTCACAACACCCTGAGCAAGAAAAACACTAAGAAACAAGATCAACAAGACAAAAAGACACCAAAAAACAAGGCAAATATAAATCTTGGAATTAAACAAATATAATTAATTCATCCACAGGGGCAGATTTATGACCAAGGTAGGGGTGTCCATGGACACCCCTAACAAAAAAAAAAAAACTCTAACAAGCTTATTTAGGGCCTGTAAAAATATTATAAGTGGACACCTCAAAAAAACACCCAAAAAAATTTTAGATCTGACCTTGGTTGTCTTAATGGACCGCTTGAAGCATTGGATGCAGCCCATTCCCAGCCTTCATTAAAAAAAAAAAAATAAAATTACTCGGTCGAGTGACAGACCCTCAACTCTCAATTCTCAAACTTTCAGTGCCCCAACCTTTCGCGTGCCTTCCACCCTTCTCGACACTCGCCTCCACGCAACACTTCAACAGCCCAATCCCGCTGACGACAACATTGCCAGACGGTGCGCCATCGCCTGCTGAGCCTGACCATCGACCAGTCGGCAGTCCACCACCGGGCAGCAGGTTAGTTGGGTTAGATTTAGGCCGATTAGTTAGTTAGGGTTTCGATTTTCATCATTTGACAATTTTAATTACTTCTAATTGCTTGTTTTCAAATTATGTTTTGTAGATAGCAATTGATTAGTGAATTGTTCAATGCCAAGCATCTAGTTTGACTCATCAATCAATTAGGTTTGTTTTCATTTGTTCTTTCTAAAATTTATTGTATTTTGGTTAATTTTTCACGCCGAAGTTCAATTTGAATGTTTGATTCTGGTCTTGGTGGACAAATTAGATTATGCAATTAAGTTTAAGTACAAATTTGTGAAGATTTGTAATTGTTGATTGTTTGATGAACATCCCTAGAATTCATGTGCAATCGTCAATTGTTAATTGTTATTTGTTAATCAATTAGTGGAAGTTGTTTTGAGCTAATTGTTCCATTGATGAATTCATGCACGTAATTTAAATGGAAAGTGAAGCATGAAAATATGGATGGTTTCATGATAATATTAGCTCTGAAGTGAACTAATGTGTTGCTTCTTGCTTGATTTTCAATCAATTAATCAATTGCTGGGTAGCTTCATTGCTTGTTTGTCATTGTCTCAACTCTTCATGTGAACTAATATGTTGCTTGTTTTAACTAACCGAACTTAACTTCTAAGTTTCATATTCTTTTTTTTTTTCAATTTTACATGGATCGATCCAATTCCATTTTAAGATATTTGCAAAGGAAACAATCTGAAAGAGGCGGAAGAAATAATGCAAGTGGTGGTGTACGTAATTGGTTCTAATATTAACGAGTGTCAAAGAGATGGGGAAAATGACAGTGAATCTAATATTTATAGCAATAGTTGAGGTAATAGACCAAGTGGAGGTCAATCTTCTAGAGGAAGTGAGTTTGATTTGAGTACTCTTCCAATGGATCCTGGGTTGAGAAAAATGATTTCAGAGTATCCTCACAATCTACAAGATGAAATAAGAAGATTACATAGCTAATGGGCTAATCCAGCTTCATACTCATAAGTTTTCACAAAAAATAATTCAAGGAAGGTTGTATCATTTTAATTCTTCTTGGTTTGAAAAGTATGAGACTTGGTTAGGATACAACACACATAAAGATGCGACCTTCTATTTATATTGCTACTTGTTTGCAAGTGTTATAGAAAATCAAAGTAGAGACTTCATTCGGAAGGGATTCTCAGCTTGGAATGAACTCGAATCATTTGATAATCATGTTGGCAACTTTAATAGTGTTCACAGCAAAGCTTTGAGAGATTATGAAAACTTAAGGAGGCCAAGACAATCCATTGAAGTTGCTTTAGATAAACATCATGAAGAAATTAGAAAGAAATATCGACTTCGTTTGCTTAAATTTCTTGCTTAAGACACTTGTTGCATCAAGCTTTACCTTTTCGTGGTCTTGATGAGTATGAAGAATCAGAAAATAGAGGGAACTTTCTCGAACTTGTGAAGTTTGCTGTAAATCTGAATGAACTCATAGCCAGTGTTGTGTTAGATAATGCTCCCAAAAGTGAGAAATTAGTGTCACATTTTATCCAAAAAGATATTCTGCATGCTGTTGGTAAAGAAACACTAAATGCCATAATGGAAGAATTTAAAGATGATGTCTTAGGTTTATTGGTTGATGAGTCTAGAGATGTATCTCATAAAGAGCAAATAGGTGTCATTCTTCATTTTTTGAATAAACTGGGAATCATCAAGGAATGGTTTGTTGGCGTGGTACACAAAAACTTGTTGGATGATTTTGAATGAAAAATACAGTGCCGCAAGCTTACGACTGTCGTCGTAGTACTCAAGGGTCGTCTCCACAGGGACGAAGATGAAATTAAGGTTACTACGTAAAATTAAACGAGCATAGTAGACTAAACTCGCAAAAGTCAAACAAATAAAGATAAAAACGATTAACTTAAGTCCCAATTAATCTATCGCTTGACCATTATATCTACGATTATCAACTTAATTGAACTAAAACAAACTAACAAAAGATAACATCTGCTGAGCTGGCCTAACTTAAATGAACTCATTGCCACATCCCAAAATGAAAGCAAACCTTAAATCAACCCAATCAACATAAAATGGGGGTACGGGGAGAGGAATTCAGGATAAAGCAAGGGCACTAACAACTCAATCTAACTTCCACAAACAATCAATCAGTGTTCCAAACTTATTCCCCTAAATCTGAGAGCATAGCATCATAGTAATAGAGCAACAAGCAATAGACAACAAAAACCCAAGTCAACTCAACTAAATAAATAAAAACTAAGCACCAAAAAACCAGATAAAATCTCAGAACATAATCAACAAAAATCAACTAACACCAACCAACAAAATCAACTCGACAAAAACACCCCAACAAAACCTAATTAATTCATAAGCACCAGGGGAACATCAGAACAAACATTAACAAAAATCTAATAGAATCCAAATAAAGCAACAGCAGAACAGAGCATAAGCAGAATTGATTCCAGGGGAGGGAGAGATTTTGCCATACCAGAACAAGCACACCCCAGCGAACAGAATCGAAGAACATAAACAAAGCAAGTTTTCAAATCTAGAATCTGTTATTCTAATTAATTCAACTAACATCAGAACATAATCAATTCAACTAAACCAAGAAAATCAGAAAACTGAGCAATAGGGAAGACGAAGTTCGAAATCTCAGCAACATCCAACAAGAACAGAGCATGAATGAAGATTAGAATTCAAACCTAGACCTTGGGAAGATGAAATTGGTGGTGTGGAGCAGAAAATCGAAACAGGGCCTTGAACCACGCATCAACCAACCTCAAACCGAGCCTTTCTCTTGAAATTTTCACACAATCCTTGCGAGTACAACTCGGAATTGACAAAATTTAACTAAATTACAAGCATTTGGGGGCTGAAACAGAGCTTAACATTCGAAATTCAAGCAGAGAACGAACCTTAGATCCCTAATAAACCGAAATTGAAACCTAACATTAATCTTAATAACCTGAACGAAATTAAACCCCAAACTCAGCCTGAAAATGACTGTTACAAATTCGAATCAAAATCTTGAAAAACATAACAAACCTTAGATTGCTAAAATTTTCGGATTAAACGTAAAACCATAAATGAAAACCCAAAAACTTAAAACTAAAACCCTAGATTATACCTCTCTAACCTCCCGCTTTGGAGTCGCATCCTTCGATTTTATACCTTGGGCCTTCAATCTCGTCCCTTGAATTTATGCGAGGTGGACGGTGGTGATGGAGATGTACTGGCATGCTATGTGGTCGCTAGTGGTGATTCGGTGCTCCCTGGTGCTTGATGATGGTGGAGGTGGATGGAGATGATGTGTTGTGGAGTTGAAGAAGAAGTCAGAGAGAGAGACGAGTTAGAGAGAGAGAGCGAACTAATCTGGGAAGGGGGGTTTCTGGGGTTTGGTCGAAGATAGATAAAATGAGAGGAAATAAGAGTTAAGGGGAAGGGGAAATGAGAAGCACGTGCCTAGCACGTGAAAGGCTGGGTAGATTTAATTTCCTTTTTTTTCCTCGGGTTAAACAAGATAATTGGGTTAAGGCATTTAGGTCGAGTTTGAGTTAATTTGGCCCAACACTTCATTTTCGGCATTTTTTTCATCATTTTTCCTCTTTTTTTCAATTTATTAAATACCTACAAAACAAAATAAAATCAAATAAAAATCAAAATATAACAATTATTTGAGCATAAATCAGGTATAAAGATATCCTAAAAATAGCATATTTTAAGCACGAACAAGTATCCCCACACCAAAATTTTGTTTGTCCTTGAGTAAAATAACTAAACTACCCAAAAAGAAACGAAAAATAAGAAAAAGAAAATCATAACTCACTGTCGTAGGAATCACAGTTGTATTTAGCGTATGCAACAAGCCCTTTAAACCCCCCGGGGTCCCAAGTGGACGAGTGAGGTCTCGTGAGGGTTTTCAAGTGAAATACTCACAAAATCCAAAAAGAAAATAAAAACAGAAAATCAAAATTTTTTTTGGTTTTTTCTCGAAGCTAATATGGACAAAATTGAGGAAAGATATATACATGTTCTAATCAACTAAATCACCCATGTAGCCAAGATATCAACCTGCATATAAACATAATGTACTTCAAAGCCCTCTACCCCATAAATGACATCAAATCACTAATATTTCACCCCAATGTACAGCAAGATTCTGAATCCATCCCATTGCTTGTGTCTAAGTGTATCATTATCCCAAGGCTTAGATTTATTAGAATCAGACTCAATCCCACTTGACTGACACAACTACATTATTGTCATATTAACATTGGAATCAAGTTTTCCCAATAGCAGTATTGCCTCAAAGGCTAACACCCAATAGCACATGTTTCAAATAGTAACGCCCAGTAGCGTATGTCTTAAAAGGATACTTGTCATCCCAAATTTTATTTTATCTTTTTTTTTCTCTTCTTTGTTTATTATTTTCATTCATTATTATTTTCAGAGTAATCGTCTCACAAGCAAGTGGGAGAATCGTTCATGGAAGCCTAAGACCTAAAGATAATGATAAAAGGATAAACAAGGATTGGATTACACATCTATAATGAGCAATTGGAGTTGGAATTAGGGCTTAGAATGACGCACTGAGACTAGAGACCTATCATGCACATCCTGCTTACATACAAGTTAATAACCAAAGCACAGGGGATTCAAGCTAATAAGAAAGAGTACAAACGTTCCCAAAAACAACAAAAAAAATCTTTTTGGATTTTTTTCAAAATTTCAAAAAAAGTATGTACAAATGGACACCTCATCCCCACACCAAAATCTCATAATGTCTTCATTGGGAGTGGGAAAGAAGCATGGGGACTAAAAAGAAGAATCTAAAAAGGGAACACATGTTCAAAAATAAAAATAAGACTAAAAAAAAAAGGGACATGACTTCAAAGAAAGCAACCAACATATAAATGGAAAAGCAATCAACTATACAAAAAGAGAAACTTGAATAAGACAAAGAAGACAGAGGGAGAAGAAAAGAGAGAGAAGAAGAGAAGAAATTTCTAGCAAACTAGGTCGGGTGCTAAGTACACCCAAGTTATCTTACACCATAATCACCGATCAGGACTCGGCTCGCAGAGTATCAGACACTCCACGTCTTCTTGGCTAGACAGCTCTAGAAGTTGTTTCAAACACTGGCAGTTCCCTTTGAAGGTGGTAGCACTCTCAGGGTCCTGAATTTCAATTGCACCATAGGGAAAAACATGTGAGACAATATAAGGACCCGTCCATCAGGACCTCAATTGCCCTGGAACCAGATGGAGCTTGGAGTCATACAAGAGTACTTTCATTCCCAGGGCAAACTCTTTTCTAAAAATATATTGATCGTGAAATAACTTCGCCCTCTTGTTGTAGGATTGAGCACTTTCATAAGCCTCATCTCTGATCTCATCAAGCTCACTCAATTGCAATCATCTCTCCTCACATGTCGTCGTCAAGTCGTAATTAAGCTTCTTAATGGCCCACCAAGCTTTATGCTCTATCTCCATAGGTAAATGACAAGGCTTACCATAAACTACCCTATAAGGTGACATACCTAAGTGAGTTTTGAAAGCCGTTCTATGCGCCCAGAGAGCACCCACTAGCTTGTCAGCCCAATCTTTCCTATTCTTACTCGCTATCTTCTCTAAAATCTATTTGATCAGCCTGGCCACTAGTTTGGGGATGATAGAGAGTAGGAAGTCTATGGACTATGGAATACCTCTTCAATAAGGCATCAAAGATCTGTTATTAAAATGAGTGCCCTGATCACTAATGATAGCATGGGGGCGTACCAAATCGAGTACAAATGTTCTCCCAAAGGAATTTCACAATGATCTTAGCTTCATTGGTCCTAGAAGGGATGACCTCAACCCATTTAGAAACATAGTCCACGGCTAACAAAATGTACTCATTCCCAAAGGAAGATGGAAATGGTCCCATAAAATCAATACCCCACACATAAAAATCTCTACAACAATGATGGGGTTCAGTGTCATCATATCTCTCTTGCTTATTCTACCCAACTGCTGGCACCTAGGGCAACTCTTGCAGTACTCAAATGCATCCTTAAACAGAGTAGGCCATTAAAAACCACACTGAAGAACCCTGGTTGTCGTCTTCCTACCACTAAAATGCCCTTTATATGCCTAGTCATGACAAAAAAAAGGACACTTCTCACCTCATGGTTGGGAATACACCTCCTAAAGGCTTGGTCAGAGTATTACTTAAATAGACAAGGGTCATCCCAAATAAAGAATTTCACAAGGTTGAAGAATCTATCCCTGTCATTCTTATTCCAACCCTCAAGGATCCTACCAGCAAAAGTAGTTCACAATGTTAGTATACCAAAGATAAGGGTAAGCAACATACAATTGCTCGTCGGGGAAGCACTCAGAAGCACGAGACCCATTCTCTCTATCATAGAGAATCCTAGACAGATGGTCAGCTACAAGGTTCTCAGACCCTTTCTTATCCTTAATTTCACAGTCAAATTCTTGAAAAAGCAAAATCCATCTCACAAGTCTAGCTTAGCATCCTTCTTAGAAAGAAGGTGCTTAAGAGCAGAGTGGTCAGTATAAAGAATCACATGAGACCTAATTATATAGATTCTAAACTTTTCAAAACCAAAGATCACAGCCAAGAATTCTTTTTCGGTAACAGTGTAATTCAGCTGAGCATCATTCAGTGTGTGGCTAGCATGGTAAATAACATGGGGTTTCTTATCAATACGCTGTCCTATAACAACCCAAATAGCATAACCAGACGCGTCATACATCAACTCAAATGGTTCTCCCCAGATGGGAGGATGAAGAATGGGAGCAGAGGTTAAGGCTTCCTTAAGCTTAGAGAATGCCTTAAGACACTCCTCAGAGAAGTGAAATGGCACATCCTTAGCTAGCAGATTGGACAAAGGCTTTGTAATCTTACTAAAGTCCCTAAAGAAACGACGATAAAAGCCAACACGTCTAAGGAAAGACCGCACCTCTTTCACACAAGTGGGAGGGGAAAGATTAACAATCAAGTCAGTCTTAGCTTTGTCTACCTCAATTCCATCTCGAGAAATAATGTGTCCTAAGACTATACAATTTTTAACCATGGCATGACATTTCTCCCAGTTCAAAGTCAAGTTTTTCTCCCTACACCTTTCCAACACTTTTCTCAGATTGGACAAACAATCGTTAAAAGAAGATCCAAACATAGAAAAGTCATCCATGAAAATTTCCATGCATTGCTCAACTAGATCTGAGAAAATAGAAATCATGTATCTTTGAAAATTAGCAGGGGCATTGCACAGTCCAAATAGCATTTGTCTAAAGGCATATGTCCTAAATGGACAGGTGAAAGTAGTCTTTTTCTGATCCTCAGGAGCAATAGAGATTTGGGTATAACCGGAATACCCATCTAAAAAGTAATAGAAGGAACGTCCAACCAACCTTTCTAGCATTTGATCGAAGAAGGGGAGGGGAAAATGGTCTTTCCTAGAGGCAACATTCAATTTTCTATAATCTATACACACGCGCCACCCATATTGAACTCGAGTAGGGACTAACTCGTTCTTATCATTCTTATTTATGGTAATACCGATCTTCTTAGGAGCAACTTGAACAGGACTAACCCACTCACTATCAGAAATGGGATAGATAATCCCATGGTCTAGCCATTTCAACACTTCCTTTTTAACTACTTCCTGTAAGGTGGGGTTCAAACTCCTTCGGCGGTCACAATAGGACTTAGCATTGTCCTCTAAATGAATTCTATGTTACACAATAGAAGGACTAATGCCCTTGATATCTCCTACAGTCCAACCTAAAGCTTCCTTGTTATCCCTAAGTAAAGTAATAAGTTTGTCCTCTTGGTCCCGATCCAGATCAGAAGCATAATAACAGGTAAGGATTCGTCGGGTCTTAGAAATGCATACTTAAGAGAGTCAGGAAGAGGTTTCAATTCAAGAGCAACAGGGGAAATAGATTCAACAGCAGATTCAGAAACAGCAGTGAGCAAACAGTCAGCAGTAAAACCCAGGTCATCAAATTTAAACACATCATATTCAGGCTCATCAGCTATAAGAAATGACTCATACTCAGTAGCAAATACATCATCAAAGGCATAATCGAATATAGAATCCCCTACCCAGTTAAGAGTAGAAAATTTCATATCATCAAATCCAGAAGGCTGTCTTTGCAAGTTGAAAAGTCATCTTGCCAAAATACAGTCTCATCATACCATTCCTGCAATTAATGAGGGCATTGGTAGTGGCCAAGAAAGGACGCTCTAGAATCACAGGGATTTGCCTAGCTAAGTTGGACACCTTCTCAGTTTCAATCACAACAAAGTCTACTGGATAAATAAATTCACCCATTCTAATAAGCACATCCTCGACTATCGCCCTGGGCACCCTAGTCGATCTATCAGCCAGTTGAATGACCATCTTGGTAGGTTTCAGCTCACCTAACTCTAGCCTCTCATACTCAGTAAAGGGTATTAAGTTAACACTAGCCCCTAGGTCAAGCAATGCTCTGTGAATAAGTTGGCCCCCTATGACTACAGAAGCAGTAGGGCAGTCGGGGTCTTTATACTTCACCGGGATCTGATGAAAGAGGATACGATTAGCACCAGAGGCTAAGAAAGCCTTCTTAGGGACACTAGTTGCTCTCTTGGTCGTACATAGATCCTTTAAGAATCTAGCATATGGAGGCATTTGCTAAATAGCATCGAGCAAGGGAATGTTGATCTTTACTTGAGAGAATGTCTCTCTTATCTTCTCAATCTGATCTTGATCTTTCTTCTTTAACCTATGGGGAAAAAGAGGTAAAGGCGTCTGGATTTGCTCAGAAGAAAAAGGAGAGGAAGAATCCTTAGAAGGTGAAAACTTTACTGAGTTACAGGAGTCTTTCTCTTTAAGCTCCTCTTTCTTAGAAGGTGACTTGGGAAGGGAAGGGATATTTGAATAATTGGGGACACCATCAGTAGCATCCCTTGACTGATTGGATGAACCAATCTTTGGAGGAGAAGAGGAAGAAGAATTTTGCAAGAATTGGTGAGGATACCTACAGGGTTTATTAGGATTTCTCACTTGGTTATCAATCTCTCGACCAGAACGGAGAGATATAACTACATTCATTTTCCTCACAGGCTCACTTGGGTTTCCAGAAGAATGGGAGGCGTGACCCTTAGAGTTCACCTCAGGTTGACTCGGGAAAGTACCTGGTTCCCTAGAAGATGATACTAACGAGAAAAACTGTTCGGTCATCATTCTCATCATTATTTCCATGTTAGCGTTAATCATTCTCTCCACATTGTTATTGATTCTCCTTTTCAATTTATCAATATTAGTATAACCAGGAGGAGGTTGAACATGAGTTATAGGAGGTGGAGGTGGAGGTCTAGATACATTAAGCACACCTGAAAAAGCTAGTCTCTGAAAGGAATTTGAGGGATGAGAAATTAGTTGGGAGTTGTTTTCAGGAAACACCCCAGGTTGGGAGTTAGGAATTGTAGCATTTAGTCCATTACTCCAAGAAAAGTTAGGATGATTTCTCCACCCTGGGTTGTAATAAGGGGAAAGGGGTCATTCTTAGGTCTTTGGAAGGCCATACTCGCTTGCACTTGTTTAGTTGCTAACTGATGAGCAAAATAAGGAAAAACACTCATAGAATGATCGAGGGCCTAACAATGAGAACAAGACACTGTAGAAGTTTGAGATTACTGGAACATCTGGGGAGATAATCCCTTTAACATGTTTTCTAAAGCAGGAATCTTAGACTCTAAGTGACTTACATCAGAGACCGAATGCAACCAACCCCTTGCAAACTTAGAACTCAGGCTGTCATCACGAGCGGTTTTCCACTGCATGGTTTTCTCAGCCAAGTCCTTTAAAAACTCCCAAACACTTGTGGCGCTCTTAGAAAGAAAGCCATCCTGACACATGGACTCTACCATGGTTCTATTCTATTGGTCAAGTCCTTCATATACAATTTGCACAAGCGCGCTTGGTCTAAATCATAATGTGGACATTGGGTCAACAATTTTTGAACCTATCAAAATATTTCCAAAATGATTCCCTATCTAGTTGCACAAATTGATTGATTTCATTCCTCAACTTAACAGTCTTGGCATTAGGGAAATACTTCCATAAGAACAATTTTACAAAATTATTCCAAGAAGCAACAGAATTAGCAACTAAGCCATACATCCACCGTTTAGCAGAATCTTTTAAAGCAAAAGGAATCAGTTTTATTCGCACATCATCAATAGGGATATTAGGGAAAGATATCATAGAACAAACTTCTTCGAATTCCCTTAAAAATAAATAAGCATCCTCTAAACCTATAAATTTAGGGAGCATTTGAGTATAGTGGGGTTTTAATTCGAAGGTCACATTGGGTGCAAGGTTAGGCATAACGAAGCATGATGACAAAGCAGTCGTAGGAGGATAGAAAATATCACTCAAAGTCCCTTATTGTGCCATATTTTCTAACTCAAGCTTAGGTTCAGGTTCGGGTTCTAAGTTAGGGTTGGGCTCACTCCTAACGAGTTTCTGATTTTCAGGGTCTTTAACCCAACTAGTCATATAAACCTCATACCCTCACAAAAGATCCTATTTTTGGTCTTTTCTCTTTCTATATTTTTTTTTTGAATTTTCTATTTTTTTTTCCTTTTTCTCAAGCACAAAATCAAATCAAAATGTTACTCAACCCTAAAGGCGATTTACAAACAGAAGGTAGCCAAATCAAAAAGTTAATCAATCTCTAAAATAAAGATAAGAAAAATCCCAACAAAAACCAAATTCAAATTACTAACTCAATTCTAAACTACAAAACAACAAAATAAAGCAAATAAAATCATAAATCAATTCTAAGTCGTTTGTTTTTAGAGTTTTTCAATCAAATTTTTTTTGGAGTTTCAAATTTTTCTAAATTTTTATGGATTCTTGGATTTTTCAAGAAATGAACTAAATGAATCATAGCTAATAACGAGTAAGCAAAGTAAGTCAAAGTATAAGTAACTAATAAGAACGTAACTAAGAAAAAGAAAAATGCTCAAACTGAGGGAAATAGAAACATACTATTTTGTTTTTGAAGTTTTTAAATTCTTCAATTTTTTTTAGTGGTTTTCAGGTTTTTCTATTTTTTTTTTCAATTTTAGGATTTTCTAATTTTTTTTTGAATCTTTGAATAATTCAAGGAATGCACTAAATAAAGTCACAACTTAACAACAAAATAAAACAAGATCTATGCAACCTAATAATAAAGTAGCTACGAAAAAGAAAATGCAGCCTAATCTTATGTTGTCCTCTCCGACAATGGCGCTAAAAACTTGTTGGATGATTTTGAATAAGAAATAAAGTGTCGCAAGCATACGACTGTCGTCGTAATACTTGAGGGTCATCTCCACATGGACGAGGATGAGATTTAGGTCACTAGGTAAAATTAAACGAGCATAGTAGACTAAACTAGCAAGAGTCAAACAAATAAAGATCAAAACGATTAACTCAAGTCCCAATTAATCTATCGCTTGACCATTATATCTACGATTATCAGCTTAACTGAACTAAAGCTCACTAAAACAAACTAACAAACGGTAACATCCGCTGGGCTGGCCTAACTTAAATGAAAAGCAAACCTTAAATCAACCTAATAGACATAAAATAGGGGTACAGAGAGAGGAATTCAGGATAGAGCAGGGGCACCAACAACTCAACCTAACTTCCACAAACAATCAATCAGCGTTCCAAACTTATTCCCCAAAATCCGAAAGGATAGCATCATAGTAATAGAGCAACAAGCAATAGACAACAAAAACCCTAGTTAACTCAACTAAATAAATAAAAACTAAGCACTAGAAAAGCAGATAAATTCTCAGAACATAATCAACAAAAATCAACTAACATCAACCAACAAAATCAACTCAACAAACACACCCCAGCAAAACCTAATTAATTCATAAGCACCAGGGGACCATTAGAACAAACATTAACAAAATCTAACTGAATCCAAATAAAGCAACCTCAGAACAGAGCATAAGCAGAATCGACTCTAGGGGAGGGAGAGATTTCGCCATACTAGAACAAGCACACCCCAGCGAATAGAATCGAAGAGCATAAACAAAGCAAGTTTTCAAATCCAGAATCTGTTATTCTAATTAATTCAACTAACATTAGAACATAATCGATTCAACTAAACCAAGAAAACCAGAAAACTGAGCAACAGGGAAGAGGGAGTTCGAAATCTCAGCAACATCCAACAAGAATAGAGCATGAATGAAGATTAGAATTCAAACCCAAACCCTGGGAAGATGACATTGGTGGTGTGGAGCAGAAAATTGAAACAGGGCCTTGAACCACGTCAACCAACCTCAAACCAAGCCTTTCTCTTGAAATATTCACACAATCCTTGCGAGTACAACTCGAAATTGACAAAATTTAACTAAATTACAAGCATTTGGGGGCTAAAACAGAGCTTGACATTCGAAATTCAAGCAGAGAACGAACCTTAGATCCCTAATAAACCGAAATTGAAACCTAACATTAATCTTAACAACCTGAACGAAATTAAACCCCAAACTCAACCTGAAAATGACTGTTACAAATTCGAATCAAAATCTTGAAAAACATAACAAACCTTAGATTGCTAAAATTTTCGGATTAAACGTAAAACCATAAATGAAAACCCAAAAACTTAAAACTAAAACCCTAGATTATACCTCTCTAACCTCCCGCTTTGGAGCCGCATCCTTCGATTTTATACCCTGGGCCTTCAATCTCGTCCCTTGAATTTGTATGAGGTGGACGGTGGTGATGGAGATGTGCTGGCATGCTACGTGATCGCTAGTGGTGATTCAGTGCTCCCTGGTGCTTGATGATGGTGGAGGTGGATGGAGATGATGGTGATGATGTGTTGTGGAGTTGAAGAAGAAGTCAGAGAGAGAGACGAGTTAGAGAGAGAGAACGAATTAATCTGGGAAGGGGGGTTTCTGGGGTTTGGTCGAAGAGAGAGAAAGTGAGAGGAAATAAGAGTAAAGGCGAACGGGAAATGAGAAGCACGTGCCTAGCACGTGATGGGCTGGGTAAATTTAATTTCCTTTCTTTCTTCTTTTTTCCTTGGGTTAAACAAGATAATTGGGTTAAGGCATTTGGGTCGAGTTTGAGTCAATCCGGCTCAATGCTTCATTTTTCCTCTTTTTCCCAATTTATTAAATACCTACAAAACAAAATAAAATCAAATAAAAATTAAAATATAACAATTATTTTGAGCATAAATCAGGTATAAAGATATCGTAAAAATAGCATATTTTAAGCACGAACAAATATCCCCACATCAAAATTTTGCCCGTCCTTGAGTAAAATAACTAAACTACCCAAAAAGAAACAAAAAATAAGAAAAAGAAAATCCTAACTCACTGTCTTAGGAATCACAGTTGCTTTTAGCGTATGCAACAAGCCCTTTAAACCCCTCGGTCAACCAAGTGAACGAGTGAGGTCTCGTGAGGGTTTTCAAGTGAAATACCTACAAAATCCAAAAAGAAAATAAAAACAGAAAATCGAAAATCTTTTTGGTTTTTTCTCGAAGCTAATATGTACAAAATTGAGGAAAGATATATACATGTTCTAATCAACTATATCACCCATATAGCCAAGATATCGACCTGCATATAAATAAAATGTACTTCAAAGCCCTCTACCCCATAAATGACATCAAAGCACTAATATTTCACCCCACTGTACAACAGGATTCTGAATCCATCCCATTGCTTGTGTCTAAGTGTATCATCATCCCAAGGCTTAGATTTATCAGAATTAGACTCAATCGCACTTGACTGACCCAACTACATTATTGTCATATTAACATTGGAAGCAAGTTTTCCTAATTGCAGTATTGCCTCAACGGGTAACACCTAGTAGCACATGCCTCAAAGGGTAACGCCCAATAGTGCATGCCTCAAAGGGATACTTGTTATTTCAAATTTTATTTTATCTTTTTTTTTCTCTTCTTTATTTATTATTTTCATTCATTATTATTTTCAGAGTAATCATCTTACAAGCAAGTGGGAGAATCGTTCATAGAACCCTAAGACCTAAAGATAACTATAAAGGAGTAAACAAGGATTGGATTACACATCTATAATGAACAATTGGAGTTAGAATTAGGGTTGAAAATGACACACTAAGACCAGAGACCTATCATGCACATCCTGCTTACATACAAGTTAATAACCAAAGCATAGGGGATTCCAGCTAATAAGAAAGAGTACAAACGTCCCCAAAAACAACAAAAAAAATCTTTTTGGATTTTTTTCAAAATTTCAAAAAAAAGTATGTACAAATTGGCACCTCACCCCCACACCAAAATCTCACAATGTCCTCATTAGGAGTGGGAAAGAAACATGAGGACTAAAAAGAAGAATCTAAAAAGGGACACATGTTCAAAAATAAAAACAAGACTAAAAAAAAAGGGACATGACTTCAAACAAAGCAACCAACATATAAAAACAAAAGCAATCAACTATACAAAAAAAGAAACTGGAATAAGACAAAGAAGACAAAGGGAGAAGAAAAGAGAGAGAAGAAGAGAAGAAATTTCTAGTAAACCAGGTCGGGTGTTAAGTACACCCAAGCTATCTCACACCACAATCACCGATCAGGATGCGGCTCGTGGAGCATCAGACACTCCATGTTGGTAGCTCCTGGAAGGGATAATAATTATGTTGGAGATCTTTTTGATGAAATTGGTAAACTTTTAAATGTTGCGGGTCTTGCAAATGTGATCTTTTGCATGAGAAACGGGCTGAAAGGGTTAGGAGGCGCTAAAGAATGATGGGAAATTGGGTGCATGTTAAATCAACAACTTGCTCCTATAAGGGTTGGTGATACACGTTAGGGTCTCATTACAAATCACTATTGAATGTGAGTCTATTGTTTGATTTTATAATGGATGTACTTGAGCTTACCGAACTTGAAGGGGATACCTCAACTATAAAGAATGATGCTACTTCACGAATAGCGTATTTGAGTTCCTTCAATTTTGCTTTCACTCTTCAATTACTATTGAACATTTTGGGCATCACACATGATCTTTCACAAGATTTGCAGAAAAAGGATCAAAATAATGCAAATGGCATGAAACTTTTCCAAGTCACCAGTAAGTAATTGGAATCGATGAAAAAGGATGGGTGGGACTCTATTATGGATAAAACACGGACTTTTGTGTGAAATATAAGATTCATATTCCAAACATGGATGATAAATGGGTCATTCCAGAGAGACCATGACGTAATGTCGATGAGCGTACTCATGAATTTTATTATCGGGTGGAAGTATTCGACGACACAGTTGTGGATCTACATCTTGAAGAGCTTAGACATCGCTTCAGTGAGACTAAAATTGAGCTTCTTGCTTGTGTGGCTTACTTAAGTCCATGTGATCAATTTAGCACTTTTGACCAATTGAAGCTAATCAGCGCAATTTATCCTGGTAATTTTTCTTATTTTGAGATTACAACACTTGAACATCAACTTGCTAATTATGTTCTTGATGTGCAATATGATGAAGCTTTTTAGGACTTGAAAGGGCTTGGTGATCTTTGTAGAGTAATGGTGGAGACAAAGAAAGACATTACCTACCCATTAGTGTTTATGCTACTGAAGTTGGCAATGATGCCGTCGATATCTATGGCAACCACGGAAAGAGCTTTCTCGGCAATGAAAATTGTAAAAAATATACTTCAAAATCGAATGCGTGATTCATTTTTGAATGATTGCTTGGTTTGTTATATAGAAAAAGATATATTTGACTTAGTATCTAATGATTCTATCAAGTATCGATTCCAAAAAATGAAAAAACGTACAGGACAATTGTAATAGTACATTATTGTAATATTTCATGTATTGTTTAAACTTTATTTTATGGTACATATGGTGATGAATGTTCGTACGTGGAAGCCTCTAATTCAAAACCCTAGATCCGCCACTGTTCACCCAACCATGAATCCTTAATGAAGAAAAGCATAAAGGGCGGTGAAAATGTACACCAAAAGAGTAGTGGAAATGAGAACAACCAGTGCAGCAATAGCATGAACTACATACTTGCTCCCACAACTCAACAGGCCAAGCCAAATCTCAATAACACTCATCATAGAAAGCATAAAAAATAAGCATCCCATCACACTCCCAATAGCAAAACCAAGCATTCCAATTCGAAGAACCTTCCTATTGGTATAAGCCCTAAAAGCTTCATTGGCATTTTCGTTGTTCAAGATGTTGATTGCGAGCTTCAAACCCTGAGGAACCAATGATGAGAATAGGAAAAATTTGAATAAAACAACTTCAGATACCAGAAGTTTCTTGGCCATTTCGATGCCAGCGTCTCACGCAGAGCAGTTTTCCACGCTGCCCTACCCCGGTGTACTGAGAGAAAACCCACAAAAGCGGCGATTGTGAAGAGGGAGTTCACGTTAACCAAGCCTTCAAGGGTGATGAAGTGAACGCTGGAGGTGGTGGTGGCGTCGTCGTAAGAGGTGGTGGTGCGGATCTCATCTGGGTAGTACTTAGATATGCAATTACAGATGAGAAAAAATGTGGGTTAGTATTGCAATCTGAAGAACAAGTGTAAACATAGAAGGCTGGGGGCAGAGAGAGAGAGAGAGAGAGAGAGAAAGAGAGAGGATACTCTTCCATGATGGATTAGGGATTGAGGAAGAGTGTGCAAAAATGAGTTTTTGCCTGAAATGTTTTGCTTTTGGGGGCATAGGAATGTGGCAATTTTTGATTGATTAATGAGGGATTGAGAGAAAGAAATGGTAGAAGCTTCAGCAAAGTGATGGCGCAGGTGAGCTTTTCCTTGGGGAAGCAAACAATGGTCGTTAATTCATCCTCCCATTTGTCAGAAATCATCATTTAAATTTGGAGGTTCTTGTCCAAATCTTCCTTTTTTTGTATTTTTTCACAAACTTATCAAGCATTAAAAAAAAAGGAGCGCAAATGATATAATAGATTCTTTCTTTTGAAAACAAAATAAATACAACTTAACACCCCCCCCAAAAGAGAGATCAAAGGTTAAGATTAGTTAATGAGGATAGTTAAGGGTTGTTGGTAGAAAATATGAGGATGATTCAACGAATGTATGGCCACACGAGATTGGATAGGATTGGAAACAAGGTGATTAGAAACAAAGTTAAAGTGACACCAATAGACGATAAGATGAGAGAGATTAGATTTAGATACTTTTGTCATGTTAAGAGGAGGAGTGTAGATGCACCAGTGAGAAGATGTGATGTGATTGACCTTCAGAAGAGGAAAATGACAACGTAAGAAAATATAAAACGAGGTGATTAAGTATCATTTGAAATCTTTGCGGTTAATGGAGGACATGAATCAGGATAGGAGTCTGTAGAGATCGAGGATTAAGATTGTGGACTTGGCATTCATTTGGCTGCTGAATTATATGAGTATGTTGAGTGTGGCATTAGCTATTTCTTTCTAACTTGCCTTTGCAGTATTTTGTATGTTAGTAATACCCTCTACTCAACAGAGTTATTAGCATCTCAATGCTTGTTCAAGGTGTGGTACCTACCTCTCCTATAATGTTTTTATACTTTTATATTGTTTTAAGTATGTCTTTTATTTAACTTTTTGCCTATCTAAATTTAAGTTAATTTATAATTATAAACTTATATTGGTCTCTTGGAATCGACATCTCTAAGGGCAGAGATGCCTAAAGAAGTAAGGATGTCTACATCTGGATCTCCCCATATCTTGTGAAAGTGAGATTTACATAGGGAGTTGTTGTGGCAGGTATGGTTCAACTGTTCAACTGGAATGTAAGCTTTTGTGCCTCTAGATGTTATGACTATCTTGAATTATTTGTTATATAACATAAAATATATCCAGCTACTCTGATGTGTACCTAACCTGATATTAACCCTAATCCTAAATTGAATTCCAATAGATCCACAATTGGCTCAACCGATACCAACATCAAGTAGCACCAGAAGAAGTAGACCCAACCCAAAATTCAACCCATGTCAAATCCATACTAACCTTGAATATGGACATGAAATGGATCCGATCCTGAAGTCTATCATACTCATCTAGAGCTTTTTTTTTAAACAAGGCTAAAAAGAGAGATAATAACAGTGTTAGGTGCCTCTTCTCACAAGGCACGCCCAACTACATCTTCAACTAAAATTGTCCTAAGAGCTGGTGAAAAACACATATCAAAAGAAAATGAAGTTGTAATGGAATGACCGTATTTAGCTAGCCAGTCTACTGCCATGTTTGCTTCTCTAAACACATGATTGTTAGAAATTTGGATGTCTTGCTTTCTCCATGGATGGATATCCTTGGTAATGTTATGAATCTGCCAAGCGATGTGAATATTTCCTTCTAAAGTCAGGATGACTATCTTGTTATCGCCTTCTACTATTGAATGATCAAACCCCGCTTCAATTGCCAAATTTAAACCATCACATAGTGCTCTAGCCTCTACCACTAACATTGAAGTGTTGCCGGTTGTAATATGCTCCTGCATTAAGTGGTCTGCCGACCCAATCTCTAACGGTGAAGTCTCATGCCGCTGAGGAATTTGTGAGTGACCCATCAAAATTAAGTTCGATAAACGCTGGAGGAAGGGAATGCCACCTCACAACATGAACTGAGGTGGAAAGGGGAGAAGAAGACCCCCTTGAAATAGTATCAACCGATATATAAGTTTGGATTCTCCATTCTGCGCTAGTTTTTTTACCCATAATAGAAAAGCAAGGAGATTGAAAATTTCATTTTTGAATACCGTTACGTTTCAAGATTTCCATATGCTCCATAATAGGAAGAAAAACTTCGGTTTCCACTTTGAGTTATGAGAGGATTGAATTCTACCCAAACTTTGTAATAAGTCTTGACATCTAGCAGGGGAAACACTTGGTAGAAACCGGTGACGTTTATCGACTGCTTCCCATACCTTAGTAACTTTCTAACAATCTTTAAATAAATGTTCTGAAGATTCAATGTCACCTAGCCATATAGGGCAAACTGGATCAATGTTGAGTCTCCTTCTTAAAAGGATACCTCTCAGTGGTAGCTTTATGGCAAAATTGCCATAAAAAGAAACTTTAATTTTAGGCATAGTATCAATTTTCCAAATCCAATTAAAAGGACCATTTAGAAGTTTCATGGAATTAGACGCCATGGGTTGCCCATGTGGGTGATTTTGTAGACAACTCATTTGAGCTATTCAATCCCCAACAGAAAGACATCTTCTATCTCATGAATAGGTATTGAGATGCCTTGAATTTTTTGAATTATAGGATGATTACTATGAACTTGCTTAAGGCACTTGATGTCCCATTAAGATTGATGCGTGATAATCACAGACATTTGCATCAGGTTAGGGAATGTTTTCTGCATCTTTTCCCATTAGTTCTGGTAAACTGTTGTTTTCTATCTAATTGTCAAACCAAAAAGAAATTTGGTCTCCTTTTCCTATCTTCCAAATGATACCTTTGTTAAAGAGATCTCTACTCTTTAAAATACTTTTCCATACTGGTGATTCATTGTTCTTTCGTTTGTAGCTAAGAGTATCTAAGTTGAATAAATATTTTGCCCTCATAAACAGTACCCATAAGTTGGGTGCATCAGTGAGTACTTTCCAATCTAGTTTATATTGGAATGCTTTGTTGACGGTATCCATTTTGCATAGCCCTAGCCCACCTACACTTTTGGACAAACATATCTTATGCCACGCTATAAGAGGAAAACCCTTTTGCGTGTTTTACTTTTTCCTGAAGAAATCGCTAGTACACTTACCTAGATATTTATTAATACTTTGAGGTAGGCTAAAACATTGCATTGTGTGAGCTGGTAATGCTTCTAAATGAGATTGTATCAAAATTATTCAGTGAGCTTTAAACAAACAGTTAGCTTTCCAAGCCTCTAATTTTGCAGTTGCTTTATTAATTAATTCCTGAAAGGTTGAACTTGAAGGTTGACCCTGGAATATAGGGCAACGTAAGTATTTGCCTAAGGTCATCCTCCATGGGACGTCTGGTAGTTAACTAACTGCCATGAGGTCAAACAAAAGGTATCAAGCACACCTTTTGACTTATTACAGCTGTCTGAATTAACATTACAACAGAGTAGACAGTCGTCTGCAAAAAGAAGACATGGAATTTTGAGGTCCCTAGGACTTAGCTTAATTCCTATACCTGATTTTCGAGCGTTTGCTTCTTTGTAGAGCATATTATTAAAGGCTTCCATGCATAGAATAAAAATTTAGTGGGAGAGTGGATCTCCTTATCTAATTCCTCTAGTCGAAGTGAAGAAACCGTAAGGTTCATCATTCACCATTATTGAATATGAAACTGAGGAGATACACTCCACAATCTAAGAGTTCCAAGTTGGGCGGAACCCTAATTTTTATAGGTATTTGATTATAAAATCACATTCAATTCTGTCATATGCTTTTTCTATATTTAGCTTGATAGCTACCCAAGCGAACTTGGTTTTCATATTTTTGAAGTTAGGCATAATTTTATGCATAAACAGGATATTATCATTCACCATTATTGAATATGAAACTGAGGAGATACATTCCTTAATCCAAGAGTTCCAAGTTGGGCGGAACCCCAATTCTTGTAGGTTTTTTAGTATAAAATCACATTCAATTCTATCATATGCTTTTTCTATATTCAGATTGATAACTAACCAAGCGGACTTGGTTTTCAAATTTTTGAAGTTATGCATAATTTTATGCGCAAATAGGATATTATCATGTATCAATCTTCTCATCATAAAGGCACTTTGGAATGGAGAAATTAGTTTGTTAAGAAGTGGTCTTAGCCTATTAACCAAACTCTTAGATACAATTTTATACATTGTCAAGTATAAGCTGATGGGTCTATAATGGCTAGTCTGAGTTTAGGGTTGGTCAAGTTTGGGATAAGAGCAATGAAATTATGATTAATTTCTTTTAAGATTTTCCCATTCGTAAAAAATTAAAGATTGCAGTTAAATAGATCTTTCTTGACAATATGCCAATAATTCTTAAAAAAACCTACTCTAAAACTATCAGGTTATGGGGTTTTCTTAGAATCTATGCTAAATAGAGCACCCTTAACCTCATCCAAGTTTGGAAGTTTGGTGAGTTCTACGTTATCAATGTTTGAGATTAGTTTTAGTAATGCCAAGTTTGGGATTACTCTACTAGGGTTATGCACAGACTTGAATCGCCAAGTATGGTCTTGAATGAACTTGTCAGCAATCAATTTTTGATCGTCGATCCATATACCATAATCATATCGAAGTCTCGTAACTAGTTTTCTTTTTCTTCTCAAGTTAGCTTTATTTTGAAAGAATTTTGAGTTTCTATCACCATTTATTAGCCACTCATTCTGAGCCATCTTCCCCTAATATTTCTAGTTAAACAACACTAGTTTCTCCCTTTGTTTGAGTAGTCGTTGCATCCATGAGTTGAATCTATGGCCATTAGGATTCGCTATTTGTTGTCCTTCTACGTAACCAATTTTCTGAGTATTTTGGGTAACTTTATCATGCATGTTGTCAAAGTGTTTTTTTTACCAATCTTTAACATCATACTTAACTGTTTTTAGTTTGTACATGATTTTGAACATGTTGGTCCTTCTCTGATTATTTCTCCAATTTCTTGACACTATGACGTCAACATTTTGCGATTTACACTAGAAATTCTGAAACTAAAATGGGAATGCCTTCACCCTCGTATGCTTATTGTCGGTCGAAACTATAATTGGACAATGGTCTGAACATGTAAAATTACCACGTAGTTCATAGGTGTCAAGAAAAAGATTACCCCAATCATTTCTAGCGTAGTTCTATCAAGTCTTTCGTCAATAAGGTGTGTATGCACCCCCTTTTTTCCATGTAAATGAATTGCCCTTTACTTGGAGGGTTTCCGCATTAATTGTCAAAAAGAAGTTATTCAGTGAGAGGCCTCCTAGTTTTTCGTTAGACATGCTAGTTTATTGAAATCCCCCAATATAGACCAAGGGATATCTATAATAACATCATGTAGCTAGGATAGATACTCCCAGAATACACCTTGAGTACAATTGACCTAAAATTGACGTCACTCAATCTATTTGTCATGTTTAACCATGTGCTATGCATTTAAAAAAAAGAAGCATAAGTTACTATCGTGATATTTTTCGTTTCCTTAGTTTTTCTGGTGGTTTTAGTTGGTCGCTCTTATTCTTGTTTTGATTTTTCAGGGGTTATCATCTCTGCTTATGAGTGTCGAGAATTCGAGAGGAAGCTTTTGTGGTATCAGGACCACGAGTAATTTTAGTGGGGTGCTGAACTCTTACTGGAAGCATATTTCTGAGCTTGAGTCAATGGTAAACCATTTGTAGGTCTGGCATCTGCCATTGATTCCTGTAATTCAATGGCCATTTCCCGCAATCTTCAATGCCGGGAATCCATCATCGCCAAGTCCCACTTTCATCTTCAATCTTCACTACTCTGGCCTTAACTGCCTAGCAACACTTCAGTGGCTAGACACCCCACGGTGGGACTCACGGTTGGGCTGGATTTGCTATGTTCTCCGGCGCACCGCCACCCACTTCGGCCCTCTAACACCAGCTTGCCCTTTTGGACCGTTGGGGGATATTCCCCAGGAGCTTGCTCTACTTTACATTAAGGTAAGGGAGGTGTAAGTACTACTTGAGCTAATCCTTGCAATTTTTGTGAAAATCCAGCTCTAGACTCAGCTTCAATATTGCTTTCTTTTGCCTTCTTTTTCGTGCATTTGATTTGTATATGTCTAGCTTGTTTTATTACTTGCTTTCTATATCCCATTATAGCCCAACCCTAGTAGGGTAGTTGTGTTAGGTCACTATTCTCTATTTCCCTCCACCTTCCACGTGCTGGCTGCTTCAACTTGCCCCCTTAGACATTCCCTTTGGACTTAATTACACTTTTTTGTCAACTTGAGCAAAAAGCTCAAAGCAATTGGAGACTTTTGATAACATTGGATTATTAGGAATTAAAATAAGCAGCTCATTAAGCAAATGCTTTTCTCTACTTTATTATAAGGTATATGTTAGTTTATGTTAATTGCTCGTTGATTTTTGAGCGTTGACTCTTGAAAAGCTTGATCATCGAAGTAATTTATTTAGATTTGGTGAAGGGGACTAGGCATACTTGTTATTATTATTTTTTTATTTTTTTGAGTTTGTTATTAGGGTAATCGAGTATTGTTTTCTTTTTGCATAGTAATTTATTTAGATTTGGTGAGGGGGACTAGGCTCACTATTTGTTGTCTATCGCTGATAAGGTATGGTATCCACCCCCCAGCTGCCTTATGATACACGTGGTTCCATCTCTCTAACCCGTCTTTTTCAAATGTTTTCACAAAATTCTTTTTTGCGGGTCGCTTGGAATCAGCCTCTCTACGGGCAGAGATGTTGGTTGAGGTAAGGCTGCCTACATCTGGATCTCCCCAGACCTTGCGAAAGCAGGACCCACACTGGGAGTTGTTGTTGTTGTTGTTATTATTTAATCCCTTTATTTTGTTACCATTGTCATTAAGAAGGGCTATTGGCTCATTGTATTTGCTCATTCTCATTCTTTTAGACTAGTTGTGTATTCTTACCAAGTAGACTAGTCTTGTTAATTAATTTTGTCTTTTCAGTTAGCATCTCTTTGCCTTTTGGTTTTAGTACTTTGTTCTTTTCCTATTAGTTGGGCCTACCCAGTTATTCTTTTGGTGTGTTTCGATTGTTTAATCCCTCATTAATGTCGAGTGCAAACTCATTTTATTATTAGCAATAGTATCTATTATTAGTGTCGTTGGGGTTGGTATTGGTAGTTTAAGCTAGTGGTGAGCAATGTAGTCGCTTCAGCCTGTCCTATGGGGAAAAATGGGGTAGGAGGGGTGTAGGGTTTCAGAAGGCGCGCCTAGAGTCTTGGAATATTGGATCACTTACTAGTAAGTCAATAGAATTAGTTAAGTCTTTGCATAGGCGTATGATCAGCATAGCATGTGTGCAAGAGACTAAGTGGGTTGGGGTTAAAGCTAGAAAAGTTGATGGATATAAGTTGTGGTATTTGGGTTTAAACAAGGGGAGAAATGGAGTTGGTATTTTGGTTGATAAGGAGTTGGTCGACTTTGTTGTTGAAGTGAGGCGTAAAAGTAATCGAATTATGGCCATTAAGGTAGTGGTGGGTTCGAAAATCCTTAATGTGGTTAGTGTTTATGTACCTCAAATAGGTTTACTGGACGATATTAAGAAGTAACTTTGGGAGGATTTAGATATGGTCATTCAGGACGTACCTTGAAGCGAGAAACTTTTCGTAGGAGGAGACTTTAATGGCCATATTGGTGTCGAAGTAGACGGGTATGATACGGATCACAGAGGTTTCGATTATGGGGAAAGAAACAATGGACGGGTTTTCGTCCTAGACTTTGCGGTCGCCTATGATTTGTTGGTGGTAAACTCCTTGTTTAAGAAGAAGGAGGACCACTTGGTGACCTTTAGGAGTGGTCCCATAAAGACTCAAACTGATTACTTCCTGATTAGGGCAGATAGTAGAAGGTTATGTAAGGATTGTAAGGTGATATCAAGTGAGTATTTAGGAACTCAACATAGATTGCTAGTGTTGGATGTGAAGCTCAAATGTATAAAATGGAAAAGGAGGAGTGTTGGGATCCTAGAGTTAAGTGGTGGAATCTTACTAAGGAGAACGCTATGAAGTTAGCAAAAAGGATTTTTGAAGAAGGAGTTTGGAATAAGGTAGACGATGCAGACATAATGTGGGAGGCAATGGCAAAATGTATTCGAAGGTCGGCTAAAGAAATCCTTGGTACATCTAGAAGAGGTGACAACAAAATGAAGGGAGCCTAGTGGTGGAACGAGAAGGTAAAAGAGAAATTCAAGGAGAAAAAAGAAGCATAGGCTGCTTTCATGAACAGCGGAACGGATGAAGAAAAAGAGATTAGTAGAGCTAGATATAAGGCAGCAAAAAAGGTAGCCAAGAAAGCTATTGTTGTAGCAAAGAGCATGGCTTATGATAGGTTATATCAAAAACTAGAGACTAAGGAAGGTGAGAAGGAAGTCTTTAAACTAGTGAGAACTAGGGAAAGAAGAATAAGAGATTTAGGTGTCGTGAGGTGCATCAAAGATGAAAATGGTAGAGTGCTATTTGAGGATGCAGAAATCAAGCAAAGATGACAGATGTACCTTTCTAAACTCCTAAATGGTGAAATGATGGAAGATTTTCAAAGTAGAAAAAGTGAGAGTAGTGAGAATCAACTTGATCCTCGTTTTTATGAACTTATCAGCAAGGATGAGATTAAATAGTCTCTAAGGAAGATGACAAATAGGAAGGTAGAGGGACCAGATCAGATACCAGTAGAAGTGTGAAAGTGTTTGGGTGAAGAGGGATTGATGTAGCTAGTGGAGCTTTTCAATGTTATTTTCAGGACTGCTAAGATGCCAGGAGAATGGAGGTTTAGTACAGTCATCCCATTGTACAAGAACAAAGGTGATATTCAGGATTGTAACAATTATAGGGATATAAAGTTGCTGAGTCACACCATGTTGTTGTGGGAGATGGTGATTGAGAAAAAGTTGTGGAAGGATATTTCGATAACAGAGAACCAATTTGGTTTTCGACCACAGAGGCGATTTACCTCCTTAGAAGGCTCATGGCGTTGTACAGAGATAGAAAGATAGATCTTCATATGGTGTTCATTGACCTGGAAAAAGCATAGGATAGAATTCCGCGTGAGGTGTTAGGGAGATGCATGGAAAAGAAATTACTGTCACTGGTGTATATTCGACTTATTAAGGATATGTATGAGGGAGGTAGAACGAGTGTTAGGACACCAAGAGGGGTTACCAACGACTTCTACGTTGGTATGGGTCTGCATCAGGGTTCCACTTTAAGCCATTTTCTTTTCACTCTAGTTATGGATAAACTTACAAAAGGAATTCAAGATGAGTTATCTTGGTGTATGTTATTCGTAGATGATATTGTTCTTGTTCATGAGACCAGGGATGGAGTTAATGGAAAATTGGAGCGATGGAGACATACACTGGAGTCTAGAGGCTTTAGAATAAGTAGATCGAAGACTGAATATCTCCATTGCTGTTTTAGTGGAAGGGAAGATGCGATGGGAAAAGTCACCATTGAGGGGATGCAGATACCAAAGGTCGAGAAGTTTAAATATATAGGCTCGATCATTCATCATGAAGGGAACATTGACAAAGATATTAGCCATTACATAAAAGTGGGTTGGCAAAAATGGAAGTATACTTCAAGTGTGTTGTGTGATAAAAGAATGCCTGTAGAATTAAAAGGCAACGTTTATTGTATGGTAGTTAGACCTGCTGTATTATATGGATCGGAGTGTTAGCCTATAAAGAAGACCAAGGTTCCAAGGTTAATGGTAGCAGAGATGGGGGTGATTAGATGGATGTGTGGTTATACGAGAATGGATAAAATTAGTAATGGAGTTATCAGAGACTTAGTTAAAGTGGTTCCCATCGAAGATAATCTAAGAGAAATAAGACTCAAATGGTTTGGCCATGTAAAAAGAAGGAGTGTGGACACTCTAGTGAGGAGATGTGAGAGAATTAACATCCCCAAAGGTAAAAGAGGGAAGGGATGACTAAAGAAGAGTTTGGACGAGGCGATTAGAGAGGACTTGAAAGTTGTAGGGTTAATGGAGGACATGGCTCAGGATAGGGGACTATGGTGGGATAGGATTAAGATCTTACGTAGAGAGTTAGCCTCGTGGTTGTCACTCGATCGCAGTAGAGTGGGTTGGTTGTGATTTTTTTTCATATGTCATGTTTGTATGTAAGTAGTTCAAACGTCTGGGAAGAGACATTATTTGCTTACCTCTGTTTGTTAAGGTACAATATCTTCTTCTGCCTTGTTGCACTTATGTTTACATAGTTACTACCACCTGATTTTTTTTCGTATTTCTTAGTTCATTCCCTGCGGCTTACCTTGGTTTTTCTCCATAAAATGTTTTCACAAAATCTTTCTTCTATAAGATGTTTTCACAAAATTTTGTTTTTTTGAGTCTCTTGGAATCAGCCTCCCTACGGGCAGGATTGCCGATAGAGATAAGGTTGCCTACATTTGAATATCTCCAGACCCCACGAAAGCGGGACCCATACTGGGAGTTGTTATTGTTGTTGTAAGCATAAGTTACTAAAAAGTAACCATTGGTGCCAATGGTCAAGAGCCTTGTAGCATAATGACCTCAAGGCCTATCTCCTACAGGTCATAGGAGAGGTTATGGCTTGAAAGCCTGGAAGTGATAATTTCTTCAATGGAGGAATTTGCCTAGGCTAATAGGCTAAGGCACAGATCTAGGACTAGGTCTCTATTAGGCTTAGTTTACTGATTGCTTATGTGATAATATAATAATACAATACTTGTATAAAGCATACCCCCTCCCCCAAAAGAAATCTAATCAAATCACACAGACACAACTAACACCGATATGTCATTTCCTAATGATACAAACAACGCTCAGTGTGGATTTTGCATGTGCAAGGTTTGGAGAGATCTAGCAATATGCAGCCTTACCTACGGGAACATCACTGCCTTTAGAGAAACCGACTCTAAGAGACCCACAAAAATTTTGAAGAAATATTTTATAGTTGAAAACATTTGACATACCAAAGGTGGCAAAAACAATAGACAATAGACATCAGCAATATACAAATAATGCAGATACGTGCAGAACATTAAATAACACTATGCTATATAATACTAACCCATGCCAAAATAATTGAAAAAAATACTAAAAGGAAATATAACTACAATAAATGCAAGTAGTAGCAAAAATCATACGCCGATAAACCATATGCACTCAAGAGTATTGAAAAGGCAAGTAAATATTCTTGGCCACCTGAACTTCTTAGCCATACGCCAATAAACCAAATATTCTTAGCCACCTGGACTTCTAGACCTTTTGTATTCTCATCATTCTTCTCAACTTGCTCTTTTGGTTCTTCTGGGTAAAAGGACTTTAAAGAGTGGGGAAAGTTTGTAATGCTCCATTTAGTAGATCTGATGATATAATAGGTATAATTTCTTTATTATTAGGGAAAGTCCTCAAGCACATTTATGAAAATTAGCACATTCTTGTGCACATTTTCTTTGTAGTGAAAATTGTTGCAAATAGAATGATTTTTTGTTGCCATGTTGGCTGGTGTTGACCTCCAAATGCAGACAATTGGTGTGTGGTGCTCCTGGTGGATTATGTTAAGGCCAAATTAGTAATTTTTCTTCTTTGCTAAAGCTTTCGTGAACATATTGGTTATTTGTTGATATACCTTTGAATTAAGAAGATTG
>JACYFF010010365.1:12840563-12910481 GCA_017589665.1 Selenicereus undatus
TTTGTTGATATACCTTTGAATTAAGAAGATTGAAAATTATTCGATAATAGACTTGGGTAAGAAAAGTGATTTCATGTCTTCGACAAAATGACTCATATTGAGTGAGATTGTTCTATCAAAATGTATCATAAGATGTTAAATTCAATTTATGTACTATGTCAACCGTTATAATAACTTATTTGAGTTGACATCATTTAAGGATTTCTACTAGAAATTAGCACTACTTTAATAGAACTTTGAAAGTTTTAAAAGAAATATGAACTCATAGAAGAACCCTAAAATTATGTAAATGAGTACTAAAATATGTAAATTGATCTGTTGCTTGAGAGTTTATAGTTGGAGTCTAAAATTTGAGTAAGAAGTGCTAAAATTTGTAGATTTTAAAATATTTTGTAGAGTCATAAGATTTGTATTAGATTTATGAAATCTTTGGAAAAATCAAGTTTCATCGAAGGAGTAGGGCTTCTTTTTCTTAAGCCAATCCTCTCCACCCCATGGGCGGATCTATGTTATACTTAGGCACATCCATGGACACCCGTAGCAAAAACAGAAAAAAAATAATCTAATGAACTATTTTGAATTGGGTCGGATTATTACACGTGGACATTCCTAAAATAAGGCCAAAGAGCTATGAACATCCTCTAAACATATTAATGAGCTATTTATTTTCCAGCATAAATAGTGCGCTACCCTTTCTGGCTCCCCTACTCCCCAGTCGATGACTTTTCTGGCCCCGTCCATGAGTGTGACCGCCTTTGACGACACTACAAACTCCACAGAGGAATCCGACCAGTTGGCAAGGTCCACCAAAAATGTCAAGAGGAATTTAGGGATGACTTCATCCAATCCTCGATCTTGATGTGGGAGATGAGGAGATGAACGATGTAGACTCCACTCTATCATTGGTCCAGGAGACAGATGTTGAAGGTGGAAGCCATTCTATGTCAGTGACAAGAGTGTCGTACAGTGCCATGGTTCAACAAATAATCCAAACCTTAACTTTTCGGCTAGAGTCATTCCTAGGTGGGAGAATAATTCTCAAATCTATGGTTATGATGATGATGAACCGGTGCAAAATGAGGACCCCATGTGCCCTACTATCAATCTTATGACGGCAGAGAAGCAAATGCTTAGGCGACCACGGCGAAATGCCCTGATACTGAGGATGTTTGATAAGGGTATCGGGTTCATGCGACTAAGAAAGAGATTACGAACGAAATGGGCTCTCAAAGGGGATTTCTCACTTATTGACATTGGTGCTGATTACTATGTTTCCCAGTTCACTAATCCGCCGGAAGACTATGAGCATATGCTTACAAATGGCCCCTGGATGCTCGGAGATAACCACCTAGCGATCAGAGAGTAGGGACCTAACTGGCTAACTTCATCCCCGAAGAAGACGCCATCACTACACTGACGGCCTAGGTCCGAATTCCCCGTTTAAGCATTGAATACTTCAACAAGTATTTGTTTTGGAGAAAATCGGGAAGAAAAAAGGACGAGTTATAAGAATTGATGACAGTATGACCAATGTTGAAAGAGGACAATACGCTCATATGTACATTGAGATCGATTTAACCAAACCATTATTATCTAAGTTCAGGTTAAATGGGAGAATTTGGCGAATTCAGTATGAGGGCTTAAGGATGATTTGTTTTCATTGTGGTAAGCAAGGTCATAAAGAAGAACAATGTCCACTGAAACCAAACTCCATGGAAGCAGCTGATCGAGTTGCCCTTACTATCGACCCCGATACACTCCGAAAGCCTGAAGAAGACACGACCTATGATAGCTGGATGCTGGTTAAAAAACCGCAATGCAAATAGTCAAACAAGTCGATGGGACAGGATGATGCATGAACCGAAGGAGGACCCAGTCTGACCCAGGACTCGGAGGAAAACAGCGGCAACAATACTACTTGAAATCATGCTACAGACGTTACCAGTTTGGAAGCTGATGGGAATGAAAATTCTATCCCAAATGTACTCGCAGAATTGGACTTAAGCCTGGAAGCGGCGGAAGTTACAGATCTGGGACTTCCGTAAATAGGCCACGAGATAATGCTAGCCCAAGTGAAGTTGAGAAAGAAAATGTCCCTCTGGCTGTTAGTGACATCGCTACAAAGGGACAACGGAGACCGTCAACTCAGGTCCAAGGTCATAGCGCATTAAACCCAGGAAGAGCCCAGGTTCACTTCTCCCAAATGGAAATGGAAAGTCGTACTCCAAGGCCCGTTCCCATAGAACACAGGTCACTTGACGCCTCACAAGACCTTAATCTTTCGATCCCAGCTCGCCCCCATGTGTCCGGAAACGATCTGGTTTCACTAGCACCATTGACAAGCCCAAACCCCAAACTAAGCTAAGCCAATTAAGTTGAGAACAGGGGAACCTATTCTGTCCGCTAGTCACGTGCAAAATACCTCCTTGAATGTATTTTGTATGGGACGGGGAACTTAGCATCCCATCCTGTTATGGGAAGACCTCCTGATCAACTACAGAGCGACCTTCCTTTTATTATAGGAAATGGGATGGAAGGGAAGACCTCCTGATCAACTACAGAGCGACCTTCCTTTTATTATAGGAAATGGGATGGAAGTGGACCCACGTCATCCAGAGGCACGTGAAGATATGGATGCATCATTATGTGATGCCAATCAAGCATAGTTCGTCATGAATTACAATATGAACAACAATGCCTAACATTCTAGGTCCATGACTGGAAATACTGTCCGTTTGATTGTTTGGAATGTATAAGGTGCGGGTAGTGGAGAATTTCTCAACAATATTAAGGATATGATGGCTAGATATAAACCTTCTATCCTTGCATTAGTGGAAACCTACCTTAGCGACACAAGGGCAGAAGAGGTATGCTGTAAAATTGGATTCTAAGGATGTTTTCGTAAGGAGGCTCACAACTTTCAAGGGGGCATATGGATCCTTTGGAACACACAAGAGTTACATCTCTCCCTCGTTCGAGCTCACACGCAGTTTGTCACCATGACAGTTCACCGGCAAGGTATGAGAGATTGGGCATTCACAGCTATCTACGTAAGCCCGGCACCTTAACAACGAGAGGACTTGTGGCACAAACTTGAGCGATATGCAGGAAGTGTACTCAAGCCATGGCTTCTTGTGGGCGACTTTAATGAGACAAGGAACTTATCTGAAAGGGACCATGGAGGTGAAGAAATGTTAAGGCAGTGTGCTAGATTCAATAACTTTATTGAGAATAATGGGTTGAACGATTTGGGGTACCTTGGCCCAAAATTTCCACGGTCCAAGGGAAAAACTTAGAGCACTCGGAGAAGTGCATGACTCAATAGGGGATTATGCAATTTGGAATGGCGTTCAAGGTTCCCAAAAGCAGCAATTAGACATCTCCCTCACAGCCACTCGGATCACCATCCATTATTGTGAGCATAAAGGGCTTTGCGGCTATACCCTAGAAACCCAAGCCGTTCAAATTCCATATAGCAAGGACAACCCATAAAGACTTCCTAGACTTCATAGGAAGTCACTGGTGTCAGGAGCTGCCGTTAGGATAAGCCCTCTCTCATCTGGCAACCGAGTTACAAACTTGGAACCGGGAAGTTTTTGGAAACTTATTCGAAAGGAAACGAAAGGCTTGGGCCAGACTAGAAGAAGTTCAGAGCAAGAGAGGCAACAGACATATGCTTAAAATTAGAGATCAAGTTAAGATAGGAACTCAATGAAATACTATGGCAGATTAAATTACTTTAGTTCCAAAAATCTAGGGTGGAAGCCATACGGGACGGAGACTGTAACATTAGGTACCATCACCTAAGTACTATCGTCAGAAGGAAAACCAACAGGATTGATGCTTTACAAACTGATTCTCGTGCATGAATCACAGACAAAGAGGCAGTCAGGCACCATGTCATGAGTTTCTTCGCCAATTTATTCTCTGATTCTTCATATACACCATAGCGTAGCGCCCTCCCAAGGGGCTACTTTCCCAAATTGTAAGGAACACATTCATACCCTATCCTTACTGTTCGCGTCAAAAATATGTTATTTTTACAATACTTTTATATGCGATTTATGCTCCTAATAATTGTTATTTTTAGGTTTTTATTTTATTTGATTTTTGTTTTGTAGGTATTGAATAAATTGAATAAAAGCCTTGTAAAAAGGGAAAAAAATACACAAAAAAATAAATCCTACAAACCTAAACCCCCCAACTTCCCACACGTGCCTCACTTGCTACTCATTTCCCCAGCTTCCCACGTGCCCTCCTAAACCCCCTTCATTTCTCCTTCTCTCTCCTCTCGGGTGCCCAGAAAACCCCAAATTCCCCCTTCTTCACATCCATCTTCATCCTCCTCCCTTTCCATCTTCGCACCAGAGCACTACCAACATCTCCATCTCCATCTTCTTCACTGCTAGCGCAGCATTGCCAGCACACCACCATTCTCACCCATCATCGGATTTCACGCATCAACCACCAGATTGCATCATTTTCATCGACCACGCGTTTCCAGATGGACAACCCAGATGGAAGAAGGTCCAGTATAAATTGAAGGATGCAGCGCCAGAGCAGGGGTTAGGAGGTCTGATTTTGGGTTTAGTTAGTTTTGTTTTTAGTTTTCTTGCGTTTTAATCTCAGTACTAGCAATTCAGGGTTTGCTCTTGTTTTCATTTGTTTTGGATTTCGAGTATAATATTCGAATTTGTATCTTGTAATTTCAGGCTGAATTTGAGGTTTCTTGTCAGTTTAATTTAGTTTGTAGATGTTTAGGGTCCAAGTTACATTTTCAATGGCTATTCTAGATTTCAATGTTTCAAGCTTGATTTTGAGGGCTTATGGTTGAAGGGGTGTTATTTGCCTATTTTGGAGCTGTATTTTTTCCATTGATGGAGCTTGGCTTCATCTTGTTCATGGTCATGAGATTTGGTTTGATTTCTATTCCCCAATTCTAAGTTAAATGCTACTGGAGAATCTCAAAATCCCTCTCCCCTACTTTTTTGATTTTGGCTTCTAATTTGTGCCTGATATGTTTTCTACCGGACACTCTGATTCAGTTTCTGCTTGTCTTTGTTTGGGTATTTCGTTGTTTGGTAGCCCTGATTTGGTTGTGTTGATGCTGGGCTTGGAAGTGTTGTTTCGTTATTATGAGTTCTGGGAATGTTGATTTCTGTCACAGTCGAGTTGGTGAAATGCCGTTTGTGTGTTCTACTGTTATAGCATTGTTTTTGCTCAATTTTGGGTCTGTTTTTCCCATTTCCTTTTGTAGGCACTAAAAATTTGTTCGTGCCATATCAAAATTAAATTAAATTAGTTAAATGGGTCAACCCTTTTAATTAATTTAATCAAGCCCAAAGACTTGCAGATCAAACCCAAAATGAAGCCCAAATGACTACCAAGTCCAGGTTCGGTTAAAATTCGAGTCAAAGCCCAAATCGAGGCTCAAGACGACTGCCAAGTCAAATCACGACCCATAGCCCGAACCACGTTCAAGTGATGGCGCGGTGAAAGTCAAAGTCAAAGTCAAAGGTCAAAGTCAACATCGACTCACAAGTCAAACATCAAAAAAACGACTCTCAAGTCCACGTCCGATTAAAGCTCGAGGCGACTTCCAAGTCAATGATCTGCTCAAACCCGGGAGACTTCAAAGTCAATATCAAAGTTGAACAAACGAAAGTCAAAATACTCTAGGGTAAAGGCTGACTAAAAGGCCCAAAACTTAGGTCAAAGCCTAAAACCCAAGTCAAGGTCTGTCTTGACTTTCAAGGGGGAGGGTTTCCTATAAATAGGTCCCTACCCCTCTTTATTCAAGGTTGGAAAATCCATCCCTGAGAGAGAAAGAATCAGAGGATTTTTGTATCCATAGAGATTGTATCCCATTCAAATCAATTGAATCTATAAAAATTCAATCTTTGTAATTTGTGATTACAAATTTGGCACGCTTGGTGGGACTTCTCATCTCTTTCTCTTAAAAATCAAGACTTTCAAGTCACAAGAACATCATCTTCAACGAAGACATGACTACAAAGAACGTTGCCGCGCAAGCTTCGAATAAGAAGAGCACAAGATCTCTCTCGCGCACATCATGTGGAGCAAGCGTCACTTCTAGCAAGTGCGCACGCACAATGAAGACAAGAAGCATGGCGAAAGCTGCTGCGCTGACCGCTCCTGGGCAAACTACGCTGCCCCCACACAAACTCCAAGACTTGAAGACGCAGCAAAAGGCATCCTCTTGGATGGGTGAAATTCAAAACGTTTAGCTTCAATCTCCATTCTGCGAGGTTGAAGACTACTACAACAGTAACTCTTCTTCGCCCTCACCCAAGGGGGCGCGCATGTCAGAGACTGAAGTTGAGTCCACCAAAACTGTTGTCATGCCAGCCATGATGACAGGTACAACCACTCTGGAAGAGGAGGTGGCTAACATGAAAGCCATCCTAGAAAAACTCACCAGGGACAGCGAAGAAAAGGAAGCGCGCATTAAGCTTCAAGAAGAAAAGATTGCTAAGCTGACCAGGAAATTAGAAAAACGGTCAGCTCAATCTTCCACAAAGGACTCAGAAAGTGAGGACTCAGAAAAAATGTCCATTCACATTGAAGCCTCTGACAGCGAGAAGCAGTCAAAGAAAGGCGCACCTAAACATGTCAAGTCATCTGGATCAATGACCATTGAGCAAATCCAAGACTTGATAACAAATGCTGTTAAGGTGCAGCTAGGTGAAGGTTCGCGCAGAACTCACTTACACACCAAACCTTACGCTAAGAGGGTGGATGCTCTTCGCATGCCCCATGGCTACCAACCCCCCAAGTTCCAACAATTCGATGGGAAAGGCAATCCAAAACAGCATGTCGCGCACTTCATTGAGACGTGCAATAATGCTGGGACTGACGGCGACCTTATGGTGAAACAGTTCGTCAGGACATTGAAAGGCAGTGCTATTGATTGGTATGCCGACTTAGAACCTGAGTCCCTTGAGAGCTGGGAACAAATGGAGTAAGAGTTCCTCAACAGGTTCTACAGTACTCAGCGCGTTGTCAGCATGACTGAGCTGACAAACACAAAACAGTGGAAAGACGAGTCAGTTCTTGACTACATCAACCGCTAGCGTGCACTTAGCCTCGAGTGCAAGGATCGGCTCTCTGAAGTGTCCGCCGTCGAAATGTGCACCCAAGGCATGCACTGGGACTTGTTGTACGTCCTACATATGAGCAAACCTAGGACTTTTCAAGAATTGGCGATCAAGGCGCATGACATGGAGGTGACGATAGCTAGTCGTTGCGCCAATTCCTTCTATTCTACTGAATCAAAGAGGGACAAAGTTGAGTTCAAGAATAATGTTAACTTTTCTAAGGGCATGACCAAAGAAGCGATGTCCACCTCTACAAGTCAACCAATTCGCATTCTGGAAAAGCCAAAACTAAGGGCAAGAAGAGCCCGTCGTTCAAGGTTGTGTCAAATAAGCGTCCCACACTAAAAGAACTTCAGGAAAAGAAGTATCCATTTCCTGACTCAGATTTGTCAGGCATGCTAGATGACTTACTCGAAAAGGGTGTCATCGAATAGCCCGAGCCAAAGCGCACAGAAGAAGTTGGGAGGAATGCCAACCTTAAATACTGTCGATACCATAGAATCGTTAGTCACCCTTTTGAAAAGTGTGTTACACTCAAGGAACGCATCATGCGACTGGCTGAGGAAGGGAGAATCATTTAAATTTGGATGAAACAGCAAAACTTGGCCACGTCATAGTGCAAGAGGCTGGTGAGTCAGATTCTGAAATGGATCATGCTAAAGTGTTAGAGGACTCAGGAGAATGCTTCATAAAAAGCTTCTTTGATAGGGTGGCTGTCTACACAACCTCATGTTTTGAAATTGAAGATGACGAGACAAATGAAGAGCAGAATGTCCCTCATGAAGAAAGTGGTGATGGTAGCATCCAGCCACAACAACGAAAAGAAGAGAATGAGATGACAATTTCAGTCTTGTCCGTCAAGCAAGCACATGTCGTGACAAATTCAGTGGCGCCAGTCTTCAAATGTACAAATCCTAAAAGTACAACTAAGGTTGAACGTAAGTTCAATGAAGCAAGTTGTTGTGTTCTTAAAGAAAAGGGTGTGCTTCCAATTCATAGGGCGAACCCAAGCAAACGGACCTTGGCTTTTCTCCTTGGTTTTGTTGCCTCTTCTAAAGGCTCGCTCCAAGAAGGCGGTGAGCTGTCAAAGATGAGCATCAATGATGGGTATAATCCTAATGTGCACAAGTTAATGAAGACGCCCAACTATAACTTCAACCAACCAACGTGTTTGGGTCGTGAGATCGAAGCTAAGCCCTACGAATTTGACAGCACGCAAAGGGTCGTACAAAGTCAAGGGGGCAACTCTGCAACACCTAAAGTCGGTCTTAGCTACGGACCGCCCTAGCCTGTGAGGATTTCGGGATGACGTAAAGACAAGCTAGCCCTCATGCAATATACCACAGCTGAAGAGGTTGATGATAATAAGGGAAAAAATGCCAAGACCAACCCCAATACGATGGTGTTCGATAGGTTGCAGCCGTCAACGTCTCGCTAACACCCTTCTGTGTTTAGAAGGATTGGAAAGGGTAAAATCCTGAAGCCCTCTGTCTTTCATAGGTTGAAAAAGGATGAGCAACCTAAACCCCCGGTCTTCGCCAGAATCAAGATATGCAAAATGTCGTCAATCTCACCGCCTTCCCAAAAGAAGGATTCAGTGTTCAGCCGCCTCGGCAAAACAAATAAAGTCCAAAGTTCAATTCCTTCATGCATGAAGCATGTTTCCACTTTGGATGTGAAAGTGGATGACTCGCTGAAAGTAAAGGGCGCGTCATAATTCTCACTGGTCATGGGGCTCAGGCCAGTTCAAAAGAAAGAACTAAGGAGCAAGCTTCTTCCAGTTACGACGCAAGGATGTCGGCGACTTCCCTTGAAGAAATGCTGGATCGGCTCTTGGGCAAGAGCCTAAACTATTCATCACTGCAAAAGAAAAAGGGGCTTGATTAGCTCTCGAGCAAGAGGTTAAACTGTTTGCCCATTCAGAAAAAAGAAGACTCCCGAACAAGAGGCTAAACTGTTCGCACGTTCAAAAAAGAAGACTCCCGAACAGGAGGCTAAACCGTTCGCACATTCAAAAAGAAGACTCCTGAACAAGAGTCCAAACTATACACACTTCAAGAAAATGCTAGCTCCCGAGCAAGAGGTTAAACTGTTTGCCCATTCAAAAAAAAAAGATTCCCGAACAAGAGGTTAAACTGTTCGCACATTCAAAAAGAAGACTCCCGAACAAGAGGTTAAACTGTTCGCACATTCAAAAAGAAGACTCCCGAACAGGAGGCTAAATTGTTCGCACATTCAAAAAGAAGACTCCTGAACAAGAGGCTAAACTATTCACACATTCAAAAAAGAAGACTCCCGAACAGGAGGCTAAACTGTTCGCACATTCAAAAAGAAGACTCCTGAACAAGAGGCTAAACTATTCGCACAAAAAAAGAAGAAGACTCTCAAACAGGAGGCTAAACTGTTCGCACATTCAAAAAGAAGACTCCTGAACAAGAGGCTAAATTATTCACACAAAAAAAAGAAGACTCCCGAACAGGAGGCTAAACTGTTCGCACATTAAAAAAGAAGACTCCCGAACAGGAGGCTAAACTGTTCGCACATTCAAAAAGAAGACTCCCAAATAGGAGGCTAAACTTTTCGCACATTCAAAAAAGAAGACTCCCGAGCAAGAGCTAAACTATTCGCACATTTCAAAAAAGAAGACTCCTGAACAAGAGTCCAAACTGTACACACATCAAGAAAATGCTAACTCTCGAGGAATAGTATAAACTGTTCACTCAAGCCAAAAAATAAAATAAAATAAAATTTTGTACTACTCCTAGCCCGCAAGAGTACAAACTGTGAACGGCAAAACAAATGAAAAAAGGATGCTTAGTTGAACTACTTAACAACTTGATCTTATTGGGAATTGCAATGTTCCCATAAGTACGTAGACAGTCTTAGCAAATCATCGAGTGCAGTCAAACATATCACACAAAAAAGGGGGGCATGAAAGAGAAGAGATCAAAGACATCACCTTTCTACCGCCAAGCTTCTCCTTACGGCTAGCACCATTATGAATCACCTGGAAATAGAAGAAAACACAAAGTTAAATTCTTTTTCAGGAAAGAAATCAGCAAGCAAAGCGGCATCTAGACAAGATAAATGCTAAAGAAGGGAGAAGTGTAGAGCAAAATCAATCAAAATGTTGGTTGAAGCCTGCGCTAGCTGCTCCTCGCTGCCCACACCACTTTCGTGCGTATCGGTTCCGTTCGAGGCCCATGGCCAAGCAGTGAACCATGTCACAAGTGGTTCTTCAAGTCTTCATATCACTCTTGTGCGTATCGGTTCCGTTCGAGGCCCATGGCCAAGCAGCGAACCGTGTCGCAAGTGGTTCTTCAAGTTTTCATACCACTCTTGTGCGCATCAGTTCCGTTCGAGGCCCGTGGCCAAGCAGCGAACCGTGTCGAAAGTGGTTCTTCAAGTCTTCGTACCACTTTCATGCGTATCAGTTCCGTTCGAGGCTCATAGCCAAGCAGCGAGTCGTGTTGCAAGTGGTTGTTTAAATCTTCATACCACTTTTGTGCGTATCAGTTGCGTTCAAGGCCCTTGGCCAAGCAGCGAACCGTGTCGCAAGTGGTTCTTCAAATGACTCCTCAACCTGCACAAGCAACAATACAAGCACAACGGGAAAAAAATGGGGGTCTCTTACAAAAAAATTGAGCCACTACATTCAGCTAAAGGAAGTCAAGCAAAATCTCATAAGGGAAGGCATTCGATTGAACAAAGCTTCTCTCAAAAATTGTGGGCATTTTTGTGGGCACAAACCAAACGGGTCTCAAAAATCAGCTAAAATGGAAAAATAGAAAATGCCAGTCATGTCAGGCTGTATACAAGCAAACACTTTCCTAATCCGGATCATGTCAATCATGCCACGCAATCACCGAGCAAATTGGCACCAAGACTCGAGAACACTAGATAGCAGTAGAGGCATTGATATGCAAACAAAAGAGAAATCCAACACTCTGGTGAAATTGGACATTTAATTTCCATTTCCACTCAAGCTGAACGAAGGAACAGAGCCATTGAAAAAAAAGAAAGAAAGATGCCAAGCTTGAACAGAGGAACAAAAAAACAGAGGCTTCCTTCATCCTCTCCTTCCTCACACACATGCCCAGTTTGCCCACCCCATCAAAGCCAACAAAAACCAACCAAAAAAAAGGGGGGCCAAACATAAAGCATACCCACTCCAAGCACCATTCCTGTTTTTCTTCATACCTCATCGATTCCATCAAAATCGGACCAAAAAAGGGATAGCTTCCTCCCCACTTTTCCCTCTCCTCAACCCAGATTCTGGGTCAACAAAAAAAGAGAGGTCTTAGCAGCAAAATAAAAGAAACGGGACTTGATCTTTCATGGAAATGGAGGTCAGCTGGAATATGAAGTTGTTTGAACCAGCGAAAATGGCCTGCAAAAAAAAATGGCGTGCAAATGGCGTGCAAAACACAACGAAAAGAAAGAGGAAGCAAGGTTGAGAGGTTTCATACCTCACTTGGCCACAAGGATCAAAAATAGCGTGCAAAAATTAAACCTTTGAGGGGGCTTTCACCATGACAAGTAACAATAGCAGAAAATAGGAAGCTTGGCTTCGGAGCTCTTGCAGCGCATGTGTCGTCTTAATGAAATTAGAAGGCTGGGCAGTTGGATCCAAAAAGGGAAATAAATTCCAGGCCCACACCCAGGGAGAAGTAGGAGAAAAAAGAAAAAAAACTGAAAGGGAAAAGAGAAGCTCTTGCGTGGGCCGGCCCACATGAAGTAAAAAAAAAAAAAAAGAGCTTGGGCTGGGTTCTGTTCACCATGCCTATAACCCAGGTCCTTTTCCCCAATTATTTTATACAAAATGAACAAAAATATGTTGTAAGTAAAATCGAGACATCAGTCACGCTCCAGCGACAAAAAGTCTTGTACGTGACCTTGTCTTGAGGGGGCAATTTGTAGGCACTAAAAATTTGTTCGTGTCATATCAAAATTAAATTAAATTAGTTAAATGGGTCAACCCTTTTAATTAATTTAATCAAGCCCAAAGACTTGCAAATCAAGCCCAAAATGAAGCCCAGATGACTACCAAGTCTGGGTTCGGTTAAAATTCGAGTCAAAGCCCAAATCGAGGCTCAAGATGACTGCCAAGTCAAATCACGACCTAAAGCCCAAACGACGTTCAAGTGATGGCGCGGTCAAAGTCAAAGTCAAAGGCCAAAGTCAACGTCGACTCACAAGTCAAACATCAAAAAAATGACTCTCAAGTCAACGTCCGGTTAAAGCTCGAGCCGACTTCCAAGTCAATGCTCTGTTCAAGCCCGGGAGACTCCCAAGTCAAAGTCAAAGTCAAAATCAAAGTCGAATAAATGAAAATCAAAATAGTCTAAGGTAAAGGCTGACTAAAAGGCCCAAAACCTAGGTCAAAACCCAAAACCCAAGTCAATGCTTGTCTTGACTTTCAAGGGGGAGGCTTTCCTATAAATAGGTCCCTACCGCTCTTTATTCAAGGTTGAAAAATCCATCCTTGAGAGAGAAAGAATCAGAAGATTTTGTATCCATAGAGATTGTAACCCATTCAAATTAATTGAATCTATAAAAATTCAATCTTTGTAATTTGTGATTATACCTTTATCCTTTGTTAGTGAGATATGGATGAACTCGATTCTGGGTTGTGATTGCTGAAGTCCTGCTTGGTTTTTCCCTTTGTTTCATTATTTCTATTATGGTTAGTAGTGTTGTAATGCTGGAACTGCCTAGGGAGAGGGTTGATGATGGGCCATGAGTGAGTGCAAATTCAGGCCTAGCCAAATCTTGGGATACCTGGTTTGATTAACAATCTCGCTCCTATTCTCTGTGTTCTTTATCTGGTTTGGCGTTTCATTCTTAGTTCTTAGTTTTCTATTAGGTTGGTCCTGGAATTTATTCAAGTAGTAGGTTTGATTCTTCTGTTTTTCTTGGTTTTGCTTTTGGCTTGTTGCTTTTCTTGCTTAGAGTAAATATATCTTTCTCCTAAGGTTTTAGTTTTTTTTTCCGTTTTTGTTAGTATTCCTATGATCGAGCTTAATCCTTTGGTTTAGTTTGTTGTAGCTTAATAAGACATGATTCGTTCATGACTCGTATTTAGATTAACTTTGCCTATTTCATTGTTAGGATAATTTAATTTTTTTAGGATAATTTAGTTAAACGTGACCTCATTCTCATCCTCGTCCTTGTGGAGATAACCCTCAAGTATCATAGCAAAAGCTATACGCCTGTGGCACTTTGTTTTATACTCCAAATTACCATACACTTACCACACACAACCAAGGAGGTTTATAACACTCTCTACTCTATGGGACTATATAAAGCACCTGACCCTGATGGTTTTTAGGCGTATTTCTTCCAAAGGCAATGGGCGATGGTTGGTGAGAAATTCTGTGAACTCGTGCTCGATGTTCTTCAAGGTGCACCTATGTTGTATGGTATGAATGAGACTTTCATTGCCTTAATTCCAAAGACAGCGAATCCTCATCTGGTCACACAAGTTAGACCCATTGGCCTCTGCATGTGTCCTACAAAGCAATCACGAAAGTAATTGTTCCGAGACTAAAAAATGTTATGCCAGATATGATATCTCCCACTCCAACAAGCTTTGTTTTGGGAAGTCAAATAAGCTACCCAGGAAGTCAAACAAGCTTTGCAAGAAGTGCTTCATTCTAGCAATGAGAAGGAGGGGTAATGTGGGCATTATGGCTGCTAAAATTGATCTCAAAAAGGCGTACAATCATCTCAAATGGGGATTTATCATGAATCTCTAATTGAAATGCATCTACGCAAGGAGTTTTTCAACGTGATAATGACTTGTGGTACTACAGGTGTTATGGTCGTCTTGTGGAATGGAGAATCTTTTGAGAAATTATTTCCATCTCGAGGTATCCATCAGGGGATCCCTTATCCCCATACTTATTCATGGTCTGTATGAAGCTCCTCTCGTACCTGATAGAAGAAGCCATTTCCAACAAGCAATGGAAACTAGTGCCGATATGTAGAAACGAACCGAAACTCTCAAGTCTATTATTCGCAAATGATTTGATCCTTTTTTCGGAGGCAACACTAGTTCAAACAATGGTCATCAAAAGATGTCTAGACCGGTTTTGTAAGGCCTCAAGAAAGAAAGTTAGCCAAAATAAGTTAAGGATCTTTTTCTCTACAAATATCGGATGAAGTATGATGGAGAGTGTTTGTGAGTCGTTGGGTATGGAAGCCACAGCAGATCTCGGCCTTTATCTTGGGGTTCCCACAATTAATGGTAGAATCACCAAAGCTCGATTCCAACATGTTGTAGAAAGAATTGACAAGAAACTAGCGGGTTGGAAAACAAGATGCCTTTCTCTTGCAGGACGAACCACCTTGATCCAATCCACCATCACATCGATCCAGGCCTATACTATGCAAACCATGAGGCTCCCACGATCAATTTGCGACGACATCGATAAAATTATTCGACGTTTCCTATGGGGTGGAACGGCTTCGGAAAGACGCCCGCATTTGGTTAAATGGGATGTTGCCACAAGTCCAAAGTAGTTAGGTGGGTTGGGCTTTCAATCTATGCATGAGCTAAATGCGGCTTCTCTAACTAAATTAGGATGGCGGGTCATTAACGAGCATGACTCTTTATGGGCTTGGGTCTTTATGAACAAGTATTGCAAAGGGTGTTGACAATTAGAGGTTATACAACCGGTTACAGGAGCTTCGAGTATTTGGAAGGGCATAACAGAGAAAGTGAATATAATTCACGAGGGAACTTGATGGGTGGTTGCTAACAGGCACACTACTCAGGTATGATTGCATCGCTAGGCAGGAGAGGTCCCATTACGGGATTACACCACTAGTCTGATCCTAACCCACTATCAGATGCTATTGGTGAAGGATTATTGGGATGAGCATTGTGGTTGGCTATGGGAAAAATTTGCAGATCTTTTACCGAAGAACGTTTTGAAATCCATTGCTTCATTCGAACTTGCCCCTAATGATAGTGCTGTTGATAGGCTTTTGGAAAGGCCCATTTGCGGTCACTTCACCATCATGTCGGCCTTCCGAATTATTAGGAGAGAAGAGCAAGCTCAATATGACCCAATTTGGAGGGAAGTATGGAACCTATAAGCCCTAGCAAGAATTAAAATGTTTCTCTGGTTGGTTATACATGACAAGATCATGCACAACGTCGATCGAACTGGGAGGGGATTCACTAATAATCACTGGTGTGGAGCCTGTGAAACAACTCTTGAAGATTCTAACCACATTTTGAGAACATACGCTGAGACCTTTCCCGTTTGGAATGCATTTCAAGCGAGGGGACTTGGCAACAAAGGTTATGACGCATCTGTCGATGAGTGGATCCAATCCAATATTAGGGACACCGAAGCCGATCAGGATCGACCATCCAAATTTGGAATAACCTTATGGTACATTTGGAAGTGGCATAATGGACACTTTTTCGATCGCACGATAGAAATACCGTTAGACAAAGTAAGCTTCTTAGAGAGTCGTTCAAGGGAGATACTCAGTGCCCTTCAATCAGAGCACTTGAGCTAGGAGGCAAGAAATCAGCGTCCAATTAAAAGACTAATGAAGTGGAATACACCACCAGATGGATGGATTCTTCTAAATTCAAAGCGGCTAAAAGTAACCCGGGACAGGCAAGTGGTGATGGGGTTTTCTGAGGTTCCTGGGGAAGAATGGCTAAGGGGTTATGCCGAGGCCATGGGAATTTGCTCGTTTGTGAAGGCAAAATTGAAAGCCTTATTTCATGGGCTACAACTTGCTAGGGATAGAGATTTTGACAAAGCTGGGTACAGGTTGACCCCCAGGTAATCGTGGCCATGCTCAAGGATTCTTTTAAGTCATCGCCAGAACATCATAATCTGATCATGCAGTGCAAAAGACTTATCCAACGAACAAGATGGGAGGTCCGGTTGTCACATTGCTATCGGGGAGCTAATAAAGTAGCGGACAAATTAGCTAATGTAGGGGTCTCACTAGATACTCAGTTTGTTTATTTCCAAGACCCACCACAGGAGTTAAATGAGGTGTTATTTGTAGGGGTTTCCTGGCCCCATGTGTTCTAAAATTAGTAATACTTCATCGTGTCTTTGGACCCTCTTCTGCACACAAAAAAAAGAGCTATTTTTGGTTTCATTACTTGGTACTAATGATTTGCACTTAGTAACCAACATTTTGGTAAATGGTAGGTAGTTGCGACATGCTATGATTTCGATATAATTTATGTATCAACTTTAAAATACGAAGAACCACAAGGCACAAACATAATAGTAGACTACTGTAAGACCCCTCGCTAGTCAATCGTGGCTTGGCATGCCACCTTGCTTGTCATGACTGGGTCTTGACAAGAACAAGGTGGTTACCCCTTGGTCATTCATGTACCCAACTTGCCAATGCGATTGATTTTGTCCGTGAGTCGTGATTGGGTCACGCAGGACATATCCCTCGGTCGTGACGGGGTCATGCGGGATAGCGCTCGGTTGTGACTGGGTCACACGGAGCATTGTCATGGTGGATTCCTCGACAAGACAACGAGTGAACGTTAGTCCTCGGGGCATGAATAAAATGACCGTTGGTGTTGTGCGACGACACCAAGCACTTATGGTGGTGCTAGGCATGCCAATAAGCCCGGGCGTTGTGCAACAACGTCCAGTGCCTATGGTGGCATGAACTTGGGCATTATGCGATGATGTCCAGTACCTATGGTGGTACGAACTTGGGTGATGTACGACATCGCCCAGTACCTATGGTGGTACGAATAATGATAGTCGTACCCTCAGAGTGAGCCGAGACAAGTACGCAACATACTAGATTGGATTACTCAGTGAAAGACAAGGGATAGACCCTTTGTCAAAGTCCATGTGGGATTGGACTTAGCTAACAGTGGATTCCGTAAGCTACACTGAACCAATTGGTAAAGCCATGGCATGGCAAAGTCATATCTAAATTCTCGGGGAGACTTTATTTATCTCAGCTAAGATAGACTTAGCTTAAACGAGCTAACGGGACTCAGCTTGAGTGTAACCTTAGCTGGAAGTTCACAGCAGACTTGTCGCTCGAGCTGTGGGAGCTCCGGACTAAAACGACTGAGCTGGGTAGCTCTTGGAGCTACCTCAGCTGGGCATCACCACAGCTGGGTGTGGAGGCAGTTGGACAAGCCGTGGGCTGCTAGTAGGCCAACCACCCTAGCTGGGGCGTTACGCCCCGAAGGGACACGCCTCTTGAAGGCGCCCCTTTGACACGGCGCCTGCCTAGCAGGTGCATATCTCTTGGCAACCGTGGGAGGGTTGGCCGAAGAGACATGCCTTTTAGGCACAGTGGTTACAAGGTGGCGGTTGGCAAGGGTGGTTACTTCTTGGCAATTAGTGCGTTAAGAGACACACCCGTTCATCGTGTCTCTTCAAGGAATACAAGTGCAGTGCCTGGGAAGGGAGTTAGCAGTCGTGGCTTCAAGAGATGCACCCCTTGGTGAAGAGACACGCCTATTCACTTGAATGTGAGAGACGACCCTCACCCCCTTTCCCCTATAAATAGGCGCATGGCCCTTGTGTTTTGGGCATGTTGTGAGACGCTTCCTTGAGTGGGAAAATATGAGAGTTGTCTTGTTGTAATTCTAAAGATTTGCCTTGTAATTCCTTTGTCCCGAGATTAATAAAAGTGTTGCCTTGTCGAATCATTGTCTTGTGTACTTTATATTAATTTAATTGAATCGTAGTTAACCTCTTTAAGCAGGCTATGAGTAGGCTGGGTTAAGTCGTGGACTTGAGCGCCGCACGGTGTGAATCCAGGCGAAAAAGTTGGTCGAACTTTACCCCGTGATATCAGAGCGCGTTTTATCACTCTATAATTTAATTAAATGGCACAAAAAGTAACTAAGACATCGACTCGACTCTTAAAAATCGAGGGAATTTTCGGAGTTCCTGAGGATCTTGATGTGGCGTCAGGATACACGGTGCTTGGTGGGTTGGCCATGCTAACTAGCCAAGTTCACGAGATGAACCGCATGTTGGCTTCGTTGTTGGACAAGGAGAAAGGCACGCGTTCTCCTTGTAGGGAGAGCGATGTTGAGAACTCTCCCCATGTGAGAAACCTTAAAGACGAATTGGAGGCCCAAAAGGAGAAGATCGAGGGTGGGACTAGGACGAGTCAAATGAGACTCAAAGTCCCCAATCCAAAGCCCTTTGACGAGTCTAGAGATGCAAAGGCTCTCGAGAATTTTATTTGGGACTTGGAGCATTATTTCCTTGCTGCCCATGTCGGGGACAAGGACAAGGTGATTGTGGCGGCCATGTTTCTTAGCGGTGATGCTAAGATTTGGTGGAGGTCACGTACAGTAGATGACAAGGAGTCCGGCCGTGATGGCATCTCCAACTAGGAGGAGATGAAAATAGAAATTAGGAACCAGTTTCTTCCTCTTCACGTGTCTTGGGTGGCCCGAGACAAACTGAAGGACATGAGGCAGACGGATTCAGTCCGAAATTATGTGAAGACCTTCTCTTCACTATTGTTGGACATAAAAGGTATGTTGGATGAGGACAAACTCTTTAACTTCGTAAGCGACCTAGAGACTTGGGCGCAAAACGAGTTAAGCCGGTAGAAGGTGTCGGATTTACCATCGGCCATCACTGCAGCCGAGGTGCGTGTGGACTTCAAGCCTCCACTAGAAAAGCCAAAGAATAAGGGGGACAAGCCTAAGAAGACTAGTCCCGCCAAGAGCAAAACTTCCGGGAAGCGGAAGTGGGACAAGGCCGAGTCGAGGAAGGACTTGAGAAAAGGGAAGTCGATTGACTACCCCAACAAGAAGCCCCAAAACGAAGGGTGCTTAATTTTCCGTGGGCTTCACTTGGCCCGTGACTGCCCGAAGAAGTCTCAAGTTGTCTCCATGATCGAAGAGGGCAACGAGAGCGACCCCTAACAAGAGATAGTTCCTGTTTGGGTCAACCATTTGCAACTCAACGCCCCAAAGGATGAGGGGGCTAAGGTTGAGATTTGCAAGGGATTAATGTTCATCCGCTGCATGATAAACAGTACCCCCATGATTGCCTTGGTTGACTCCAGGGCCACTCATAACTTCATCTGGAGATGGCAAAAAAGCTTGGCTTGTGCTTTTGTCCGAATGGCTCCACCATGAAGACTGTGAAGGCCAAGGCAGTGGGTTCACAGTGGGTAGCCAAAGGCGTGGACCTTGGGATTGACAAATAGATGGGAGTCATCGATCTCACCGTTGTCCCGTTAGATGACTATGAACTTGTACTAGGGAACAAGTTCTTAAAGCAAGCCAAGGTGATGATAATTCCTCACCTTAAGGGGATGCTCATCGGGGATGAGGCATACCCTTGTTTTGTGAAGGCACTCACTTTTGAGGAATTCTAAGAGGAACGTGCTTCGCTTCATATAGGTATATATCGATTCTTATGTAATCTAAATAAGACTTGGTGTTCTTTATTTCAAGTATCCTCTTGTAATGCTTCGGGCCTACACATGCCCCGAACCACCATCTTCTTTAATGAAATAAAAGAAGTTCCTTTAGTACATTGATGACTTTGTAGTAAGATCTCAATGACATAGTGATTTATTCACAAAGTCTTGAGTATCATGTCGTGCACCTAAGGAAAGTCTTGCAGAAACTGCGACAACACAAGTTGTTTGTCAAAAGGAAAAATGCGAATTTTCTCAAACCGAAATATTGTTTCTTGGTCACAAGATTAGTAAAGATCACGTGAAAATGGACCCAAGGAAAGTAAAGGCAATCATGGATTGGCCTAGACCCAAAATGGTTTCTGAATTAAGATCTTTCCTAGGGCTAGCCAACTACTACTGAAAGTTCATCCAAGGCTACTCTAGGAGGGTGGCACCCTTGACTGATCTCTTGAAAAAGGATCAAAAGTGGGCATGGCAAGCCAAGGTAATGATAATTCCTCACCTTAAGGGGATGCTCTTCAGGGATGAGGCATACCCTTGTTTTGTGAAGGCACTCACTCTCGAGGAATTCTAAGAGGAATGCGCTTCGCTTCATATAGGTATGTATCGATTCTTATGTAATCTAAATAAGACTTGGTGTTCTTTATTTTAAGTATCCTCTTGTAATGCTTCAATGCTACACTTGCCCTCAACCACTATCTTATTTAATGAAATAAAAGAGGTTTCTTTAGTACCTTGATGACTTTGTAGTAAGATCTCAATGACGTAGTGATTTATTCACAAAGTCTTAGTCTCATGTTATGCACCTAAGGAAAGTCTTTCAGAAACTGTGATAACACAAGTTGTTTGTCAAAAAGGAAAAATGTGAATTTTCTCAGACCGAAATATTGTTTCTTGGTCACAAGATCGGTAAAGATCATGTGAAAATGGGCCTAAGGAAAGTAAAGGCAATCATGGATTGGCCTAGACCCAAAACAGTTTCTGAATTAAGATATTTCCTAGGGCTGGCCAATTACTATCGAAAGTTCATCCAAGGCTACTCTAGGAGGGTGGAACCCTTGACTGATCTCTTGAAAAAGGATCAAAAGTGGGCATGGGAAGCCACTTGTCAAGAGGCATTTGAGGAACTTAAGGCTAATATAGCCTCAGAGCTAGTCTTAAGATTACCTGAGTTCGATAAACCTTTTGAGGTTCATACCGACGCTTCTGACAAAGCGATTGAAGGGGTTCTGGTCCACAACGGACACCCCATAGCTTTCGAGGGGAGAAAGCTTCATGGTGCCGAATTGAGATATTCGACCTATGAGAAAGAGATGTTGGCGGTGGTACACTGCCTTCGTACTTGGCGACACTACTTGTTAGGGTCGAAGTTCGTTGTGAAAACGGACAACGTTGCCAACACGTACTTTCAGACCTAGAAGAAGTTATCACCGAAACAGACACGTTGGCAGGAATTCCTCTAAGAATATGACTTCGTATGGGAGCATAAACCTGGGAGGCATAACCTAGTCTCGGATGCCATCAGTCGGAAGATGATGGCTTCGGTGACAGTTATGGTTGCCTCATTGTCCCGAATTGAGTATGACTTTGTAGCAAGAGTGCTGGAGCAGTCCAATGAGGATGTTGTGTACCAACTTTTGCGTCAGCAAGTGCTCGACAGTACCGTGCGGCGGTATTGGTTGAAGAACGACTTGCTTTTCGCACAGGGTTGTAGGCTTTACATACCCGCTGGAGAATTACGGCACGTGCTTCTGCGAGAAGTTCACGATGCCAAATGGGCTAGTCACCCAGGACGGGAGAGAACTCTAGCGTTGTTGGCTAGAAGTTACTACTAGCCTAAGATGGAAAGGGAGGTTGAAGCCTATGTTAAGTCGTGCATGGTTTGTCAGCTTGACAAAACCCAGAGGAAGGAAGAAGCGAGGCTTCTTCAACCTCTGCCGACTCTAAAGAGGCCTTGGCAATCAGCTTCGATGGACTTCATATCGGGGTTCCCAAGTGCTAATGGGTGTAAGTCGATCATGGTTGTCGTTGATCGCTTCTCTAAGTACGCGGTGTTTGTGGCAGCACCAAGTGCCTGTCCTGCCGAGATTACGGCGAAGTTGCTTCACTCTCACGTAGTGAAGTACTTCGGCTTGCCTGAAGACATCATCAGTGATCGTGACACTCGCTTCATGGGTTGGTTCTGGACGATACTATTTAACTTAATGGGATTCGAATTGAAGTTTTCTATGGCTAATCACCCCCAGACCGATGGTTAGACTGAGAGGATTAACTCTCTACTTGAGGAGTATCTGCGTCACTATGTGACGGCTTCTCAACGTAACTGGTTCAAACTCCTAGATACGGCCCAATTCTGCTATAACTTGTAGAAGAGCAGTGCTACTGGCTTTAGTCCATTTGAGTTACTCATGGGATGGAAACCGCTAATTCCACATGAGGTTGCTAAGCAGAACAAAGACGGTGTTTGCCCTGGGGTACACCGCTTCGTCCTGAATCGACAAGAAATGTTGGAGGAGGCAAGGGATAGCCTAGAAAAGGCTGCTCGCCGCATGAAAAAATATGCGGACCTCAAGAGGAGGGCTCTTGATTTTGATGTGGGAGATCAAGTTCTGTTGAAACTGACTCCCCAGATCTGGAAACAGATCAACCGTAAGACTACACAGAGATCTTTGATCCTAAGATATGACGGACCTTTTAAGGTTGTCAAAAGGATAGGTCGTGTGGCTTATGGCCTGGACTTGCCATAAAGATTAAAGGTACACCCTACTTTCCATGTCAGTTTTCTTAAGCCATACTTCCCTGACATGGCTGGACTTCATTCCCCTAATCGTAGGAATCCACCCACAGTCCGTCGTCAGTATGACAAGGATGTGGAACGGATCCTCGATAGGCGAGAGAAGGGCCATAGCAAGAAAAACTGAAGGGTTGAATTCTTGGTCCATTGGAAGGGGCAGTCAGAGGCTGAGGCTACTTGGGAGAGGGATATCAATCTTTGGCAGTTCGAGGAACATATTCGTGATTACTTGACGAGGGCATCAAGTTCTTCTGGTGGGGGTGGTTTGTAAAACCCCTCGCTAGTTGATCATTGTAAAGCTTGTCGAGAGTTACAAATTTAACAACTACTTCGGTTATTAAATACTTTTTATAGCATAGGGAAGTAGGGATCGATCCACGAGGAAAGATTGTTTTAAAAAGGCTAGCTTAATCCTAAGTGATTTTACTAATCCAATTTACTAAATCTAATCTTAATAATTCTAAAATAATTAAAATCTAAAGAACAAAAATCTGGAAAAAACACTCAATGATGCTCCTCAATATTTTGGATTATATTCTGGAAATAAAACAGTAAAAAGCTTTCCGAAATAATCTAGAAAAACAAAATCAGAATAGTAACTGAAATTCTAATTAAAAATCAAAACAACAAATAATAATCAGAAAATAAATATTAAAAATGTCAAACAGTAACCTAAAATATTATTCTTCAGGTATATAAGCTTATAACTCCTCAATTTTATCCAAATAATTTCAGAAAAATCAAATCAGAAAATTACCATAGAATATCAATGCAGAATATTAAATCTGAAATTAGAAATAAAATAATCTGCATAAATATAAATACGAAAACAATCAACAAAATTACCCTAATTCTAGGACACAATTTTCTGGACTTAAAAATACCTAATAATCATGAATTAACAATCAAAAACGAAATTTTCAGAATTAATAACCTAAGAACCTGCACATATCAATTTGACAAAATAATTCTGAAAAATTATCAAATAAATTACAAAAATTACAAAATTAAATATGGGCATACTAGGACACTATATCAACTCTAGGAACTGATAAAAATCAAAAAAGAACAAAAATAACTATTTTTAGTCAAATTTCTAACAAACCGGTGATTAAATACTAAAACAGAATATAAATCAAAGTCTAAACTATCTAAAATTACCTAGACACTCCTAAAAGACTATACTTTTGGGGGCGAGTTCGATTGAATTAATATTGAAGCTAATAAAAATAGAACAAAAATTAACAAACTAATCAAATTAACTCTAAGCAACAAATAATGATTAAAATTGTCAAATTTATGAAGAATACTTAGTATAATCTCAATCCACCATGCAAATTAATATTTATCATTAACACACAAGTTAATTTCATTCATGAGTTAAACTGTAGAAGACATCCACCAGCGGTTCTTCCCCGTTTTTCCTTAGATTCTAGTTTAATTAGGTCCATCCTTAATGTAAACCCTACTAATTTGATAATCTTTACACCAGCGTAAAAATTTAATCAAATTAGAGTATTACGTATTAGAAAAATATCATTTAACACTTTGTAACCAATTTATCAACAAATCGATTTAACAAAGATCTGAAGCGATTACCTAATTAAAAGAGATGGGTTTGAGTCATCCATGATTAATTAGGGTGATACCTAAGCATAAAAGACTATAACTTTTACATATTATAGTCTTCTAAACTATCAATCGAAATCGTATTAAACTAACTAGCATGCATTCTAATTAATTTAACACGAATATCATAAATGATAAACCCTAATCGCTATAGAATCATGAATATGAATCAACTAGGCAATAAAGCATAAGACTTGTTTCAAAATAGTAAATTTAGCATGGCTTCAAGAAGATTATACTAAGCATAAAAAAATTTACTCACTCATATTAAAATTAAAATCACAAATTTCACCCAAATAGTGCATGTTTGACAATAATCTAAATAACAAAAAAAAAACTAAAAATAATACAACCCTAATAAAATGAGGCTGTCGTGAATATGATGGAAGCTTGAGGATGAGGGGGAGGTTGCAGCGTGAAGATGATGGTGTGATTGATGATGGCGAAGGTGATATGAGGAAGATGGTGATGATGGGACGCTAAGGTGATGGAGAAAGGAGGGTAGGCGTGGAGAGGATTGAAGGGTCGTGATTGTGCCGTGATATGGAGTAGGCAGGTGTGTGTGGGATTGAGGATGTTTGGATGATGATGGTGATGATACGTGAAGGAGTTGAGGGTTTGGCGTGATGGTGATTAATGGTGAGGAAAAAGAAATGTGAGGAAGAAGGATGTGCCGTGGCTTTTTCTTGTGGTCGTGCTTATGGAGGTGTGAGGTACGGTGGTTATGGAGGCGGAGGAAGAGTCAGCTGTGGGGTTCTTATAGGTGAGGAATGGTGATGGGCTTTTTATGATGCATGGTGAGGTAAGGCTAGGGTTAGTACTTAGGGTTTCCTTCCTCTCTTTCTTAAACTTCTTCTCCCTCAAGATTTCTAGCTCTTCTCCAACTCTTGAAACCCTAGCCCAATTAAATAATTATGGAAATAATATTTTCCATAAATTATTAATTTTGGACCGTCTTTAAAACCAAGCGTGTAAAACCCGAACTTCGACGTCTTCTCTTCTCCTCTTTATTTAATTAATGCCTAACCTGAAAAATATATGAAAATAACGTAAATTAGATGCAATAATGTATAAAATATAATTAAAATAATTAATAAAACGATGCATGATTAATGGCTTAACAATCGTGGCTTGGCATGCCACCTTGCTTGTCATGACTGAGTCTTGACAAGAACAGGGTGGTTACCCCTTGGTCATTCATTCGCCTAACTTACCAATGCGATTGGTTTTGTCCGTAAGTCATGACTGGGTCACGCAAGACATATCCCTTGGTCGTGAGGGGTCACGCGAGATAGCTCTTGGTTGTGACTGAGTCACACGGAGCATTGCCGTGGTGGATTCCTCGACAGGACAACGAGTGAACGTTAGTCCCCAGGGCATGAATAAAATTACCATCAGTGTTGTGCGACGACACCAAGCACCTATGGTGATGCTTGGCATGCCAATAAGCGCGAGCGTTATGCGACAACGTCCAGTACCTATGGAGGTACGGACTTGGGCATTGTGCGACGATGTCCAGTACCTATGGTGGTACGAACTTGGGTGATGTGCGACATTGTCCAGTACCTATGGTGGTACGAATAATGCTAGTCGTACCCTCGGAGTGAGTCGAGACAAGTATGCAGAATACTTGATTGGATTACTCAGTGAAAGACCAGGGATAGACCCTTCGTCAAAGTCCATGTGGGATTGGACTTAGCTATGGCATGGCAAAGTCGTAGCTAAAGTCTCGGGGAGACTTTACTTAGCTTAAACAAGCTAACAGGACTCAGCTTGAGTATAACCTCAGCTGGAAGTTCACGGTGGACTTATCGGTCAAGTTGTGGGAGCTCCCGACTAAGACGACCGAACTGGGTAGCTCGGGGAGCTACCCCAACTGGGCATCACCTCAGCTGGGTATGTAGGCAGCTGGACAAGCCGCGGGCTGCCAGTTGGCCAACCACCCAAGTTGGGGGGTTACGCCCCCAAGGGACACACCTCTTGAAGGCACCCCTTGGCAAGGCGCCTGCCCAGTAGGCGCATATCTCTTGGCAACCGTGGGAGGGTTGGCCGAAGGGACATGCCCTTTGGGCACGGCAATTGGCAAGGGCGATTACTTCTTGGGCGTTAGTGTGTCAAGATACACACTCGTTCATCGTCCCTCTTCGAGGAATACAAGTGCAGCGCCTGGGAAGGGAGTTGGCATCCATGGCTTCGAGAGATGCGCCCCTTGGTGAAGAGACACACCCCTTGGTGAAGAGACACGCCTCTTCACTTGAATGTGAGAGGCAACCCTCACCCCCTTTCCCCTATAAATAGGTGCATGGCCCTTGTATTTTGGGCATGTTTTGAGATGCTTCCTCAAGTGGGAAAATATGAGAGTTGTCTTGTTGTAATTCTAAAGATTTGCCTTGTAATTCCTTTGTCCCGAGATTAATAAAAGTGTTGCCTTGTCGAATCATTGTCTTGTGTACTTTGCGTTAATTTAATTGAATCGTAGTTAACCTCTTTAAGTGGGCTACGAGTAGGCTAGGTTGAGTCATGGACTTGACCGCCGCACGGTGTGAATCTGAGCGAAAATGTTGGCCGAATTTTACCCTGTGACAGCTACCATAGTTAAGAGTATAAAAGTGGGTTATATTATTATTGCATATCAAGTGCCGCTAGTGTAAAAATGCGAAACGAAAGTAAATACCAGATGGAACGTCTATAAAATAGACTAACATAGTATATATATCATATGATTTCTTTTTTTTTTTTGACATACATATTAATAATGATATTAATAAATGGACATCCCTATTTTAATTGTGTGAATCCCCCCACTAATTCATTTGCAATGAGCGGAATTCAACTTCACAGTTATGGGCTTTGGCAACAATATCCATACCCATTGAAAAGTGGAATTCGATTTTCAATTTTTCAATTCTTTTAACTTAAAGAAGTAGTTAATTTTCAGAGACTAAAACCACTACCTCAGAAACTCAATGTTGATGCTTTTGAAAATAGTGCACTTAGTGGCGACTTAGAGCCTGTGCTTTTCGAGGGTAAATGGGGGTGGGTAAAAAGTTGAAGTGGGTTGTGGTGAGTTGAAATTGGGGTTTTTTTTTTTTGGTGGGTTGAAGTAGGTTGAAGTGGGTTGACGTGGATTGAAGTTGGTTGAAGTTGCTTGAAGTTGGTATATTTTTTTGTGGTGAGTTGAAGTGGGTTAAAATAATGAGAATGTAATTATGTGTGATAATTTATGAAGTTATTGTAATTTTTAGTGCATTTTTTCGCTGAATGGTAATTTCACAATTTTGTAACTATTTTTCTGGAAGTTGGAGGCCGGCACAACTTGTCAATTATTTTTAACGATTTGAGTTACAAAATTTATTGATGACAACTTTTTATATACGTGCCTTTTTTTCATAGGTAAATTTGAAAATACCAACATAAACTCACTTCAACTTACTTCAACGCACTTCCACTATCAACTAAAGTTCAATTTATGACATTAAAAAAATTCAACCTACTTCAACCCACCTTAGCCTACTTCAATCCACCTCACCCTTTTACCCGCCACAATTTACCAACGACAATAACATGCCCGTATTCGAAAAATTCAGATGTAACAAAAAAAAATAGTATGATCGTAAGTGTTGCAAAATATATTAGCAATATAGATTTGTTGTTAATTTTTAAATGTAGGAGTTGGTTGAAAGTATAACATTAGCTTTTTTTAATTTTATAAAATACGAAAAATTAGGTTGTGGAAAATAATAAAAATATGAGGTAATTTGCAAAGCGTGTGACAGCAAAATATGATGATGATAATTTGAAAATTAAAATGGAATCCTATCTAATCAATACTGCATGATGTATCATGACAATCAACAAAATGGAATCGTATCTAGTCAATTCAAAAATACCAACCCCAACCCACTTCAACCTCCTTTCATTAGTTTAACCAAGTTTAATTTATCACATCAACAAAATTCAACCCACTTCAATGTACTTCAACTCACCTCAACCTACTTCAACCTACCTTAACCTACTTCACCCTTTTACCCACCCAAGTTACTTATAAATTTCCACAATTTTCAAATCATACTACTTTGCAAAAATAATTAAATCTCACATGACACTTTACAAATTATTAAATTGATGAAAGGGCGAGTTAAAGTTGGTTGAAGTGGGTTGAAGTAGGTTGAGGTTGGTTAAAGTGGGTCGAGGTTGTTATTTTTTTTTTTCAGGTGAGTTGAAGTTATCATATATATAAAAGAAATTTTCCACTACCATATATAAAAGAACATGGCCTTATTATGATAAAATTGTATCTTGAGTCAAATCTTTTTCAAAGGCAGTTATCATATATAAAAGAAATTTTCCACTACCACCTACTGTGGAAAACAATTCAATTATTACTTTTTTGAAATGGCAGGCTTTGATTAATATTTTTTGTTTGGCAGAATAAAATGGGAACTTTGATGAAAAATTTTAACATATGAGTCAAATCTCAATATTCACAAGAGTAAAGTCATATGTTGAATAACCATATCCTCTTCTGAACTGATTTTCGGTCAGGTTTGGTGTTTGGGCATTATAAAGTGGGTAACGAGTAAGACATAATTACTTATTCTCGTTTTTAATCACGTGCTTAACTAGAGTCGATCAAATTATTATTGGCGTAGAACAGTAGATCTCTCCCGTTTATGTTCGGTAATCTCACACACACTGGCGGAGGGAGTATGGTGTCAGTGGTGTCAACTGACACCTCTCCCCTGCCAGAAAATAAAAAAAATAGTATGCTGAAACTATAAATCAGATATAAATAATAATTATTGCAAGTATGTTTATTGACGAGTTGTTTAGCCCAGTAGCTTGAGCACTTAAGAGTTTCCTGTATAATAGAGGATAGTGCCGGTTTGAATACTGCTGGTGCTGTTTGTTCAACTTTGTCTTTATATTCTTCAGTCAGAACCTTCTCCTTTTTTTTTGGATCAATAGCATCCCTCCAATTTAAAGTGCATAGTCTATTAATTATAGTTTTACTTTAATTGAATTCAATTTCTTATTCAAACCTTAATTTCCAAATTAATTTCTTTAAGTCTATTTATGAGTTTAATTTGTGAGTTTCAATGCTAAATTTGTTTAATTTGTGGGTTTAATTTCAATTTTGGATTGAAGTATATAAATATTTCAAAAAGATAGCACTTTATTAATCTCAATAGTTCAACTTGTTGATTAATCCGTTAACTTGAGGTTAATTTACTTTTTCAATTTTAATTTATGAGGTTAATTTGTTAATTTTAATTCTAAAGTTATTTAAGCTGTGGGTTAATTTAAACTCTAACTCAAAATACATAGATGTTTTAAAATGATAACTAGAGAATCATCATTCTCTTCAAATTCTAAATTCAAAAAACCTAGTATTGAATGAAAAAAGTGGAAATGATATTACTAAACCATAATGATTATTTTATCTTCGACACCCCTTCCCCAAATACTTGGCTTCGCCACTGCTCACACTTACCCGAGAATATGCATATCATGTGACCTGAAAAGTTGGTGCAAGCCTAAAAAAAATATGGGTGGTGGATATATGGTTGGATAAATTGGATGGACTTGGATGATGCTGCACACGATCCATCAAGTGCTTAACTATCCATCCGTTTTTGCTTGTTTTGTATTTATTTTTTAAGAAAGGTTGGTAAGTATTTAACAATTTTTCGATAATTATATATTAATCTTACAATTATTATCAAATGTCCCTAGGAAAAAATTTAACCACTTGTTTATCACCCAATCCATTCGATTTTACCTATGGGTAATTGACGGATGGATGGATATAGATAAAATATTTTAAGGATGATTGATGGAAAAGGCAAAAGTGCATTATGTATGCAGGTGATGCTTCGACTCAAATATGATATATTACTAGTCTCACTCTTATGATTTTTCTCTGTTCATAAGATTTGAACTTGAGACTTTCTAAGAAATGAATTATATTGTTGAGTTATGGTTGTAAAGCTATATATGCATAAATAATGTATGCAGTGGACGATGGTGAAATTTTGAATTTTGAGTTTAATTACATAGATAACAATTGGTCTATAAATTAAATTAAGACAAGGAAAACAACCTATCGTAGATGTCTAATAACTTAGTAGTTACTAGATTTATATCAAATTTAACTGGGCCAATACAATGAACGATGGAAAACAAATTTAGACGAACTAAACATTGAGGCAATTTTTTTGCTCAATATCTAGCTTGGCCCCCCCCAGCCCCCCCCGCCCCAAAACAAAAAAAAAGAGAAGAAAACGTTAACAAAATTTGGATAGTTCAAGTGCAGAAATTGTTTTCATGATTATGTGGAGTGAGTAAAGTTTGCCCACAGTAGCTGTGAAGTTCCACACCTTTCCATAAAGCAATCATTTTTCCAAGTACATATAAAAAAATATATAACACGATTTTCCATGTTAAACAATTTGAATTTGTTGAAAATAGAGAACAGAAGTTAAAAAAAAAAAAAGAAAGAAAGAGGGGGAATGTAAGAAATAGGAAAAAGAAACAAAAAAATCGTGAGATTTTTTTATTTTGAATCCTCTATTTCATTAGAGTTGAGCTACTGTTAGTTCAATAAAGGATAGAACCCTCCCATCATTGATTTTCTTTATTCACAAGACTCAAACTCGAAACCTTAATTAAGAATAATAAGTGCTAAACTACTCAACCAATCCGTCTTAGTAGACAAGTCATGATATACATGAGTGCTTTTAAGTTGTATGTATGGGTGCATTAATTATCAATTTCAATGGGTGGTTGTTACTTGTTAGTGATCTGATTTGCTTCTCAATGGCAATGATGGTTTATGTCCATTACTCCCCCTTATGATGGCTTACATACTTACCCTCCACATGAAAGGTCCCCCCCGCCTCTTTTCTTTGGGGGGGGGGGGGGGATGTGCATTGTATAGTATTTTTTACTACAAAAACAAGATATTTATGACATGTGAGAATTATCGGGATGAATTGAACAACATAAAAATTCAGACAAAATATTTGTGTTTGATAATATCTTATTGATTTTGGATTGAATGAATTGAACAAAATAAATCTAAATTCAGGTTAAAATTGAATTACGACCAATAAATAGAAAAAAAAAAACTTGCGTTAGGTTTAGGTTGTCCTCGTGTAGATTGTGTTAGGTTTAGATTATGAAGGGGAGCCTTGGAGCAACGGTAAGGTTGTCTCCGTGTGACCAAAATGTCACGAGTTCGAGCCGTGAAATCAGCCACCGACAAAATCAGATTAAGTTGCCTACAATTCACCCATTGGGGTGCGGCCCTTCCCCGGACCATGCGTGAACGCGGGATGCTTGTGCACCGGGCTGTCATTTTAAATTTAGGTTGTGTTTGGTAGGGGGAAAATCATTTTCCCATAAAATCATTTTCCATGAAAAATATTGTTCCAAGAAAAATAATTTTCCACTTACATTCTCAGCTGTTTGGTATAATGGAAAACCATTTTCTTTCCACTTCATTTTTTGCTATTTGATAGAATGAACCCTCTGCTCTCACTTCATTTCTTTTTACCATCAACCTCTTCCTCTGCTTACTGCTCTTACCCGACCCAACCAACGAATTCTACCTCTCTCCCCTCTTTAAAATCGAACCCAAAACTTCAGTAAGAAATATACCCGATAATTAACTCAGGAAAAAATAGAGTCAACATTAATGAATTTCAGTTGTTCCACTATTCCCAAGGATTACCCAGTTGACTTTGAGTGATATTAAATCCAGATTAAAAAAAAATGACGAATAGGGAGACGATGGATGTCTCAGATTGCGAAGTTCTTCAAAGGGGCAACAGTAACAAGGTCAGAGAACTTAAGAAATAATTGCAAAGGTTGACGATGGAAATTATCGATGAAGATGATGAACATGAAGAAGAGGTGGAGAATAAGAGACAAAATGAGAGTGAAAATACAGTGATTCTGGGCTTAATTAAAAGAAAATATAACGAGAGACAAAATTGGGTAACAAAAATCCGGCCTGGAAAATGATTTTCCCTACTTTTTCAAGGGGAAATAATTTCCTTCAAATTGGGTAAAATAACTTTCCCCTAAAAATGACTTTTCCCTCCTTATTTTACCAAACGGCGTAATTAAAATAAAAAAATTATTTTTCGAAAAAATTATTTTTTCCTCTATCAAGCACACCCTCAGAATTTTGCCGAAAATTTCCTTTTGACTATTGTTGATACTTTTTCGCGTCACAGCAAATATAAGTGATCAGATCATACAAACCATTATCAACACTAAATACAGTGAAACAACATGTGACATCTATTATTTTTTAAATAATACTCTACTGCTTGAAATTTATTTAAATGAATTGGCTAATATAATAATCGTATTTAAAACGATAAGAATGTCGATGATCAAAAGGAGCTCACCATTAGATGTCTTTGGGTTTATGTAGAAATGGTCATTTCTTCTAATTATCATTTTCTGAACTAAATTAGTAATATTTTACTAAATTAAGTTCTATTTTATATGGCAAAACAGTCATACATGAATGTTGTTACTACTTGTCTTATCATACAAGATACTATACATTAGTATTAAATATGTTATCCGTACATAAGTTTTACTCAAATTATAATATAAGTTACCTCACGGTCTTAATTTAATTACATACTTTGACAAATACGCATATCTATGAAGGAGTTTAGTAAAAAAGACTTACTTTCTCCATCTCAAAATCATTATCAAGAAATATTCATTATCTAGGCCCATAATGCCATCAAAGTTTTGACTTTGAAACAACTATTGGTTTTTTTATCAACTAAAAAAAATTAATTGAACCATAAAGAATATATTTAATGTTTACATCTATGTATTACTGAAATTTAGCAATAAAACTTATAAATATGAAACTAAAGGAATATTTAACAAATGTATCTTTATCATATAGTATATCAGAATTATTAACGTCCATAATTTTTAAAAGATTAATCACTCACCAGTGTTTAGATTTATTTTTTTTTTGGCTCGAGGGGGGAGGGTTGGATACAATTTTCAGTTGTGGTCTTTATTGATTACATTAAATAGCCTACTGAATGGATGAAGAAAGTTTCTCCTGAATTTTAGATTCAATAATTATTTTTCAAATGCATATTTTCATTTCACTGGGGTATAAAAGAGAAAAAGGGGCTATAAAACAAGCAAAAGCTAATTAATTGCATAAATATAAAAAAAATTAAGCAAATAATTGGAGATATTCATAACAATGAGTATATACAAAAGAAATGAAATGAAATGAGGATATATCGTTATATGGTTGTACCAATAATACTGTATTTGTTTTAAAGGATATGTTTTTCAAGGACATAAACCTATCTTAATCACATCTAGGCACACAAAAAAGAACACTTTTATTGTAGTACTCAATTTTATTTTATTTTTTTGTTTTTTTTTGGTGGGCGGCGGCCAACAAGGGGGAAAATGGGCAGGTTACGTAGGGTAAGGACTACAAAGTAGGGTTCCTTTTGTAGGCCAATGAACAATAGATGAAGGATCTTGTGACACATATATAAATGGACAACTAGGATGATAGGCATATCTAAGGTAAAGAGTCCCTCGTTTGCTAGAACTCCATCACATTCAAAGAAGATTTGGAGATTGTCATTTATTCGCCCATATGTTGAGCTTTTGAAGATAAGTACTACAATGCCTTTTTATTGGGAAAAAAATGCATAAACTCTTATGACCATGGGTAAATTTTGATCTCAACTTCCTTTTGATAGATGACTTCTTAAACTTTTTTCTATATTATTTGGTATTACATTTTTTTTGCTATTTACAAATAAAAAACAACTCTTATAGGATATAGGAACTTTAAATATAATTTTTTTTAAAATTTTAATAATTTTTACTTTGGGAAATTTGGAAAATAATAATCTGGCATTCAGAAATAATAATATGGCATTTAGAAATAATTTGAAAAAAATAATCATATTTGATTGCCAATACAAGGTCAACCCGTTCACGACATTTCTCTCCTCATATGCCTTAGGGTTCTAGTGAAAACCCCTAGCCATCGGTCATCGGTGTGAGAGTCTTCACCCTCGATCTCCTTAGGGTTTTGGCCATTGTAGGGCTCCTCTGAGTGAACAGGAATCACCAACATCATTTGGTTTGGATTGGCTCGGCGAGTGCTTGTACTTTGGATTGAATTGAGCCAACCTGGCGAATGACTTAGTAGAAGAATGGAAGCCCCTCAATCTTACTGAGGCAGAAGATGAAGTTATTGAATTCGCTCCAGACCAAGGGGACGAAGTGCAAGCACAGGTATCCCTTTGCCTAGTTGGTAAACTCTACACATTGAATTCTTTAAACCTAGAAGCATTGAAGCAAACAATTAGGAATATCAAGAAACCGTCCCATGGCTTGGTCATCAAGGATCTTGACCATAATCTATTTGCATTCCAGTTCTTTTCGGCGAGTGACAGAGATTACTTACTGGAAGAAGGCCTTTGGGCCTTTCATGGACACATCCTTCTATTGAAAGAGCTTGACATCCATGAACAACCTTCTAACACAGAATTCACGACTGCATGGTTTTGGGTGGAGATTTATGACCTTTCGATGAGTATGCGCAACCTGAAGTTCGTGGAAATGCTAGGGAGCAAAATTGGTTGGTTCATTAAAGTTGACAAGACCGATATTCTTGTACCCTCTAAAGCTCCCAAAAAAATCAAGGTGGACTGTGACCTCAAGAAGCCTTGTGTCGGGGTCTCATGCTAAAGATGAATGGTACTCCCTCATGGTTCAAAATGAAATATGTTAAATTGCAGGACTTTTGTCAAGCATGTGCTTGCTTGGCCATGTATACCAACACCGTGAGCAATATGACGCTAGACTAACCAAATCCGATCTTCAATACAGGTCATCACTTAGAGCGACACCGGTGAAAAAGAAGGCCAAAGAACAAGAGAGGGAAATCCTCCAAGAAAGACAACGCTTATTAGGGTTGCGAGATAGGAAACAGAACAGTATGGCTAGAATAAGGTTGAACTTTGACAAAACTTCCCCAACCGTGATGAACATTGATGAAATACCCATTGTGGTGGAGCGCGACCTAGCCAAAAGGAAAACAGACAATGCACCTGGACCACACCAACGAGCAAAGATCCGTCTTATGGAGGCTACTATCTCAAAAGGTACTGGCATTGAACAAGCGGCGGAGGTCACTAAGCAACCCCATCGACAATCATGGGTCTCCTATGTATCAATTGTCGGGGTCCCAGCAAACCCCAATCAGTTAAGAACCTCCAACGTATTTATGGAATGTGTAGGCTGAGTGTGGTGTTCCTTTCCTAGATGAAACTGACTACTACGGAAATGACTTTGTAAAACACTTTGATGATTTTGAGGGTATTTACGTGGACTATAGAGGCCATTCTGGCGGCCTCGATTTGCTATGGAGGAAGTACCTCCAAGTATACCTTCTGTCTTGCTCGTCACATCATGTGGACATCTCAATCAAATGGCATTCCAACGATTCACAGTGGAGGTTCACAGGAGTTTATGGTTGTCTCGAAGCCCAAAACAAGTTAAAAACGTGTGATTTGATCCTAGACTTAAAGCACCAGTCATGTCTTCCTTGGCTCATTGGAGGAGACCTTAATGAAATTCTTTTTAATGTTGAAAAAAAATGCGGTCCTATGAAATCTCCTATTGTCCTCGACTCTTTCAGAGCGGCTCTGGACTCATGCGACTTATATGACCTCGGTTTCATGGGACACGAATATACCTAGTGGAATAGGCAAGAGGGATCAGGCTCGGTAGAGGAGAGACTCAATAGATACTGTGCCAATTCGGATTGGAGCACGCTTTTCCCTAATGCAAGGGTTTCTCACTTCGACGATGACTTTTTTGATCATCTCCCCACCATACTAAATTTATTCGAGAGCCACAACGAGAGAAAAAAATCTAGGAGACAACGGTTTGTGAACTTCTGGGCACTTGATCATAGATGTACCAAGGTCGTAAATAATGCATGGATGCGGTTTGGAAGCTCTGACCCAACGAAACAGTGCTTAGAAAAAAATCTCTCGCTGTATGAAAGACCTTGTTGTATGGAATAAGGACACCTTTTGTGACATTCAATATGCCATAAGGAACCTCCAACACAAGCTGAAGATCACGACTGACCCCAGTGCACGGAAGTGGCTCTTTGCGGAAATTAGTGACTTGAGGAAAAAAGAGGTTCTATTGTGGCAACGATCCAGAGCGGAATTTTAAAAATTTTAGCGACCGCAACTCAGCCGGGTTCCATAAGAAAGCGAGCCACAGGAAGAATGTAAATCACATTACCAAGCTCAACAATCCTTATGGAACCATATGCACTAAGGCCGATGACCTTGAGAAGATAGTTATGGACTTTTAAACGAATCTATTCTCGCCCAATGGTTCTATAAATATAGACGTGGTTATTGATACTATTCAACCGAGGGTATCCGCAGTCATGAACACCTTTTTTATGCAAACAATATACCTTGAAAGAAATTCACCAAGCACTGCATGAAATGCACCCGAGCAAAGCCCTCGACCCCGATGGCTTCAATCCGTTTTTCTACCAAACATTCTGGCCCACGGTGGGTGGCGATGTTACTCAAGTCGTGCTCAATATCCTGCATGGGGGTACATGCCACCATCCCTCAATCACACCCACATCGTCTTGATTCGTAAAAAGCACAATCTGAATGATATAAGCGACTTCAAATCGATCAGCCTTGCTAATGTGCTTTACAAGCTAATCACCAAAGTAATTACAAACCGCCTAAAAGAACGCCTACCTCACATTATCTCCGAGAATCAGAGCACGTTTGTTCTCGACCATATGATCACAGACAATATCCTTATTGCTTTCGTGATATTCCATGATATGAATGTGCATTCCAGAGCCAAAAAATTGGGGGATGGCACTAAAACTTGACATGTCAAAGACATTTGATAGCGTTGAATGACCTTTTCTACAGGCCACTATGACTAAGCTAGGTTTTGATGCTACTTGGGTCAATCTAGCTATGAGATGTGTGGAATCCGCAACATTCTCATTTGTCATCAATGGGGAGCCCAGAGGATTGGTTCGGCCTAGTACAGGAATCAGACAGGGTGACCCAATAACACCTTATTTGTTCATATTTTGTGCTGAAGGCCTCTCCTATCTCCTGAATGATGTTGTTTCTCATAACATGTTGCATGGTTACTCTATATGTGAGGAAGCTTCGCCCATTTCCCAGCTGCCCTTTGCGGACGACTCTATTATTTTTTGTAATGCAAATAAAGCGGATGCCAAAGTGATCAAATCCCTTTTACAATCCTACAAAGCATCCTTGGGCCAAAAGGTCAATATTAATAAATCAAATGTCATGTTTGGTAAAGGGACAACACAGGATAGGAGAGATGTAGTAATGCTTACTTTGGACATTAGAAAAGTTCTATCTTATGATAAATATCTTGGGTTGCCAACCAGAATTGGTCGTTCAAAAAGTCGAGCTTTCATGCTCCTAAAAGATCGCATCTGCAAGCCTATTAATGGATGGTTGAGTAAAAAGCTATCGTGGGCAGGACGGGGAGGTGCTTGTAAAGGCGGTTGCCCAGGCCATCCCTACCTTCGCTATAAGTGTTTTCAAACTGCCAAGGAACTTTACTCAGTCTATCTAATTAGCTATATGCAATTACTGGTGTGGACATGACAATGGAAAGTGCAAAATTCACTGGATATATGTGGATAAGCTTCTCAAAAGCAAATTTTTGTGAGGCCTTGGTTTTCGGGACCTTAAAGCGTTCAATCTGGCCTTGTTGGCAATGCAATTTTGGCGTCTACTTCATGCGGAGCACTCTTTAGTATTTCAGATTCTCAAAGCCAAATATTTTCCAAACTGTGGACTACTTGACGCAAATTTGGGATCTAAACCCAGTTTCACGTGGAGGAGCCTTTTCCAGAAGGGATGGGTAGTCGAGAAGGGTTCTCAATGGATAGTGGGAGATGGTTGGTCTCTCAACATATGAGATTCTAAATGGATACCTGGACCAGACTCATTCAAACTGCTTACACCAGTTAAGCGCAAAGCTCGCCTTCTACGCGTGGCTAATTTGATCGACAACCATAGCGCCTCATGGGATCACTCTATGGTAAATGCTCTTCTCCTCCCGGTTGATGTTCTTCTTCATGCATTTATGCTCTTCATGACCCAAAGACACCCTAACATGGCATTATTTGAGCACTAGGTAGCTCACGGTCAAGATGGCTTATCAGTTCACTGTTCAACGTAAAGATCAAGCCTCTCTAGCTCTAGCTTCGACTCTGTGAAGAACTTTTGGAAAGTTATATGGTCCCTCCATATTCCCTCGAGGAAGAAAATGTTCGTTTGGCGTGCATGTCTGGACTCTCTACCATCTAAAGCTGCACTTGCCACAAAACTCCACGAAGCTAATACCCGTTGTGAGCTATGTGGGGTGCCTTTTGAAACCTCTATGCATGTGCTATTTGAGTGCCGCATTTTGTTGACATCTGGTCGAGCTATTCATTTGCAGACTTCGTGCAAAACAGCTACTTCAGGATTGTCATGGACACAGTAGACGAGATTAGACATGTGCATAAAAGCAAGGTTAGTGATTTTGTCGCAATCTTATGGTCATGCTGAAACTCGCGGAACGACTTCATTTTCCACGGGACTACCTCAAACCCCTCTAAGGTTATCTCCAAAGTGCTTGACTTTGTTAAGGAATTCCAGGAAGTTACAGCTGAATCGTCCATCTCCCCTGTGCGCCCAAGTACTACATGGAAACCGCCTCTGACAAGGTATGTAAAAATCAATTTTGATGGTGATAAGCTGGGAGATTGGAGACGAAGGTGGGGAGTTGTAGGCTGAGACTCAAATGGGAACATTCTCTTCTCGACAGTTTACCAATTTGAAGGCTTCGATGGCCCTGAACATGAGGAAACTCTAGCTTGCGCCTTCGCTCTAAGACAAGCATCAGAAAGGGGCCTCGAGCAGATCATTGTCGAAGGAGATTGCTACAACATCATTTCCAGTTTATAGAAAAACTCATACCGAAACACGAAAACTGGCTTTTTTTTAGGGATATATTAAGTTTGATTAATAAATTTGATTTTTGTAGTTTTTCGCATGTAAAGAGGCGGGAAAATAGGGTCGCTCACGCCCTTGCCCATCTCTAGCAATATTCCTCATCATATCGGGTATGGCTAGGAGGTGGCCTACACCAGCTTCTGATCTGGTCTTGGAAGATCTTGTATATGTTTATGATGATTAATGGAATTTCCCCCATCTCTATCCAAAAAAAAAAAAAACCAATCACTCGGAGCTTTTGGCTTATTTATTTTTAATAAGCTATACTAAGAAAAATAGATCATAGTGTCCTCATTCCAACTTACTGCTAGCTAGTTTTTTAAATGTATCATTATTAAGGATAAATGAGTGTAAAATTCAGACTATTAAAAAATATTTCTAAAGGTTAGATTATTAAATTTTACATTTCAAATTTAGATTATTAAAATCTGAAAATCCAATATGCGAATAACCGATTGTCCATACTCGAAGTTTTAATTACTAGTCTGGACCCGTGCTTTTCACGGTGTATGTTTAAATAAACATTTTGTAGATATGTTATCGAAATAATAAATGAATAGTTATGGTAAACATGATTAATATTATAATTTAGAGGAAATAATGGAAAAACTCAATGAAAAAGTTAAGTATACAAACACTTCGTGCATAACTAATGAGATTATTTGAAAACTATATAATTGTGAAAAAAGTCTATATAAGTATAATGGAGACAATAGATAGTGAACTTGTTACAAAGTATGCTAAATAGAGTGATGATAAGTCAATTTATGACGTCAATGGCAAAAAGCCCACATCCTTTTCTTGTTGGTGAGTAAAAATTTATGAAGTCGTTAATTCTCTAGTGAAGTTAGGTAGAAACTATTTTAAAGTCGGTTTAGTTTTAGTTTCGTATGTAACACAAATAAAATTTGTCTTTCAACGAAAATAATTTGAACATTATATTTATGCTATTATATAACTTTTTTGGCTATTTAAAGTGGTTCATGAGGGGGTGCTAATATAATTATGTATTCATAGTTTATACATTTGGTTTTTAGGTCAACGTAATAGTTTCATGGGTTTTGATATAAACTTCCAATGCCCTTATACTGTCTTGCAAGAGATGGGTTGAGTTCAGATTTGTGAGTTGAAATATTTCTTAGTTTGAAGTATTATGACGATTTGGGGCATTTTATTTTAAACGGTAAAATATTAATTATAATTTTAGGTGTTTTATGAAGAGAATTTGATTATTGGATTTGTATAGTTTAAAAGAAAACAAAAATTATTTCATTTTTTCTTATGCGTTAAATAGATTAGATTTTGGTCAATTTGTTTAAAACGTTAAAACATTAATTATACTTTTAAGATTTATATGAATTAAATATAATTATAAGAAATGTATGCTTTGAAAGAAAAAGAAAATATTTCGTTTATTTTCTTCTGTTAAATAGATTATATTAAATGTGAAAGAAATTCAGCTTCATGGGCCTAATATGATGATCGTGTTTTATTTTTTAATTTTTTTTTATTTCACGTTCAACCCTTGCAGTATGCTATATTATGCTTACAATATGTAATTTTTTAGCACAATCCTTACATATATACGATCATAATTAATATTGACTATGTTATCAAATTCAAAGAGAAAGATAACAACGGCGATAATGACAATGAAGACAACAACAACAACAACAATAGTGATAATGGAAATAATTATGGTATTTCTATTATCTTTAGTAATACATGCTCTATGTATATTTGTATAAAAAAAACAAAATAATAATAATAATCATGAAAATCAAAAATGTTTATTATTTCTATATAAATGTTTATATTATATTATGTGTTAATAATAAGGTGTTACATAAGGTTTTACGGCTTGTTCAGTAATTATAATTTAGTTTTCTTAAGTTAAAACTTATAAAATATGAACTTATTCTATAATAATGAAATAATAAAAAAATTTATATCCATTATAATCTCCTAATCTCTCTTTGATAATTAGACGATCATAATTAATATTGACTATGTTATCACATTCAAAGAGGAAGATAACATTGTCGATATCGACAATGACAACAACAACAGTAATAATGAAAATAATCATGAAAATTGTATTTATTATTCTATTATCTCTAATAATACATGCTTAAATTTATATTTGTATTGAAAAATACAAAATATTAATAATAATAATGGAAATAAAAAACGTTTTGGTCCGTAGGAACCACAAAGGGTAATACAATATAATGAGAGATGAGCGAATAGAACTTAAAACCTAATATATCCAGTACAAAGTACAATACAATGAGGGAGGGGGGAATCGAACCTGAGACCTAATGTAGCCAGTAAAAAGGGACAATATAATGAGGGAGGGACGAATAGAGCTTGAGACCTAATATGTCCATTAAAAAGTACAATACAATAAGGGAGGGGGGAATCGAACCTGAGATCTAATGTACCCAGTAAAAAGGGAGAGATTGACGATTATCAAGATAAATCTAGGGGCTGAGATTGCCTAAGATTTTGATCAACGGTTGTGAAGTTTGGATTAATGAAAAGCTTGGATTGAGGGAGATAAACATTTTTAAGTATCCACTCATTCTAACATTTGTAAGATAAAGATTTTATGTTCATCTCATAGATTTATTATTTTTCTTTCTTTGTTAGGGGTAAATTTATTGAAATGAGTGAAAAATTAAAGCGAAAATTGGTATATTCATTCGTTCATTGATTCATTCATTGTGGAAAATGACACATCTTAGGAGGAGAGAGAGAGATAGGGGGGGGGGGGGCCGCTTCACTCTTTTCCACACCTGAATGTCGGCTCCGAAATTCACTGCGTCTCAACTCTGAAATCTCTCGATCTCAAATCAGGAACAAAATTGAGGAAGTACGCCACTCTCTCCCTCTTTTTTCTCCACCGCATATCCTTTCACAAACTCCATTACCTTTCTCCAATCACCTTTCTCTTTCTTCTTCCTCCAAATCATTCACATTTTTGTTTTTCTATTTTCTCTCTCTTGTATCTTCCCCAAGCCTTGTCGCATTCTTCGGCTGCCGGAAAATCCGACCTTTTTGCTGTTTCCCCATCCCCTTCAATCGGAATTTGTCTGCAATCTGGGATAAGATTTAAATCAAGCCAATTTTCGAGTTCTAGGGTTCCAAGATCCTTAGTTTTATTGGGTTTCTTTTGGTTCTTCTAGTAATGTAGGCAAAATTCTTTGTTGGGTCGCTTTTATTTGGCTAGTATTTCGTGATAGTCATTCTGGGCGTTGAAATTCAAGATATCCTCTTTTTGGGTAAGCTTTGGATTTTGATATTATTTCGGGGGATCTTTGTTGTGCTTCACTTCCGATTATAAGCTGCATTGGTAATTTGGTATTATTCAATATTCACCGCAACGGATCTTAGAGATTCACAGAGGAACTGTTTCCAATTATATGCTGCATTCGTTGATAGGCAAAGGAATAATAATAATACGCCGTTGTGGGATGAAAGTTTTGAGGGTGGTATGTGTAGGGTAGAGAAGAGTGAGGTAAGAAATAGGAGAAAATTGGAATGGGGATGAAGATTGTAGTGAGTGATAAGGGGAAGGAGAAGGGGAAATCAAAGGGCTCATTGGGTTCAAATGTTGGGTCATCTTCATCTTCGAGGGCGAAGATGAAGCTGTGGATGGTAAGGGCAACAACTTCGGTTTTGCTATGGACTTGTTTTGTGCAATTGACCACTTTAGGGGATGTTTGGGGCCCTAGAGTTTTGAAGGGTTGGCCCTCTTGTTTCTCTCAGGAATCAGCCATGGATCTCAAGTTGCCCTCAGCTGTTTCTGTGCCGCCACGTGTTCTTCCGCCCAAGAGTGAGTTCCTTCTCTCTATATTGGTTGAAAGAATTTGTGGGCAATTGATACTTGATGATCTTTGTATCAACCTTGTGATTGATTATCTTTGTTATGATTATTGCTGGTGTTTGTAGGATTTGGATTGTGTTTTTAGCTTGGTGCGTTCATGGAGATATATTTATGAGTTTTTCCACCCACAAGAATTGTAGTTAGTACAAATTGTTGAACTGAATCTTTTCTGTAATTCTGTTTGCTTGGTTTGACATAATTTTGCATTGAAGTAATGCTACAATGTTGTTACTGATGGCTTGGTGCTTGGCTGTTTTATTGGTTGGTTGGTTCGTTTGTTTGTTATAGATTTTGATGGTCAAATCAAATTTGAACGGGAAGTATGGAACTATTTTGCTAACTATATGTCCCTGGATTGCTGTCTTTCCTTTTATGTTTAATTGCTTTGAGAAATGTGTTGTCTGTGTTATAATATCTTTCCTTTGACGTTCTTGTGTGTTTATTATGTGTGGCCTCTGCTGTACTGGGCTCTCAGTTTAGCCAAATTCCCCATCCCACTCCACTTTCTTTCCCTGAGGTAATCTAAGTTCTATGTTGTTGGCAGGGGTTTATAAGAACAATGGTTACCTAGTGGTTTCATGCAACGGAGGACTTAATCAAATGCGTTCAGCAGTGAGTGTTATAGCTGTTCTCAGTTTTTGTTATAGTTCCTTTTGAACATGAATCACCGAACTCAGCCTATTTATTCCTACTTGTTGCAGATATGTGATATGGTTGCTATTGCAAGATACCTTAACGTCACTCTTATAGTACCTGAGCTTGATAAGACATCTTTCTGGGCCGATCCTAGGCATGTTATTGTCTTATTTTCTTGTATGCTATGTAGTCTCTGGAAAATAGTTCCACTTTTTCTTGGGATTGACTGTTTTAGTCTCTGTAGTGTGTGAATCACCTGATTGAACTTTGTTTCGTACAACAGTGAATTTCAGGACATATTTAATGTGGATCATTTTATCACATCCTTGAGAGATGAAGTGAGGATCCTTAAGGAGTTACCCCCTAGGCTCAAGAAAAGAGTGGAGCTAGGACGAGTCTATACTATGGCCCCTGTTAGTTGGTCTGATATATCATACTACCGTAATCAGGTTAGACTTGATCTTCCAACTTGGTGGCATGATGGTTTTTGCAGACTGTTGCTTGTACAATGCTTCAATGTTTATGTCGCTTTTGTGTGGTGAATACAGATACTACCTTTGATACAGAAGTATAAGGTTTTGCATTTGAACAGAACGGATGCTCGGCTTGCAAATAATGGTCAACCGTCAGAAATTCAAAAGCTTAGATGTCGAGTGAACTTCAGTGCTTTGAGATTTACTACACAGATTGAGGAACTGGGAAGAAGGGTTGTCAAACTGTTGCGACAAAAAGGTCCCTTCCTGGTCCTTCATTTGAGATATGAAATGGACATGTTGGCATTTTCTGGGTGTACACAGGGCTGCAACAGTGAGGAAGTGGAGGAATTGACCAGAATGAGGTATGCTTATCCATGGTGGAAGGAAAAGATCATAAATTCTGACCTGAAAAGGAAAGACGGTCTCTGCCCATTAACGCCGGAGGAGACAGCTTTGGCACTTAGGGCTTTGGACATTGATCCAAATTTTCAGATATACATTGCAGCTGGTGAAATATACGGTGGAGAGAGGAGAATGGCGAGTGTTGCGGAGGCTTATCCAAAGCTGGTGAGTTTATGGTGGCTAGCTTAATCTCTCGTTCATTTTTGGCATATGGTTGTGAATTTGTTTCAAAGCCCTTCATGCTATTTTTTCTTCGTCACAACAGGTGAGGAAGGAGACATTATTGAATCCGGAAGATTTAAGGTTCTTCCAAAATCACTCCTCCCAGATGGCTGCATTGGATTATCTTGTTTCACTTGAGAGTGATATCTTCATTCCTACTTATGATGGAAATATGGCCAAAGTTGTCGAGGGACATCGCAGGTATACTTCGTGAAATGAAATTAAGATAACCTTGATTGGGTACTGCATAATGTATTTTCTTTACGTACTTTTAGAATGATCGTGGTGTGACAACTTTGACTCACAGCAAACTAATTCAATACCCCGGACTCCCACTTAGGGAGTGTTTAAGGTGATTAGGGTTACATGTACACAACTTTATCCTTGTATATTGACTTACAATTTTCTTAAACCCAAGAAATGACTGTTATATGATGGTTTCTAGGGCCCTCCTAGGCCTTGGGCGTACTTCCTGCCCTATGCAAACCTTTCCTTTGCCCAGTGGTGGTGATACTTGTGGCCATTGTTCTTCGTGTTGCAAAGTGTCTTTGAATGTTTTGATTTCTGTACAAATCCAAAACCATACCTAGAGTACTGCCTAGGTGGGGTATCGGGAGTGTCACATGTGGCGACTTTATCTTTACTGTTGAGAGACAGTTTCCCTGGGACTCGAGATTAATAATCAATGATTGCCTTCTATTTCATAAAAGAAGTGGAGGACAATTTAAATTTACAAGGCATTTTGCTTTAGTGCACTATCATCCAAGACGGAAAAATTTCCTAGAAGAATATTTCGTGTTATTAGAAAAGTGGGAATATAGCTTTTCATTTGTACATCATAATAACTGATGCTATTATCTGTTTGACCAATCCATGCAATCATCTGAAATGTAAGGATCTTGCTGGCATTTCAGATACCTTGGATACAAGAAAACTATATTATTGGACAGGAGGCTTTTGGTTGACTTGATAGACAGATATACTGCTGGGTCAATGGGTTGGGATGAGTTCTCAACTGCTGTAAAGCTTGCTCATGCACATCGTCTAGGACAACCGACTAGGAGAGTCGTGATCCCTGACAGACCAAAAGAAGAGGACTATTTCTATTCCAATCCCCAAGAGTGTCTCCAACTAGATGAACCATTAAATGGCATTTGATCGATCTATACATGGGGATTGGACAATGTGTTTCTTCTATGATTTTATGGAAGCAAAATCAGACAAGGGACAATCTTCATGGGACCAACATTGTTCGGACGTAGCCTCTTGAAGGAGCAAAGCCTTCGCAGCCACACACATCTGGGTGAAAACTGGAGAAATTTGTGAAAGCAACAGAGCAGCTAGGAGTCTTTGCCCCTGTGAAGATGCTAATATTCCAATTCTTGTACATACAACACAGCCCCACCGCTTACCGGGGTGAACTTAGAGGCATTTATGTGAACCCAACCCATTGTTTTGATTAAATTGTGAGGCTTTTTAGATAGATTGCTAGTTGTGTACTCCTTGCTTTAGGGATCTATACCCACTGTGAAGTGATCTTCTACACGAACATGAATGTTACAATTATAGAAAATTCATCAAAGCTATCCATTATGAAGTTGACCATATGTATTTTTCGGGGTTATCATTGCAAGTGGTGTACAAATTTTAGTGGGGTTTATCTGAATACGAAAGCCCAATATTATAGTGCTAATGTCACCAGCACACCTTTTGGCTGGGAAAATCAAGGAAAATTGGTGGACCATCCATGACCATGTGTTCCCTTGTTCTTCCCATGTTTGACATGGGTTATTCGTTGGCCCCAGTTTGATTTGACTAATTTTTCCTAGTCCTAGTATTTATGCCATGTAATCTGATGAATTGCAACATCACTTCTCATGCATAAAAAAACAATAACATGCTTTTCTGTCACTAAAACCACTCCTAAATGTGCCAAATATATACCAAACAACATTTCTATGCACTTTCATAATTTTGTCATCCGGAGATGATGAAATTTATTCACTCAAATGAAAAATATAACAATGCTCATGTGCCGCAAATTATATTGCCCTTGAACACGTTAACTTTATGTTCAGAAGAATTGCTTACTAAAACATATAACAATGCTGATTAGGATATGACTAACTGAGCATTGTTTTATATCTTCCTGAGCAAACCTTTGCAATAATTGTTCACCTTTGGTGAACATGATTGCATATTTTGGTGAGCAAACCTCTCAAATATACAGTTTTGACTATCCACATAGGAGGACAATATAACATCTGGGATTCTGAATGTATCTCGCGTCTTGATATCAAAAAGCTTATCCAAATATATTAATTTCTGTTGACTTTGTTGGAGATTCATTGACATCGCATATTTGCTAAAAGTGGACATTTTCTTTATTTAAGAAAAATTTTGCTATGGCTGTCAATTAATTCAATAGGGGAAGTCTTTAAGAGTTGTTACTAAACACTTTGATTCAAATTCTACTACATCAACCTTTACGCTACCCAAAAAAAAAGAAAATTAATTAATGCAATGGATAGTTTTACGTCAGACCTTTTTAAGTATAAAACACTTTATAGAATTTCATATTTGGTAATTATGGAAACCCTAAGAAAAGCAAAGGCAAAAAAAAATCGAAGTTGGTCATATTTTTTATTTGTGATTCCTAAGTGGGGAAAAAATAATCATGGTAATTAGTTTCTCTTGATAAATTATACGGAAAAGAACTCAAACAATATATATTATTTGAATAACACCGATACTTATTATAAATTCAAAACTTCTTTTTTTTTTCAAAAAAAGAAAAATTGCAAGCTGATTTAAATTTCAAAAAAAAAATCATAAAAGTCAATTTAGTACAAAAAACCATTTTTCGTGCCTGTAATTCCACACTTCATTCTCAAAAGTTAGTAAGCAATGCAGTGAATTCAATGCCGATTGATGATTTTGAATGCTTGTGCCTACATTTGCTCAGCAGCACTATGATGGATTGAATTTTAGGGGCCTGTCTGACAAACAACAATTAGTTGGTAGTTGTTAGCTGTTTGTATTCGTTGTTAGGTGTTAACTGTTAACTACTTATATTAGCTGTTTGAATCAATTGTTTATAGAAAATTATTTAGTAAAATTAGTTATTTTTGACAACGTTGTGAACAAAAAGATAATTTTTCAAAAAGTTCATACAATTAGCCTTTTCAAATAACTTTTTGGACCAAAAACTCTTCTAAAACACTTTCTTACCAAAGACTTAATTAGTGTTTTGATTTGGTCAAATAACTATTTTATTCAAAAAATTATTTTTTGGGTCAAAATTTTTTTCAAAAAGCTGTTACCGAACATCTTGAAAGATACGTGGGAATGTTTGTATACAGCGAGATCTCATAATACAACAAGAACCCAAAAGGCACACAATTTGACAACAAAATTACTCAGGGGCATTTGTCCGAATCTTCCAAAGCTAACTCAAGCTCATTAGTCTCCCAAAGTTAACCTATAATAATTAATATTAATATTCCAACCAAATCACTAAAATCCCCCCTCCCCTTCAAGAAAAAAACCCTCATATTAGAATTAGAAAGCTAAAAGCCTAACTAACAAGATGCTACTAATTGAACTTATTTTTATTACTTTTGAGGTGGGTAAATTATCCGCTTACTAAATATCTATATATGAAATTGATCTCTCTACTAGCAGAATTAATCAAACAGATAACACAGTTGGCATTAGAATCTCCTCAAATTCCACACTGATATAGAACCCAATCAACCCACCGTAAATCGTATCATTATAGTAGACCTCTATATATGACAATTTATGCTAAGTATGTCGGGGATGAGAATAAAGTAGGGTTACAATAGAACACTTTTCTTGATCAAAAAAATAAAATAACAGTTTTCATTTGGTGACTTATCTTACCAAGTGGTGTTAATTTTGTCATAATTACCTTTTGAGGTGGTCATATCATCTACACACGAAATTACTGCATTGCCGTTATTATCCTGCCTGTAGTTGGAGGGAAAACTCAGTTGAAATTGTTGGGAACCATGCTTGACAAGGAAGCTTCCCAAACACAAAAATCATGTTGTAGCTAAACCCCCTTTGCGGTCATTCAAAATTGGTAAGGAAAGAAGCAGGTGATGGTGGGTTCTAAACTGCGAATGTGGGGAAGAGATGTTGTAATTGTGTAGAATTGGGGGATTGAAGGAGGAACTGAGGGTTGGGAAATGGTTGTGAAATTGAATGAAATTGAGCTATGGAAGCCGGGTAAGCGAAGTTGATCATGAGTACTGGTCAGGGAAGAAGTTGTTATGCAGTGGAAGGACATTTCATTAAAAAGACGGGATTCCTTCTTTGCATTGCAAACTTGTTAGATTGTTATAAGTGAAAAGGTAATGTAATTATTGTGGGTTCCTTTCATATGTAACTTATGAAATGTAGAAATTTCCCGCTTTTATGTAAGTAATGTAAAGTGTAATATACAAACTTATGAAGGCATGCAATGTAAGATTAGGATTGGGGGTGTTGAACTAGATGTAGGAGAGGTAGGGTTTGGTTAGATGGGTTTACTTACGGCTTAAACGAAATGAATGTTTGTAATTGTACTGTGTGGTTATGGTATGGAGTTACTGATGCTTGTGATGAAAATTTTCCTTAATTGATATGCACATGTTGATTAAGTAATACACTTACTTTTCAAACTTTTCATGTGGTCATTGAAAGTGGTTAACCTAGAATGGTGTATTCTATAACCTAGGTTAATGTTGAATGAGAGGTTGTTGTAATTGTACTGTGTGGTTGTGGTCTGGAGTTAGTGATGCATGTGTTGGAAAATTTCTTTAATTGCTATGCACAGGTTGATTAAGTAATACACTTATTCATTGAACTTGTCATGTGGTAATTTAAAGTGGTTAACTTGGAATGGTGTATTCTATACTCTAGGTTAATGTTAAATGAGAAGTTAGAGTTAGATGTATAGGGTCTGAAGTTGGCACTGTTGATGTTGTATTCCGTGTGTGGATTAGGCGATGACATACGTGTGTGAATTTGTAGTTGATTGGTGGGGTTGACCATAATGGAAGGACAAGATGCTGGTATACCATATGGTGGGGCTACGGAGACGACTTTATATGGGTGCTGGGGAGGATTTATAGAGGAAGGTGCAGGGGGGACTTACGTTGGCAAGGGGACACGTGTGGCTGAAGGAGAATATGGGTGTGCTTCAAGTGTTGAGGTTAGTGGAGGAGGCAATGGCGGAAGGCTGAAGGGGTCAGTTGTGGTACAGTTTGAAGTATAATCGAATAAAGTTATTACCATTTGGAAAGACCATTGACATTAGGAAGTTATGAAAGAGAACGACCATTATGTGTACATTTATGTGGTAGGGAGTGAAGACTCATGTGTGAAAAAGTTATAGGGCAATGGGGCTTTGGAACGGTGGTCGATAGTGGGTGGTTGTGATAATCTGGGAGGACTAGAGCAAGGACATTTGATACAAGTGGTATAGTTTGTGGTGAGGGAGGGGGAGTAGTTGCTAATAATATCCCAAGGCAAACAGCTTTGGTGCAGATGCATGTGTGGTGGTGGTCATTAACTGTGGTTGCAATGTAGCATTTGAAATATCTAATAACAAGTTCAGTGATTCAACTCTAGGTCTGAAGAGGATGTAGTAGGTGATTGTGTAGTGTCGCCTACATCGAGGTTGCAATTTGAGGCATACTAGAAGAGGATGCTAATATGGAAGAATGAAATAATATGGAGGGATTAAGTGTTTGCTAATGCTATTGACATATAGAAAAGTATATGGAAGTATGCCATAGCAAACAAATTTGAATATAAACATGTCAAAAATTGTGGACAATGCATTGTTGTGAAATGCATTGCAGAAGGATATGGTTCTATATGTGCATGAGGGGCCACCTAAAAATGGGTGGAATGTATGTGAAGGAGTTTGTTTCATGATGAGTGCATAGTGTGAGAGATAAATGCCAAATGAGGAAGTGGGGGAAAAGACGAATGAGAGCGAGCCTCCTTGCCAATCTAATTAAGAGGAAGGTTCGATTAAGTGTACACACACCTAAAAATATTGAAAGATTTGCAACTAGAGATGGGAATAAGGGTATCGTATATGCAGTGTTGGAGGGCCCGTGAGTATGTATGGGCGCTAGTAACCAAAAGACCGGAGGACCATTACAAGTTTCTTCCCTGAATGTGTGCACATATTTGTACGATGAATATGGACTTAAGAGCATTTTGCAAGTTGAAAGAATCCAATTAGGATTATATTTGTTGCATTAGAGTTTCACTGAATGAGTTCATCCTTGGATGTCGGAAGAGATTGTTTGTAGATGACGCACATTTGAGTGGGTCGTATGAGGGGACCTCAATTGCTGCAAGTGCTCTTATTGCGGATGACTAGTTATTTGATGTTACATATCCAGTTGTGTCTATGGAGAACAATAATGATTTGGTTGTGGTTTTTGACTATATTACGTGAATGTTTGCGTGGAATTCAACCTGTGATAATGAATAATAAGAACTAGTCATTACTATTTGATATGCCAAAGGTTTTTGGTCTGAGAACCACACTTATTTGATGTGCCCTTATGAAGGTAGAGTATGGAATAACAATGGACGAGCTTAGGAAATACAAGTGGGGTTTGGCAACCTAGGTGAAGTACAATGAACCTAAACGTTGGGTACCAGTCAAAATTCACAGAAAAAGGCGGGATATATTGAATAATGCAATAGACAGTTGGAACAACTTGATGCATTCATTGAGGTGTACGTCAATCTCGTGGCTAGTTATTAAACATATACAGAAGCTTGGTTTGAAAGTTGATGAGAGGAAGATGGAGGTGCAGAAGTATAGGAACAGTATCGATGACAAAATTCAGAAGAAGCTGATAAGGAAACATGCCAGCATTGCTTCAGTAGCAGATGTGCAGTTGTTTAACATAACCCTTGGCGAGTATGGTGCGCTGTTTACTTGTTAACCTTGCAAGAATGATATATAGTTGCAAGTGGTGGTAGTTTAAGAGGTTGTCGTGTGCCCATGTAATGACACTCGTTGATAGGAAGAAGTTATGGGGGTATGACTATGTGAGTGACTATTAGAAGGCACCAGTGCAAAGTACAATATACATGAACAGTATAAATCCAATGGAGATGCATGATTTCGCTACCACAGATTATGCATGATGCAACGGGCCTGGTGGTTGGTGGTGATTAGTTAGATGAGGAATATAACCGAAGGATCTTACTGCTAATAAATCCACATCTACAGGGTAGACCAACATAGAGGAGAATTGAATCTCAAAAGTACAACCTCAAAGTGAGGAGGTGCTCCAAATGCGATGATGTTGGACACTATAGGAACATGTGCAAGAATTTGCGTACTGATTTCAATGCAGATCACACATTTGATGTTGTCATTGTGGAGGACTTGTTTGCTGGAAATCAGTTATAGCGCACCACCAGGTAAGAAAGTGAAGGTAAGACTTGCATATTCAAAATATATGGAAGTACGTTACACAATATTTTGGAGTGAAGTTCTTGTATTGTGTAAGGGATGTGTGCTTATCATTGTTCATAATTTGAAGTTGTTTTCTCTATGTTTAACCCGCATTAGTGACTCCATAAGGATAGGTTGGTGGACACGAAGGCAGTACTTGGTTGGTATCATCTTTTAGAATGTCGGAATCTATGTCATGGTAATTATTATGATTGGACATTTTTGATGGCTTGCGTTAGTGTGCTGGATGTTGCTCAACGTCAGCTGCATTTATGAACAGGTTGTTGTAATTCATGAAATATATATTAATTCGACATTTGGTAATGCATTGCAATCGTAGGTTGATGGGGAATGAGTAATGAAAGTAAAGGACCTACGTATCTCATATCTTCACATAGAAGCTTCCCGGGATAGTTAGTATACTAATTTGGAATAGCATAGTCCTATGTGAGATTATGCATTTTGTGTGATTTAGCGAAATGAGGTTTGAAGCCACAATGTTGTGGCTCTTTGGAATGTCACCTATGTTGGTGGTGCATCAATTTGTTCGATTAGAGACAGTTATATGATCTTTCTCCAAAGTGCACGATTGTGAACGGTGCTGGTCAATGGTTCAAGACATGACAGGGTTGATTTGAAGTGGTGACAACTTTGCTAATGGGTCGACATGCTAGTAGTGTGAACAACACAGATGTATGCATCTTTGGGGGACAACATTGTTAATGACAATGTCCATCTGAACCGTGTGTTGACATGTCCTCTACCCTTGAAAAGGCCACCTTCTTTTGTAATTGTGAAAGTACAAGATAATGTATGGTTACTTATAAAATGGTGCATCCTAATTTATGTTATGCAAATTGACCCTACTTGAAAGGAGTCCTCATCAGTGTAGCTTGGGATAAGGATACATATAAATAACACGAAACAATCTACCTGAGTGACCCGGGTTATATAATATAAAAACTTTGGTTTCATATGGGGTGACATTTTTATGTGACTAATATGGCACATCTCAAGAATTTAACTAATGCAAATGTGCAGTAGATGGAGTCTTTAAAGGTGTACGGTGGGGTAAAGCTACATACTACCTGACATAATATTTGCTACTAACCCAGGATAGTGCATGCTAATATTTTGGGTACATTGTATGCTTTGTTTATTCTACATATGAGTAACCTGCCATAGTAAATTATACTTATAGGAGATATTGATTATAAAATGTTGGGTTGCTTATAGATAACATTTTGTGGTTTAATGAAATGAACATAGAAAATTACACAATAAAAGTCCTCAAATATACGATTGGGTAATACTACATTCGACTAACGCAACAAAATTCATTTAATAAAAGATTGGGTACTCAACTATAACATTTTGTGGTTGATTACAATAAGGTACGTGTCGAATCCTAACTAGTGTATGTTGCAGTAATGATACAGATGATTAACCCAACATAATTTAGGTTAGCAACTTGAGATATGGACAAAATGTTTGGATAAATATGGAAATTTTATACGGTTCTGTTCAAAATGGTTCATCCCTTTATACATATGTAAGTGAATTCCTTATAAAATGAAATCCAACAATACATGACATGGATGTACACGTACTAGGAAATTAGTCATAGGTGTAGTGTTGGATATGTCCACTTATGGCTAACCGAACATATTACGATAGAATAAATCAGAATATGTAATAGTCATTTTACGAGTTCACATGTTAGAAGTGTCAACAACCATCTTTTCCTAGATTGTACATTACAATGTCTATAGGAAGCTATCCCTAAAGAAGACAACCTTCACCTTGAGAGTAGACCTGTCAATCCAGGTAGACGGGTCAAATACGGGTCGGGTGTATTCAGGCTCGAGTAAAATACGAGTCGGGTGTATTTCGGGTATGGGTAAAATACGGGCAAGTGTATTTCGGTTTTATGGGTTTCGGATCAACCCAACTGGTTTAAAGCGTCTTTTTAATGAATTATTTCTTTTTTTGTCAAAATCAAAAATTCGGCATATTTATTACTTAAAATTGCCTGTATTTAATGAACAAGCATTGTAATTGTAATTTTTTCAAAGAATAAAAAAATATCCAAACTTTTCAACAACATATAAGAAATTCATGTGCGGGTAGACAATACGTCACGTTTGGATGGGTTGACCCATATATTAAAATATTAATAATTGTCAGGTCATTCATGGGCCGACCCATCTAAAGCATGTTAACAAGTCAGAGTGGTTCAACCCGTTAATACCCCGTTTAATAATTTGATGTTTCATTAATTAACTTAGCATTACCTAATCAGGCATGCTTTATTAATATGTCGATCCTAACACGAACATAAGTTGGTCCATTACCTAACATTGCATTAGATTCAAGATGGATTAGAAGGAATCCAAACGAAAGAATATTATATACACACACAAGATATTATAATTATGTATTAATTATAAAATAAATTTAGTTTCATGCCAGGCAGGGCGACCATGGAGGCAATATACCTCCTCAGAGGGCTCATGGGCTTGTTCAGGGATAGAAAGGTGGATCTTCATATGGTGTTCATTGACTTGGAGAAAGCGTATGATAGAGTGCCAAGGGAGGTATTGTGGAGGTGTTTGGAACAGAAAAGGGTGTCGCCTGCGTACATTCGTATTATCAAGGATATGTACGAGGGAGGGCGGACTAGGGTCAGGACTCCGGGAGGGGTATCCGATGACTTTGCTGTTAGTTTGGGCCTGCATCAGGGCTCCGCTTTAAGCCCTTTTCTTTTCACATTAGTTTTGGACGATCTTACTAGAGGAATCCAGGACGAGGTGCCTTGGTGCATGCTGTTTGCAGATGACATCGTCCTTATCGATGTGACCAGGCAGGGGGTGAATGACAGGCTGGAGACTTGGAGGCATACTCTTGAGGCCAGGGGTTTTTGGCTGAGTAGATCGAAGACGGAATACCTTCACTGTTGTTTCAGTGGAAGGATAGAAGAAGGGGGAGAAATCGTTCTGGATGGGAGGGTAATACCGAAGGTCACCAAATTCAAGTATCTGGGCTCGATCATCCATCAGAATGGGGACATTGACGAGGATATTAGCCAACGGATTAGAGTGGGCTGGCAAAAGTGGAAGTCAGCGTCAGGGGTGCTGTGTGACAAAAGAGTGCCCATGGGTCTGAAAGGTAAAGTCTATCGGATGGTAGTTAGACCGGCTATTCTCTATGGATCGGAGTGTTGGCCTCTAAAAAAGGCGCAGGTCCAAAGGTTGATGGTAGCTGAGATGAGGATGGTCAGGTGGATGTGTGGTTTTACGAGATTGGATAGGATCTCGAATGGGGTAATTAGGAGCTTAGTTGGAGTGACCCCCATAGAGGAGAAGATGAGGGAATCGAGACTCAGATGGTTCGGCCACGTGAAGAGGAGAAGCGTGGCCGCCCCGGTGCAAAGGTGCGAGAGTATAAACCCCCCCGGTGGTAAGAGAGGGAGGGGTAGGCCGAAGAAGAGCCTAGAAGAGGTGGTTAGAGAGGACCTGAGAGTTGTCGGTCTCGCGGAGGACATGGCTCAAGATAGGAGTTTGTGGCGGGACAGGATCAAGGTCCCTGATTGTAGGGGACCGGCTCCGTAGGGGGGCAGTAGCTTAGGCGGTGTGGGGTGGGTAGGGTTTTTGGTTTGCTTGTCTGCAAGTTGTGCTTTCCCGGGACGTCACGGCACCAAGCGCCCCTGGTTTGTTGAGGTATGTCTCTGCTCCCTATCTCAAAGCTCTCTCCCCTTTTCCCCCTCCCCCTTTTCTCTTACGTCGGTCAATGGTTTGCAATCGTTTTCTCTTCAAACCTCTTTCTCAAAGCTGTTTTTGTGGGTCTTATGGAATCAACCTCTCTATGGGTAAGAATACCGGTAGAGGTAAGGTTGCCTACAGCTGGATCTCCCCAGACCCTGCGAAAGCGGGACCCACATTGGGAGTTTGTTGTTGTTGTTGTATTAATTATAAAATCAAAATATTAGATTATTATAGAATAATCTTATTTAAAATGCGATGAAATGTATTTATTTTACCAAGAATATAATGGTATGACTCGCACATTTTCAATACTTATCTAATTCGAAATTGTTTTTCTAAGTATTAGAGTTGTTTCATGGCCATTTTCTAAAATTGTATCATTTATAAGTTGTATATGACATTGTTTTATAGGAAAAAACGGGAACCATTGTCTAATTTACGAAGGGATGTGATAATTGTACAACGTCTCTCTTAACAATTCGTTATAATGAAAAACTATTATTGTTAAGAGGAAAAAATTAAAGAAAATTAAAAGTAAGCATATAATATTCAGGTCGAGCGGGCGGGTTTGGGTTCGGGTTCGACCCAAGAATTTACGGGCTTTTCGGGTTCGGTTTATTTCGGGTTCGGGTCGAGAAAATCATGTTCAAAACCCAAAACTTTCGGGCGGTTCGGGTCGGGTCAATTTTTGTGAGGTCTACCTGAGAGCATGCTTGTGTAATTGTGTCTATGGATGGGACAAGGTGGTGGAATTGAAAACGCTTCATTCATTTGTACATGTTATAGAAATTATGTCCTCATGTTGTGGAACCCAATAATGCTAAAATGAAAGTTCCGAGTGCATTAACGTGAATACCTGAATTTGCAATGTTTTAGTCCAAATTGTGGCATACAATGAATTTGGTGGTTGTGATAAACATCAGTGATATCAACGACGTAGTAGGATAAGCAAGCTATAAACATGCTAACAATTGAAGAAATATCCTAATAGCCTGGGTTATTTACATAGGCAAATTAGTACGATAACTTATGATCCCCTAAAAATAAGATCACCTGGTTGGCACACAATATGAACCACACGTCTTAACTGTAAACTCATATGCACCACTACTGGTTTTTAAGTAAAATAGGATTTGATAAGTGAAGTGTCTGTGAATGTCAAACCAAAATGAACATCATCATTTGCCATTGAGTAGTGGATTAGGAGGAACCCAAACTTGTGGTTGAGTTACAAGGAAGAATGAGTTATGTTTCTGCATGTTCATGTTGTATGCAAGAAACTATGGCACAACTTGAAAACCTACCTCTTAGATGATTAGGGAAATGAGCTATTTTATCCTGCATGAACTAGCTTCGGTAGGTATTCCTTTAAGGCCTCCTTCTTGTCTCACAGTTCCAAGTGTCCAGTTAGACACATATGTATTTAGGTGTCAACATCAACGAATGGCTACAATGAACTAACCACACTTTGCTATCAGGCCGCAACCCCTTGTACATACTCTTAACATTGTTCAGCAGTTCCAACTTCGACAAAGAGCATGGTGTGGTTATGTACCATCGCAACACCTATACAGTTCAGCGCAATCTCTTATCATGATAAAAAAAACCCTAACCTATTCATATGATATGACTTCATAACTACCTGTTTCATCAACAAATTATTGGAGAATTCCCGCACAGTGGAGTCTAACTCTACCCATTGCATTGCTATCACCTGTGCATTAAATACCTCTGGATCTAGGCTTCCCTCAGTGGCTTGTCTATTAGTACAGGCAATTTCACTTGCCCTCATCCCTTAGGTGCTCAGCTTTTGCCCCTTCCATGCTGTTGGGCGTTGATTTGGGTCTATGTATGGTGTGCCACACACTTAAGAGGGTTTTCAACACCTAGGCCTTCTCTTTATATGCTTAACAATGTTGGAGCTACTTTCCTATTCATCTCTCTTACATGATGCTTCCTCCTTATCAGTATCTTCTAGTGTCTATTGTTGGTGGACATTATTGTCACTCATACTCATTAATGGAGGATCGACCAATGGACCAGCAAGCTCCCCCACTACATCAGCATCTTTTAGTGCATTGGTCTCGCAAGCCATACTCAGAACATGCTCTGCAAAATGAGTTGCACCCTCCACTGTAACTACGTTGTCCACTATTTCTACATAGGGTGGTACGCCAACCTCAATAATTCCTAAGGACAACTCCGATCTTGTGTGAATCACCTTACCTTAAGGGGTATCTATTGACATCAGCACATGAAGGAGACAACCATCTCCACTTTTGGGGTTTTCCCTTCCTCGGCTTCATCAGAGTGGTGCAATCCATCATATTCCCCAATTGTCGAGGTCGAGCATTATTGTTTGCGATGAGGCTCATGTGCATGCATTTTGCATTTTCTCAAGGATGGCCCAGTCATAGCGAATGGTGTACAGCCAATATCCTTCATAGGGGCCACAACATTCTTGTCACTACATTGGGGGGCCTGCTCCACATTAACACAAACTAGATGAAGGGTCTGTTAGATCTTAGAGTATCCTACCACAAGAGGGGGGGTGAATTGTGGTGTCTGTTTTTCGCGTTATATATGACAAACACCTCTGTGACTTGTTTGCAGAGGGTGTTTTCGGATGTAGCAAGAGCGAAAATTATCAAGATAGATGCGGAAATTAAAGCACACACAATTTTCACGTGGAAAACACCTCTAGCCCAACTGAGGTGTGAAAAACCACGACCTGTCTCGTGTAGGATTTAACCACTTCACTAAATCGGGCTTAACACGTTACAATTGTAACATACCTTGTTACAACCTTGCAACCACGTAATCTCCTTCTCAAGGTAGATTACACCACGTCCAAATCTCACCAGATTGGACACGTCCAAAGTCCACACGACTAGGACACACTCACTCACTTTTGACTGATCTGAGATCAAGGTCAAAAACACCTTACTGGGGTGCTTCTCACTAAGCAGATGTAAGGTACAAATGAAGATCCTATTATGCCAATGGTTTGAAAACTCAATTTAACACAGCTTGTCACGGTTTTCTTTGCGAATTGAAGCTCAAGAAATCTTTTCTTTCTTTTGAGTAAAAACCGGGTTTTTAGAAATTTTTCCTTTTTACCACACTGTGTTTTCTCAATATCTGTTGTGTCTTCCAAATGGGAGAGAAGAGCTAAGCTTTTAACCAAGAAAATCAACGGTAAAGAAATCAAGGAAGTTGCTGAGAATCTGCCAAGTATGGTATCAAAGGAGATTTCCAAGCAAAGGATTTTCCAAACGGCTAGTGGATAAGAAATTTCCAAAATAAAAGGGATTTGTTTCTAAAAGATAACAACTTATCCTCTCGTTTGAAATAGCCGTGGAGAATTTCAAATAAGGAACCAGAAATCTCAACTTTGAAATTTGAATAAATCACTTCCTAAAATATCGGTGATAAAGATCTTTTGGTTTTGGAAAATATTTAGCAACATAATTTTGGCAAATCTCCCATAATAACTCATATCTCAAAAATATCCTATCCTGGGATTTTAAGAAAGTATTTTAGAGCTTTTGGCCAGCCGAAATAAATTTTTCCAAAATAATCGAGCATAGCCGTTTCTGTTCAAAAACACCCTAGGCACCCTGTTTGCAGGGTTGTTCGCAACTAGTGTTCTGAAGCGCTTAGCGCAACTGTCGATTCAAGAGGTGTTTAAAATGATGTTTTCAATATTGGCATATTAACAAGAGTCTAAATAAATAAATAAAACCTATATACCCAAGACTTCTTGTTTTGAACCAGTCATCTTGTCCAAGACTTGTAGAGCTGCTGTGAACACCAAGACTACCTTGTTTGCTGGAGTTGTTCTTTGCATTGCTAGAAGAGCTGCTGTGAACATGCCTTACAACCAACTGTGAGATGGCGTTCTTGACTTAATGTAGAATCACCAATTTAAAACCTGTTTTAAGGACTTGTTCTCACATGTAGCAAACCAGTTAACACAGTAAAGATTACAAACACCAGTTAGGCCTGTTTGCAGATCATGTTTGGAGCAACATTACTTGGACACATTTTTACACTTGGATTTATTATCATCAAAACTTAAATATAATAACTCAACAAGGTCGCACCATCGCCAATCACTATTGGCATCTTCTAACTCACATTATCATCTTCCGAAATATTCTCCCTAGTACTTGTATTTACACCCTTCTCGCAACCCCTAATTGGTTTGTTGTCACATTTGCCTGTATCACCCAAAACATTCATTGAGCCTGACATTGTTTCTACTAGAACTTCTCTGCATCTATCTCAACCTTCAAACCCTTATGTCCAACACCTACAATCGTATATGGTGCACAAGTTAAAAGAGGCATTTTCAGATTGTCCTCTTTACTAAAGCCCCTAAATAGTTCTAGCATCTCGTATGTGACACTTGCCTTTTCTTCTATGTGGGCTTCATTTATAGATGAACGAGCTTCTTCATTATCAACTTGCCCTAAACTGTCAACTTCGGTGCCCTGAGCATTCAAATAATGTCCTTTTTTAATATTCTTCCCATGTTCACCTACCAAACTAGAGCACATCAAAGCCTAGACTATTTCAAAGTTGGTTAACTCAGACAGAATTTCAAAGTCACTGAACGGGACTTTGAAACAATGCAAACTTTCGTAATAGTTTGAATTAACTTTGGTAACAGTTTGAGCTGACTTTAGGCATGAAAAATTAAGTTTAATGCAACAAGGATATGACTTAGGTAAAGTCCAAACCGCCACCAAGCCTAAAGACCCACCAATAAGTTGATTAAAAGCCTAGGAATCCTCAAACTATCTAAAGGATCCACGCAACTCAGCACTAAGAAAACATGGATAAAGAGATAGAGATTTTAGAGTAAAGCAAGTTGTTTTTTTTTTTTCATTCACTGTAACTTTCGATAATCTCCTATGGATTCAAACTTTGCAATTTATAGGAAAAGGGTCTAACTCCTAGTCAAATGAAAAGACTAAGCACTAAACTAGTATAATTAACCTTTAAACATTAAATCTAAAACATATATAAAATTGGAGAAGAAAATTAAAAAGACTACACTTTATTTAGTGGTAGTTCAACCCATTTGATGCTTCATCTTCTACCTTTAAATACATGCTCATGCTTGGGCTTCCCAAGTGAGGACTTAGAAAGATTTGGATGTCTTGAATTGAAGTTCAAAAGTGGATGAATCTTGTGGAGCATTAATGGAGAAAATCAATACTTAAGTCATGCCCCTTGGACTTCCTTTAGCAGCAATTCCAAAGTGGCCACCAAAGTCTTTGGCAGACTATTGGTTCTACTAACTTTGGCAAACTTTTTTGAATTTTGTTAAAGTCTTTGGATTGGGTTTGAATTGGCGATATGAGAGCTCTCACTCCATCGTCCCCTCCTTGAACTTGATTTGGCCCTAAATCTTCATTATCTTCCAAATAAGGCGTGACGTCTCCTATGTTGAAAATAGAGGACACACCAAAGCCTTCGGGTATCTCAATCTTATAAGCATTGCCATCGACCCTTTCTAACACTTTGAAAGGTTCATCTCCCCTGGACATTAACTTATTCTTTTTTCTTAAAGGAAACCATTCTTTCCTCAAATGTAACCATACCAAATTGCTAGGTTTAAACAAATGAGCTTCTCTATTCTTGTTGGCTCTTGCCCTATACATCCCATTCACTTTTTCGATTTTAGCCCTTATTTATTGATGAAGCTTCTTCATCTCTTTGACCCTTTCTTTAACTTCTAAGCTCACTCGAGACTCAATTGGAAGAGGTATGAGATTAGGAAGAGTTAGAGGATTGACACCACAATCTTTATCAAATGGAGAAGAATCGGTGGCAAAGGATGGAGTCCTGTTATAGGAAAATTCAGCATGGAGAAGCTTAACATCCTATTCCCCCACATTTTCGTTCACCAAAGTCCTAAGCAAAGTAGAAAGGTCTTGTTTGTCACTTAGGTTTTCCCATCGATTTGAGGATGATAGGCAATAGCTTCCATAAGCATCTCCAAAAGTGGCTTAGGGATTTGATGTCTTGGTCATACACTATGCTCTTTAGAATTCCATGCAATTCGATAATCTCTTTAAAAATAGAAATGAGTAATGTAAGATGCATCATTACTTTTGTGGCAAGGCACAAAGTGATCCACCTTGGTGAAGCGATCAACCATTGCCATAATAGCATCATAAACCCTTTGAGTTCTTGGAAGAGCAATAATGAAGTCCATATTTACATCTTCCCCAAGTCCTTTGGGCACTGGAAGAGGACAATGAAGAACTTGATGAAGTCAGCTCTTTGGTTGGTGACAAGTAACACACTTTGAGATGATATCATGGATATTTCCTCCTATCTTTGGCTAATAGAAGTGCTTTTTGAGGATGTCGATAGTTTTGTTGATGCTAAAGTGGCTAGCTAGACCACCATCATGAACCTCTTTGACCAAAAACTTACAAATTGAGCCCTATGGAATGCACAATTGAGTTCCTTTAAAAAGGAATCCATCTTTAACAATGTATGGACCTTTAGATCCATTCCCTCCATCTTTCAGATGGGGAGAGAAGTCTTTATCCTCTTTATAGAGTTCCTTGAGGACTAAAAGCCAGGAATATGGGCTTCCATAAGTGAAAGTAATGAATAACGCCTTAAAATAACATCTGCCATCAACTCTCTTTTTTATACTTCGCCATAAATGAGAATGATTGTAGGCACTCTACCCATTTAACATGTCTCGAATTAAGCTTGTGTTGCCCATTGAGGTATTTTAAAGCCTCATGGTCGAATTGAAGAATAAACAACTTTGGCCTTGGATGATGACCATAATGTTTTAGAGTTCTCACAATAGTATAAAACTCTTTATCATATGTGCTATAATTTTTCCTTGAGCAATTCAACTTCTCACAAAAGTAAGCAATTGGGCATTTGTTTTGAACTAGAACCACACTAATGCCTACTCCATTAGCATAACTCTTCACTTCAAAGACTTGGTCCAAGTATGGAAATGCTAAAACAGGGGCTTCAGAGAGTTTGGTCTTGAGTGTCTCAAAGGCACTCGAGGCAGCTTTAGACCATTCAAAAGTACCTTTTGTCAAGCACTTCGTAATAGGGGCAGTAATGGTGCTAAAATTCTTTATGAAATGTCTGTAGAATGAAGTCAAACCATGAAAACTCCTTACTTTAGTGACATTGGTAGGAGTTGGCTAGGACTTTATAGCATCGACTTTGGATTGGTCCATATAAGTCCCATCTTTAGAAACAACATATCCTAAGAATTTTATTTTGCGAGTGAAGGATTCACATTTCTCCATCTTGGCATAGAGCGTTTGAGCCTTTAGAACAGTGAATACCACTTCAAGGTGTTTGAGATGTTCTTCTTCGTCTTTACAATAGACAAGGATGTCATCAAAGTAGACCACAACTAATTTCCCAAGGAATGACTTGAGAAATTTATTCATAAGTCTCATGAATGTATTAGGGGCATTGAAGAACCCAAAAGGTGTGACTAGCCATTCATAAAGGTCACCATTTATTTTGAATGCCATGTTAGGAGCATTGAAGAACCCAAAAGGCATCACTAGCCATTCATAAAGGTCACCCTTTATTTTGAATGCCATCTTTCATTCATCTTCTTCTTTCGTTCAGATTTAATGACATCCACTCTTCAAATCAACTTTGGAGAAGATTGAAGACCTATAAAGTTTATCAAGCATGTCATCAAGCTTAGGTATAGGGTACCTATACTTGATAGAAATTTTGTTAATGGCCTACTATCCAAACACATGCAAAAAGTGTCATCCTTCTTTGGAACTAAAAGAGCTGGAACCGAACAAGGACTCATACTTTCCCTCACAAAGCCTTTAGCCATAAACTCTTCAATATGCCTTTGCCTTTAAAGTTCTTTGATCTCTTGGTTGCATCTATAGGCAGCTGTGTTGGGTAATGGGGCACGAAGAATAAGATCAATTTGGTACTCAATCCCCGGGATTAAGGCTAACCCGGAGAAAGGTCCTTTGGAAAGACATCCTAGAACTTGAAGGCAAAAGCTTTGATTTTTGGATGCAGGGTGCTCTCAAAGTCACCCTAGTTACTATCTAACATGAGCACAACATATATTTTCTTCCCATTCTTAGGAGATTTATTAACCCGTGTTTGACTCAAGAAAAGGCTTTTCTCCTCATTTCCAACCCCAGTTTGTATTTTATGGATTTGACGAGGCGGTACAGGTTTAAGGACTATCCTTTAATTCCTAAGGTAAAGAAAATATGTGTTCTTGATGCCATTGTGAATCACATGTCTATCAAATTGCTGAGGATGACCCAATAACAAGTGACACGCATTCATGGGTACCACATCATAAAGGACCTCATCTTTGAACTTTTTCCCAATAGAAAAGGAAACAAGGGCTTGCTTTGTTACCTTAAGATCACCACATTCATTAATCCATTTAAAGCTATAAGGTCACAGGTGTGGTTAAGTAGGGAGGCTAATCTTTGAACCAAAGATGGTTAAAGCCACATTGGTACAACTTCCACTATCAATGATGAGATTACACACTTTGTTGTTGATAGTACATATGAACGAAAGATCGTCTCTCTTTGTTCTTTGTCCAAAGAAGATTTATAGGTATGTTGAATTCTTCTAAGGACAAGAGGCTCTCCTTCATCCACTTCTAGATGAATTTCTTCTTCTTGGGAATTGCCACTCCCCTCCATGTACTTTGTACTTTCCTTTACTGGCTCATCTATCTCCATAATCTCTTGAATGGACAAGATCCTCCTATTAGGAAAATCGGCTTGGAAGTGTCCACAACCTTGGCATTTGAAACACTTCTTCACTTCAAGCTTCTTAGGGACTTCTTTAGGCATAAAAGGAAGAATTCGCTTGCCTTTGTCTTCTTTAGTATGGCTCTCAGTTCTTTTAGAAGGGGAAAATTTGCATGGGATTCAAACTTTGGAATAAGACTTTGAAAGGCCTTTCTTTTTCTTCTTTCATGTATCCACTTTGAGTGTAAATTTATAAATGTCTTCAAAGGTCCAATGTGTTTGAAGTTCAACCTTCTTGGCTAAGTTTAGATTGATACCACTGAGAAAGCAAACAATGGTTTGCGTTTGAAGATAATTTTCACCACTTCTTATAAGGAGTTGTTCAAATTCCCTAATGTATTCCCTAACAATAAGGTTGTCTTGTCTAAAAGAAAACATCTTGTAGATCTCTTGTGTGTAATTCTCAGGAATGATGTGCTTATTTATCAACTTCTTAAGTTTAGCCCAAGATCGAATCTTTCTCTTACCTTCTCTTTCCCTTTGGTTTGTTACATTTTCAAACCACAAAGAAGCATACTTTGTGAATTTGAGACTAGCAACTTTGAAACTCTTTACATCATCAAAGTCATTGGCTTAAAATATGTGATCCAGGGCATAGACCTATTTAAGGAAATCATCTGGATTCAAAATTTATCAAAATCTGGATGGTTCCACTTTACATTTTGAAAATTGTTTCTAGGCGGCCTTATCCTCCTTAGGAAGGGGTTTTCTTGTTCTGAGTCATTGAATGACTTACCTTCGTCTTCTTCTCCATGAGAGGAGCCAAAGTTAAAGTCATTAGGAGGAGCTCTAGGAGGTGTTTGAACTCTTCTACTTCCACCCCCTTGACAGGCTTTACGACAAAGGGAGAGTTCTTCTATCACGTCTCTCATTTGCTATTGAAGCTCTAAAATGGCTCAGTCTCCCTTTTTCTTATGTATTTGCTTAAGATTTTAATTCTTAAAAGATGAATTTGGGTTCACTATTTTCGAAATCTCTCAAATTAGGGAAAAAAAGCTTTGGATAAAGGCCATTATAGGCTATGAGGTTCGTTTGTGGCTGGAAACTATGTTTGGGACTATGGCTCTTTGTAACTAAGTGTTTTAGGCCTCCAATCAATAACCTAGACTCGCATTAATACCAAATGGAGTGTGTGAAAGTTGGGCTATTTCAAAATTGGTTCAGTCAAATAGATTTTAAAGTCACTAAGCTGCACTTTGGCAACTGTTTGAATTGACTTTGGCAACCTAAGGTTCTTAAGGTGCTGGAGGTGTTGGAAGAGCGCAATAAAGGCCTTAATGAAATAGACTTTTTGCTTGGTGATAAGTAACATGCTTTGAGATGACACCATGGACATGCCCTCCCATATTAGCCAATAGAACTGCTCTTTAAGGATGTCAGTATTTTTATTGATGCCAGAGTGACCAGCCAAACAACCACCATAAAACTCTTTGACCAAAAGCTTGTGAATTGGGTCCTTTGGAATGCCCAATTGATTCATTTTGAAAAGGAATCCATCTTGAGCAATATAGGGACCTTGAGATCCATTCCTTTCATCTTTCAAATAGGGAGAAAAGTCTCCTCCCCTTTGTAGAGTTCTTTGAGGAATTGAAAGCGAATAATATGGGCTTCCATGAGTTAAAGTAGTGAGTAACGCCTTGAAAGAAAATCCACCACTACATTGAAACACCCTTTTTTGTACTTCACCACAAATGAAAAGGATTCCAGAAACTCTACCTACTTAGCATGTCTCAATTTGAGCTTGCTTTACCCATTAAGATATTTCAAAGTCTCATGGTTAGAGTAGAGAGCAAATTGTTTTGTTCTTAGACAATGATACCAATGTTCAAGAGTGTAGAACTCATTATAATATGTGCCATTGTTCTTTGAGCCATTAAACTTCTCACCAAAGTAAGCAATTGGGCGTTTGTTTTGGGTGAGAACTGCACCAATGCCCATTCCACTAGTATCACACTCTACTTCAAAGACTTGGTCAAGGTCATGAAGTGTTTAAACAAGGGTTTAGAGAGTTTGGTCTTAAGTGTCTCAAAGGAACCATGGGCAACTTTGGACCATTCAAATGTTTTTTCAAGCACTCCATAATAAGGGCAGTAAAGGTGTCAAAATTCTTAATGAACCATCTACAGAATGAAGCCAAACACATTAGTAAGAGCTGTCCACGACTTTATAGCATCGACTTTGGACTTTTCCATAGAAATCCTTTCTTTGGAAATAGCATATCCTAAGAATTTCACATTGTGAGTAAAGAATTCACATTTCTCCATTTTAGCATAGAACCTTTGGGTCCTTAGAATAGTGAACACCACTTCAAGGCGTTTGAGATGTTCTTCCTTGCCCTTGGAATAGACAAAGATGTCATCAAAGTAGGCCACAATGAATTTCCCAAGAAACGGCTTAAGAACTACGTTCATAAGTCTCATGAAGGTACTGGGGGCATTAGGGGGCCCAAAAGGCATGACTTTCCATTCAAAAAGGCAACCTTTTTGTTTTGAAAGTTGTCTTCCATTCATCTCCTCCTTTCATTCGGATTTGGTGATAGTCACTCCTCAAATCAACTTTGAAGAAGATTGAAAAACCACAAAGCTCATCAAGCATGTCATCAATTGTAGGTGTGGGGTACCGTCACTTAATAGTAATGTTGTCAATGGCCCTACTATCCGTGCACATGCAGAAAGTGACATCCTTGTTTGGAACTAAAAGTGTTGGAACCAAACAAGGACTCATGTTTTCCCTCACAAAGCCTTTGTCTATCAACTCATCAATTTGTCGCTGATATACTTTAGTCTCTTGGAGATTGCATCTATAAGCATCTTTATCGAGTGTTGGGGTATTGGGAATATGGCCAATTTGGTGCTCTATCACCCGGATTGGAGGTGATTCTCAAGGATGATCCTTTGAAAAAGCATCCTCAAATTTGGGAATGAGGGATTTTATTTTTGGGTGTAGGGAACACTCAAAGTCACTTTGGTTGCTCTCTAACACAAGTAAGGAATTGATTTCCTTCCTCTTGTCAAGAGCTCTCTCAACCCACGTTTCTCTCATTAGAAGGTTTCTCTTCTCATTTCCTACCCTAATTTAAATTTTGTGGACTTAGTTATGGGATAAATGATCAAGGACAAGCTTTTCTTTTTCAAGGTCAAGAGAATAGGTATGGTAAAAGTTGTCATGGATTACATCGTTGGCATCTTCATTCAACTCAAAGTCATTATCCTTTTTAAAATGCTTTTCTGGAGTTTGAACATAAACCTCATCCTTTTCCTCAAAAGCTAAAGTTGGTTCTTTCGCTTGAACTTGAGTTTGGAAGTCCATGAGGTCATCATCTTGAGGAGCAAGTGGGGAACCAACTTCCATAAATCATGACCTTCATAAGGGATATTAATTGTATCTTGGACTTTCTTATGTGAGTTCTTTTCAATATTCAGTTGGGAGTATTCCACATGAATCAAAGTAGGTCCATAATCATCTAAGAGTTCTCCTTCATCCTCATCTAGATGGATCTCGACCACCTTTTGGTGTTGGATCATTCCTTGCTTAGCTTCAAGTTCCTTTTTCTCGATCTTCTATTTCCCTTTTTTTTCTTCAATTTTCAAGTCTAGATTGAGCATGTTGAGTTCAAACTTTATCCTTCAAAGGCTTTGTTCATTTCCATGAGATTTCAACCATCATTTTTTTAACTTTTAGGTATCTAGACTTAGCCTTAAGAAACACAATAGTTCATCCATGGTTTTAGGAAAAGGAATTTTCGATCGAAGGTCTTTGTGGAGGTTTGGGGTTCTTTTGTGGCTAGGAAATGCATTTGGGGCAAGGGTACTTTGTAGCTAAGTGTTTTAGGCTTCCAATCACCAACCTAGATTTGCTCTAATACTAAATGGAATGTGTCAAAGTCCGGGCTATTTCCTAGGTTGTTTCAAAGTTGGTTCACTTGGACAGAATTTCAAAGTCACTAAACTAGACTTTAGAATAGTGCAGACTTTAGCACTACTTTAGTTTAACTTTGGTACATGAATAAGGATCAACTAACAAGGATATGACTTAGGTAAAGGCAAAGCCACCACTAAGCCTAAAGACTGCCCAATAAGTTGAATAAAAGCCTGTCCATCCTCAATCTACCTAAAGGATCTACTCAACTCACCACCAAGAATACTTGGATAAAGAGATGGAGATTTTGGAGTCAAGTAAATTGCTTTTCTTTCATTCACTTCAACTTTTGAATCTATCCTCAATTAATCACAAGTCTTGCAATTTATAGGGAAAAGGGATCTAACTCCTTTGACTAGCTAAAGCATTAAATTAGCATACTTAACCTTCAAACAATAAAGCTAAAGCATGCAAAAAATTAAAGAAGAAATACAAAAAGACTAGGCTTTATTTAATGCTAGCTCAACCCCTTTGATTTTTTGTCTTCTGCCATAAATGCATGCTCATGCTTGGGCTTCCGAAGTGAGGATGACTTGGATGCATTCAATTGAAGCTCAAAAGTGGCTGAATCTCGTGGAACAATAATGTAGGAAATCAGTAGTTGAGTCGTGCCTCTTAGACTGCCCTTGGGAGCAGTTTCAAAGCTACCACCAAAGTCTTTAGCAGATTATAGCTTTTGGTCTGTCACCGACTTTGGCATACTTTCTAGAACTTTGTCAAAGTCTTTGAACTGGGTTAGAATTGGTGATAGGAGAGTGCTTGCTCAAATAAGTTGACTTGGGTAGTGACAGGACGACAACACATTCCATAGTCTATGGATTGGCTTTGGCCAACTCTTTGAACCAAACTTTGGATTGCTATCAAGGTTTTTGGTACTAACTTTGAATTGGCAACTGCTAAACTTTCATCCAAAAAACCAACTTTTCAAGCTGGGAGTATATATGTAGCTTAGCCTTCCCTTGACCAAGGACACATATGTCTTGTACCCTTGCGGCCTTGAAGCACTATAGATAGATAGAGGATGGAAAAATCATCATGGAGGGAGAGATTGTTGTTGTAGAGATCTCGTCCTTTGTGGGAAAAATATGCACAAAGGGGACCGAGGGTAGCAGTATGTTGGAACGTACGTGTGTGTGTGTGTGTGTGTGTGTGTGTGTGTGTGTGTGTGTGTGTGTGTGTATATGTATATATATATA
>JACYFF010010365.1:12939903-13005455 GCA_017589665.1 Selenicereus undatus
AGATACAAGGAATAGATAACCACAACATAGAAGAAGAAATAAAAAGGTCAGGCCAACCAATCTGCTGCTCAATTTTCTAATTTCCTTATCTAAAAATATGTTGCATGAATACTTGAATCCAAGAGGTAAGGTAGATTTTTGTGTCTTCAACTAGAGTTTGAATCTCTCAAGGAACCTGAATTTCACCCTTTAAGACTTTGATAAGCACCTAATTACCATCTTCAAGGACAAATGATGATATCCGACTTTGACCGTTACAACTACACCTTTTCACATTGCTATTGGTTATGCTTCTAAAACCGAGGCTGCTCCACAACTACTAGTGGCGGCTTGAAGAAATCTTCCATCCCAACCTTTGAAGTTTACCATACTGAATACAACTAGTACCTTGAGCTTACGTAATTGATGTAAACAAAACTGAGGGGATCAATACCCAAGAGAAAAACACTAAAAAACAAGATCAACAAGACAAAAAGACACCAAAAAACAAGGCAAATATAAATATTGAAATCGAACAAATATAATTAATTCACACACAGGAGCGCACTTATGACCAAGATAGGGATGTCCATGGACACCCCTAACCCAAAAAAAGAAAAAAACTCTAATAAGCTTATTGAGGACCTCTAAAAATATTATAAGTGAAAACCCCTTAAGAATGTCCAAAAAAAGTTAGATTTGACCTTGGCTGGCTTAATGGACTGTTTGAAGCTTTAGATGTGGCCAATTCCCAGGCTTCATTTAAAAAAAAATATTTAATCACTCAACTGACAAACACTCAACTCTCAGTTCTTAAGCACTCAGCACCCCGCCTTTCGCGTGTCTTCTGCCCTTCTCAACACTTGCCTCCATGCATTAGTTCAATAGCCCAATCCCACTGCCGACAACGTTCCTGGAAGGGATGCCGCCGCCCATCGAGCCGACCAGCTACCAGTCAGTAGTCCACCATCGGGCGAGCAGCAGGTTGGTTGGGTTAGATTTAGGTCGATTAGTTAGTTAGGGTTTTGATTTTCATCCTTTGACAATTTTAATTACTTCTAATTGCTTGTTCTCAAATTATGTTCTGTAGATAGCAATTGATTAGTGAATTGTTCAACGCCAAGCATCTATTTTGACTCATCAATCAATTATGTTTGTTTTCATTTGTTCTTTCCAAAATTTTCTATTTTTTGGTTAATTTTTCATGCCCAAGTTCAATGTGAATGTTTGATTCTAGTCTTGGTGGACAAATTAGATTGTGCAATTAAGTAAGTATCAATTTATGCGGATTTGTAGTTGTTAATTGTTTGATGAACATCCCTAGTCATGCGCAATTGTCAGTTGTCAATTTCTTAATCAAGTAGTGAAAGTTGTTTTGAGTTAACTGTTCCATTGATGAATTCACTTACATAATTTAAGTGGAAAGTGAAGCATAAAAATATGAATGATTTCGTGATAATATTAGTTCTTAAGTGAGCTAATGTGTTGCTTCTTGCTTGGTGTTCAATCAATTAATCAATTGCTAGGTGGCTTCATTGCTTGTTATGTCATTGTCTCAACTCTTCATTTGAACTGATATGTTGTTTGTTTTAACTAAGTGAGCTTAATTCCTAAGTTTTATATTATTTTTTTTCAGTTTTACATGGATCGATCCAATTTTATTTTAAGATATTTGAAAAGGAAACAACCTGAAAAAGGTGGAGAAAATAATGCAAGTGGTAGTGCAGTTAGTTCTAATATTAACGAATGTCAAAGAGATGGGGGAAATGAAAGTGAATATAACATTTATAGCAAAAGTTGAGGTAATGGATCAAGTGGGGGTCAATCTTCTAGAGGAAGTGAGTTTGATTTGAGTACTCTTCCAATAGATCCTAGGTTGAGAAAAATGACTTCAGAGTATCATCCCAATCTACAAGATGAAATAAGAAGATTCTACATAGCTAATGGGTTGATCCAGCCTCGTACTCATAAGTTTCCACAAAAATTAATTGGAAGAAGGTTGCGTCGTTTTAATCCTTCTTGGTTTGAAAAATATAGGACTTGGTTAGAATATAGCATACATAATGATACCGCCTTCTGTTTATATTGCTACTTGTTTGCTAGTGTTATAGAAAATCAAAGTGGAGACTTTATTAGGATGAGATTCTCAACTTGGAATAAACTCGACTCATTCGATAGTCATGTTGGCGACTTTAAGAGTGTTCACAGCAAAGCTTTGAGAGATTATGAAAACTTAAGGAAGCCAAGACAATTCATTGAAGTTGCTTCAGATAGATATGATGAAGAAACTAAACAAATATCAACTTTGTTTGAATACTTCTATTTCTTGCTCAAGACACTTGTTGCATAAAGGCTTACATTTTCGTGGTCACGATGAATATGAAGAATTGAAAAATAGAGGGAACTTTCTTGAACTCGTGAAGTTTGCTGCAAATTTGAATGAACTCATAGCCAATGTTGTGTTGGATAATGTTCCCAAAAGTGAGAAATTAGTGTCACATTTTATCCAAAAAGATATTATGCATGTTGCTGCTAAAGAAACACTAAATGACATCATGGAAGAATTTAACGATGATGTCTTAGGTTTATTAGTTGATGAGTCAGGAGATGTATCTCATAAAGAGCAAATGAGTGTCATTCTTCGTTTTGTGAATAAAATGGGAATCGTCAAGGAATGGTTCATTGGTAGGTACGTGTTCAAGACACTTCTTCTTTATCTTTCAAAGTTGAAATTGACTCTTTGTTGGTATAACATAGTTTGAGTTTGTCAAGAGTGCGATTTCAAGGTTATGAGGGGGCAAGCAATATGCAAGATAAATTCAATAGGCTTAAGATGTTGATCTTGAATAAGAATAAATGTGCCTACTCGATTAATTGCTTTTCCCATCAACTTTAACTTACATTGGTAGCTCCTGCAATGAACAATAATTATGGTGGAGATCTTTTTGATGAAATTGATAAACTTTTAAATGCTGTGGGAGCTTCTTGCAAATGGCATGATCTTTTGCGTGAGAAACAAGTTGAAAGGGTTAAGAAGGAGCTAAAGAATGATGAGATTGAAATTAGGGGTGGGTTAAATCAACAACTTTCTCCTATAATGGCCGATGATACACTTTAGGGATCTCACTACAAATCACTACTGAGTGTGAGTCTACTGTACGTTTGATTTTATAATGGATGTACTTGAGCTTATCGAACTTGAAGGGGAGGCCTCAACTATAAAGAATAATGCTACTTCACGAATAGTGTATTTGAGTTTCTTCAATTTTGCTTTCACTCTTCAATTAATATTGAACATTTTGAGCATCACACATAAACCTGATTAAATTGAGGGTCGGGTCAGGTTGAGAGTTAGGTCATGAGGGTCGACAGATAGGATTTTCTCAACCTTGACCCTACTTGACCCTCATGCGGGTCAGCATACCCCTGACCCTGACCCTGCGGGTACCCTCGGGTCAGAACCAATCCTCACACCTTCCGACATAAAAGATGAGATTTTTCACTAAGTTTCTTTTTATTATAAGGGTCAACATTAAACATATTACAAAATAAAAAGTCAAACGATAATATAATGCTCCGATAAAGCGAATCGCTACTACAAACAGTCTGATGTGTAATTTAGTCGTTAAACCAAAAGACCGATTAGTTCACTAAAATGAGTACTCTATCTACTCCAAACATTAGAAGGTTACGAACCAGTTAGATTTAGTGAGGTAAATGGGGGGAAGATGCTATGGGGAGATGGAAAAGTGAAAGCGAAAAAGTTTTAAACAAATGAAACCAAAACTATCTTAGTTTTATTTTAATTTTAATTTTTTTAAAAACAATGAGGGTCAGTGGGTCGGGTCAGCGGGTCAAAACCTTTACCCAAGTCTGACCCTCATCATAGTCGGGTACCCTCAATTTGAGGGTCGGATCGAGGCAGATCGGGTGGGTCCCTGACCCGTTGATAAGGTCTAATCACACACACATGATCTTTCACAAGTTTGCTGAAAAAGGATCAAAATATTGCAAATGCCATGAAACTTGTCCAAGTCACGAGGAAGTCATTGGAATCGATGAGAAAGGATGGATGGAACTCTCTTATGGATAAAACACGTACTTTTGTGTGAAATATAAGATTTCTATTCCAAACATGAATGATAAATGGGTCCTTCCAGGGAGACCACGACGTAATGTCGAGGAGCGTACTCATGAGTTTCATTATCGGGTGGAAGTGTTCTACACAGTTGTGGTTCTACATCTTGAAGAACTTAGACGTCACTTCAGTGAGACTGACATCGAGCTTCTTACTTGTGTGGCTTACTTAAGTCCATGTGATTAATTTAACACTTTTGACAAGTTTAAGCTTGTCAAATTAGTGTAAGTTTATCCTAATGATTTTTCTAATTTTGAGACTACAACACTTGAACATCAACTTGCCAATTATGTTCTTGACATGCAATCTGCTGAAGCTTTTTAGGAATTGAAAGGGCTTGATGATTTTTGTAGAGTAATAGTAGAGTCAAATAAAGACATTACCTACCCATTGGTGTTTAGATTATTGAAGTTGTCATTGATACTACCAGTATCCACAACAATCATGAAAATAACTTTTTCGACAATGAAAATTGTAAAAAATAGATTTCAGAATCGAATGCGTGATTCGTTTTTGAATGATTGCTTAGTTTATTTTATAGAAAAAGATGTATTTGACTCACTATCTAATAACTCCATCATGTATCGATTCTAAAAAATGAAAAAACATAAAGGACAATTGTAATAGTGTATTATTGTAATATTTCATGTCTTATTTAAACTTTATTTTATGGTACACATGGTGATGACTGTTCATAGGTGGACACTCCTCATTCGAAACCCTAGATCCGCTACTATTGGTTGACATACATTATTTATCAATTGTCTAATTTTTATGTCATATTCATAAGAGTATTTATTCTCAAAAATCTTATAAGTATACATAAATTAAAACTTCTCTAGACAAATAATATATATGCCATGAAATTATTACGTATCATTTAAGAATATGTACTACGAAAAGTATAACATATTTTGCATTAGTCGTCAAGATGGAGAATTTTCAAGGGCATCGTTGATGGATAAAAAGAAACCATATAAATCAATGATATTGGTGAATAATCTTTGAGGGGGTGTTTGGTAACAACAGCTGTTTGGAGAAAAATAGTTATTTGGGAGCGTTTTAGCTGTTTTGACCAAGTTAAATAGCTAAATGATGTTTGGTAAAGAGCTGTTTGCAATAGCTGTTTAGCCCCAAAAAGCTCTTTTTGAAAAAGTTATTCTCATTAACCTTTTGAGAAGAGTTTTTTTATGGAAATAACAAAATTATTCATAAGTTTGGAAAAATTACATGCATTTCATTAAAAACTAATTCATAAATAAGGGTATAAATGAAAATTTACCAACATATTTTTTTGAAAAGAGCTAGTTTTTACCAAACAACTTTTCTAAAAACAGCTAATTCAAACAACTAATAGAAATAACTAACAGCTAACACAAACAGTTAACAACTAATTGCTAACAGCTGTTTACCAAACATGGCCTCAGGCCATATTTGGTAAACAACTGTTAGTTGTTAGTTGTTTCTATAAGTTGTTTATATTAGCTGTTTGAATTAAGTGAAATTGAAAATACTATGATAATAATAACATTAATGAATTTAGAAATATTTATATTCTTCTATTATCCAATATCATTTTTTTTTTATTTCTCTTCATAATATATTAAATTTTTGGCTAAGCAAAGATAAGAGGCATTCAGAAAGGCTCGATCATATTTATGCAGCCAAAAAAGCCTCATATGGTTTTGCTTTCCCTACAACATTGGAATCGTACCCACTTCCTACAAACCCATTACCTCATGTCAAGGTTGTTAGACTTGAGATCCTAATTAGAATCGATGAGGGTTCTTAGAATCAGAATCATAGAATCGGATTGAGAATCGTAAGATTCTAATGTGTATTTGGAAACGTGAAAATTATTTTCATAAGAACAAAAATCTTAACAAAACATCCACAAAGTTTATAGAAATTCCAATTTTGATACAAATTATGCAATGTTAGGATAATTTCTTGATTACAATTAAGTATGAGCACTTGATAAATTTAATTTAGGATTATGGATCGTATCGTAGGATCATAAAATTGTATTACGATCCTACCATACGTTTTTGAACTAAATTAGGATCGTAAATCCTAATTACTTGAAGATGGTGAGAGTTAGATCAATAGAAGGATTTTAGATCGTGGAATTGTAAAATTCGGATAGAGAATTTCATGACTATGCTTCATGGTCTATCCATATTAGTTTTTTCAAAGTCATTATCCAGCTTTTCTCATTCAATAAACGACCTCTAAATAATTTAGTCTAATAGGGTACAACAAAGCTCGCATATTCTGACAAGTTAATAAATTATAAATAGTCTAGTCTCTCATGGCTCACTTAGCTGGGTGCTTTATCTTATAACACAAGTAGATTTGTAAATTGCAATTGTTTTTTTTTTTTTGGTGGGGCCTTTGAACAATTATTTTACCAGATTGAAACTACTATTAGCTCGTAACAAGACCATGTTATTCTATCACATCTTTACTCCATTCAAGACTTGAACTCGAGATTTCATTTTTGGGTAACAACTAACAAGTGTTAAAGTAGTTGGAGCAACCTATGCTAGTAATTGTAATTAGGGCTGACAAAAATTCAGGTCTGGGTCAATTCGGGTCTGGACAAATCGGACATTCGGACAAAAACTTCATATCCGGACCCCGTTCGGATTATAAATCGGACACTTTGATCAGACAAGGAACCAGACCCGAATGTCCGATGTCCGGACCCGGTTGTCTAAATATCCGAATTTGTGATGTGATTTTAGGACATTTTGGTCGAAATTTTGTGTGACAAAACCCGAACCCGATTTTTTAATGTCCAAACCCGGTTGTCCGAATTTATTTTAATAAAATTTTCTAAAGAATTTGGACTAAAATTACATATAAACGTAGTTGTCCGATGTCCGAACCCGAAATGTTTCAAAAACCCGGACAGGCCGAACCCGAATGTCCAAACCTGAATCTAACCTGGATTTAAATTCGTACATGACCGATTATTCGAGTTTTAAATTCAGACATAAATTTGGTAACGGTACCCGGTTTTTTCAGGGTCGGACAAATTCGGGTAATCAAATTGGACTGATTTTTGCCAGTCCTAGTTGTAATTGTATATCCATTGACATATTTGTTTGTGTAATTGCATTAGAGTTAGACAAATTCTTTTGTTTTCCCTCGTGTTTTTTGGTTAGGTCAGGCCATTTCAATGGGCCCTTCAAGGATAGCTTAGGGAGGCTATCAATGGTCAAGGCCCATAGAGATAGGTGCATAAGGTGATGTGGGTCATAGACCTAGTTATCTCCGGGCTCCAACTGCATCAAAACAAAGATGAATGCAATGGGAAGAAACAATTTCTTCAGTGGACCAAACAGTTTGTGAGACCAAACAAAATTTTCACTTGTTAATAGTCATGAATCTAGATTGCAATATTACATCTTGAAAATTTTCCCATAGTAAGGAGAGAATAAGAAAAGATGAAAGGATGTGACCACTATCTAAATCATCACAGTAACTGGCTACGGCCATGGGCAGCTTCTCATACAAATTGGGTATGCAAGCCTCTGTAAATGCGCAGTGTGCAAAAATGAAAGGTAAGAAAAAGATAAAATGAGTACTCTCGCTGGGACTGACCCATTAATTCCTCATTAGTCCCAACAGACCACAAAATAAACTAAAATTACATGTACAGTTTGGCTTGAGCTCTCTCTTCTCAGTCATTATTCTAACGTGGCGAATGAAGAATCAAAGGGCTAAAAGAACCCCATAAAAAATGAGTAATAATCACATAGGAAAATAATAGTGAACACGCTGAAGCTGAACTTTTTAGATTGTTTTGAGTCTCTTGACCGTGCGATCTTACTCCAAACTAGTGCTTTCTACTCTGGTATGTAACAAAGATTGATCACAGCAGGGAGCTTCCGCAATCTGGATAAAATGAGTCCTTTGCTCATCTTTATGTTCACATTTTTTGGAAATGGTGGATTTATTTTGTGTGGAAATTGTCTTCAAGAGGTGTAAAGAGGGTGTTTGTTTACCTTCTTCTCAACTAGGTCTGGGCCATGATGCATATTGTTTGCTCGCTTCCCTATGTCAACTTGAACGGCGATGCTAGCTAGTGACAAATCTACCCCGGAACTCTGGAGAGCTTCTGTTAGAGTATCCAACAGCCTGTTTGAAACCAACATCCATGCCAGTTCAGCACACAGTAAAGCAAGGATCCCAACATATATAGCGGCTAAGAAGTTGAAGCTGTAAGAAGGTGTTCCATTCATCTAACCAATCCACAGAGCAAACGCATGAGTAGAAACAGTACCACATAGATTGATGAATTATGTAGCTGATATTCTTTTGCTCCAGATCCCCTTATAAGCATCAACACTTCTTACAGCTAACAGGTTGAATACAGTCTGAAAGATTGCCAAACTTTGACAAAACGTAGTGTGCCTAATATTATTCATTTAACATTCTAGCAAATTCTCAGTTAGCAGTAGGAGTTTTCATTGGTTCTGACTGCAGCCTAAATGCATTGTTGTGTAAGTTCAATTTAGAAGGAACTGCAAAGCAACTAAAGGCGGATCATGCCACAATCCATCTTGATGTGTCATACAGCTTCAACCACACCAAGCATGAGATCAACTAAAGTCTGTGAAAAAGGTGATTTTGGTGGAAAACATTGTACTATTCAGTAACTTCTAAAATATATTCTCTAGGGCACTATGCAAACATCCTCTCTGCAATCTGGGTTAAGGTAGTTCATATCTAAATCCTCCCCCACCCTGCACGCCCCAGGGGATCCTGTCCCACCACCATGCCTACACAGGACTTCTGGGTACGAGTTTGACTTCATTTGGTTACCTAAGTTGCAATGAATCTAGCAAAACAATACAATAACTAATTCAAGACTACTGAATCAATAAAAGGTGAAGGCAATGATGTTCATCAGAACTAGTGCACCCTGCACACAGACGTCTCTGCTATAACAGGGCCGGGCTCTTTAGACTACTAGATCAACGAATCTCAGAAAGTTGATGTGCAAAATGTAGCCAAGGAAAATATATGTTACTGACCCCTGAGAGTAGATGCTTGAAATGCTGATGGTCCTACTTTCAAGAGCTGGCTCTTGATCTTTCAATTCATTATCATCAGCAACTGGTTCAGATGCTGACATTCTATTTTGCTGTAACTGTAACTGAGCAAGAGATGCTTTGTCTGCCTCAGATGATAGCCTAGTGGAAGGTCGGTCTTCTGCACAGTTATTCCTGTAAGGATCATAGACATCTGACTGGAGGCGCAAAGAATTCGATACTGCCTTATATGTCATTGTAGATTGTTGATCAATCGTCTTGAAATCAATAGTGTTAGTAGCTTTAGGTGCTTCTGGGATTTGAGTATTCCTCTGGATATTTGAGGAAGCAGCGGAAGCTTCCTCATCAAGCTTGGCACCAGACACTAGCATAGGACTAGCAACTCTATTTACAACTCGAGGTTGATCAGCCAGGCTTTCACTTGGCCCAAGATGGTTTCTCTGCATGAGATAAGTGAAAAAATAGAATATGATTTCATGTTATGTCAGTGAATATTTGCATAGGCAGCAAGATTCTGTAGAAAGGCATCCACAAACCTACCCATGGAATCAACTTGGCTGGTTCACTGTTCCATCCAGGGTATGATCCTTCATATCTATTCACCTTTTCCTGTAGAAATTGGATGTGCTCGATTACCTGTATAATGATCAGATAGGCATCATATCAGTTAGAATCTTTGCTAGTTGTAAAAACGCCAAATTAGGGAAGATGGTTGTACCTCTGATAGGAATGATGCCTTATCTCTCTTCTGGTCGCTGTGAGGGATGAGCCCTTTCAACGTCTGAAATCTGAAAAAGTAGCCCACAGTCTCAGTAATTTGAACTACAAGATCAAATTCCTAAAACCATTTCATCCCATCTGACTCTTCATAGGGCTCCAGGAGTGATTAATCCTTTTACTTTGCCCCCCCCTTTTTTTTTGGGGGGGGGGGGGTGTGAGTATCTCTCTTGAGTATTTATTTCCGCATAATCTGAGCAAAGCTTTAAAAAAAAAGCCAGAACTTTCCAGAAAAGCAGCCTTTGGAGGCATGCATTTACAGTTCTTGTAATTGAGATATTAACATTATGCAAGATACTTCAGACATGACATTTATCCGGTAACTGACCCTCAAAGGGTCCAGAAACAGGATCTCTAATTTCATACTTACATTCTATTGTAACAGCAGATGTGTTCGTAAGAGTCAAGAAAATCTTGGATAAAGGCATGCGTCAAAATACGCCATAAGAAGAAAAAATAGAAGCAGCGATTTTGGGGGGGGGGGGCCCCCAAGCAAAAAATGGTTAGTCACCAAAGATAAACTAAAAACATTATGGTGGATATCAATTAACTCTTGATACCAATTAACTGTTGATCTAAATTATTGACAGAAGCTGTAGCAGATTGCATTAATGCAATGATGCAGCCCAGGAATATACGAAATGGATTAGTTATAACCAGATAAACTTGCCTTTCATTTATTTTGCATCTTCTTCGTTGCTCTGTTGCGGAGTGCCTAGATCTCGGAGTGTTAGGTTTCTGCTCAGAGCTCTTTCCATCGATTTTTACTCGTAATTCTCCTGTAAAATGTTCCTTTAAATGATTATAAGATCATAGATCTCAGCTGATTATTTAGCCATGAACTATCTTATAACAAGAAAAGTTACACCACTCAATCACCAAAGGTTGAATTACCAAGGCAAAAAGAAACCTATAAACCAATTCCAACTTATAAAATAGTTGTTTATTACATTTAACAGAGAATAGTCTATTAGCAATACAGCTTCAGAAAGTGCCGGTCTTCAATCCGGTCCAGTTGTGGACCGAATAATGAACAGTCCGAATGTGAAATGGCAATCACCTTGGCAACTTTTTACTGTTTGATATGGAGTTGGGCTCATTGAGACAAAGAAAATTGACGTGTTCTCTATGGACCCACTTCAATTCTATAGTGTTGGGGTGTAAAGGGGTTAAGCTATGATTATCTTGGCAGAAATGGGACTCCTGTGGAGAAAACTTCTGTGGTCATAACACCATCATACGCTCTATTCATCGAGCCATGGTATTCATCTTCTCTGTGGTTTTGATCACACAGGAATGTGATTTGGCTTGTGATATTATTTGAAAATTTTGCATTTTAACGCCAAGTAATTACTAGAAGCCAATAAAAATGAGAAAAAACAATAAGCTTCATGTGGTGCCCCACTTTATGATAAACCCTGATCTATCATTCAGCTGAAAGAGGAAGCTATCTAATGAACACCACCTGTAGAAAACAATGGTCAGATTGGGTTGCTACGAGTTGAATTAGCACTTTCTTGTGCCCCTTGGCAATACCCCAACCATAGAATAAATAGATTTCTTAAAAAGATTGCCCACTATATTAAATTAAATTGTTCACTTCAAGGCATTGTTAGGATTTTATCTGTAAAATTTATCAAATAAAGATTTGACAGCAAGGACATACCAGAGTATACAAGGGCGAGGAAGAGTAACGTCACAGTTCCGGTTTGGATGATTCAAGAGTAATAAAGAGAGGTAGGCTGCTCCACTTTACGGCAGATATCAGAGCTCAGAACAATGAGAGCTAATGACATGTAGAGAGGTGTAATGCTTATTCCCAGTACTCCTGCCTATTCTTTAAAAACTCTCAACATGGTTAGAGGAGCAACCGAGCAAGTAGTGTAACCAATCCGCTTTGCTTCTCTCTCAAACAAAACCTCAATATGCCAAACCAATCATGTACTCCTCCCATGTAGCCTTCTTTCCAAAGTCAAGGTTTTATTGGAGTCACTCTTTTTTCCACTTGCATCCTTTATGTTCCATATATTAGTCTTTTATTCACTTCTTTTGTGACAATGTGGCAAATAGTACAAAACTCCATTTATGTTTTGATGTTTGCCAAATACGACATGTTGAATTTTTGCCTCTGAATTTTACAGTTTAATGCTAAGTCTGAATCGTATTACGTGCATATCAGTGTTTATAATTTTGTGTTCCAATATGTTTTCTTTTCAATTTGTTGATGGCCAGTCAACCTCAAATAAAGGAACAGTCGCCTAGATCACTCTGCATGCCTTGCACATATGAGCTTTGTTACAACACAATGAATGGACATGTGTTTACCTTTTGCAACATTTGCGTCTCCAAAATTTTCCTTCCTTGAATTTCTCTTCCTTGCCACAGATTCATCCCACAAAGTGAATCCACTTCCTGTGTAAGAGCTACAGTTTGAATTCTCGCTATTTCTGTCATTGCCAGGCACTGAAGCAATTGTTAAGACATTCTCCTCTGACTTTGGTAGCCTTGGATTTAAATTCGAAATGTTGCTTATAGTGGATGTTCCAATCCCTCCATGCAATACTGGCTCCAGTGCTGAAGGCTGCTGAGCTGCTGGTGAAGGCTTCTCAAAATTTATATCAGCTGAATTATCTTCCTGCCGAGCATTCTTCTCCTCTACTTCTGATAGTTGGAGGAAATTATGAGTTTTAAGGAAACCTCCTGCTCAATTTAAAGTAGAAAAGATAGGGAACTCAGTCGTTGTCCCATTGATTAAGCGATACTCCATTATAAAATGGTGGAATCAAGTTGATGAATATGTAACTATAACCTGTAATTACCCACTCGAACATTGAGCAATAGTTAAACTGAACAACTTCCTCCAGGAAATATTCATGGGGAAGTACACACAATGCTATACAAGACTCCTTAATTGCGGAGAAGAACCATGTAGGCAGGTTTTATGGAAGTTAGAGTTCGATACACACGACTTTACCTCTAAATCGCACAGAAAATGAATCTAAACATCAAATATATTTGTGGCTCTAACAGCGATATATGTAACAAAGATAAACAAGATCAGTACGTCATGGAAGAGCCTTTGACAAAAGATGGTCTTGGTTTTTGATCCTCAATAGTGTTGGCAAGTCATTTTACATGTTGCACATGAGTAGTCCAATCTTATAGAACCACCCATGGGAGATCCATTTATTGGATGGTTCGTTTGTTTCATGTATGTAGAATAAGAATAAGTAACTTCAAACAATAGAAACTCCCTCAATATAGCTGGATTCAAGTAGGGCTGGCAAAAAAACCCGTACCCGCCTAAAACCCCGCAAACCCGCCCCAATGGGTATGGATATGGGTAGCGAAAATTGAAAAAAAATGAGTATGAGGCGGGTATTGCTAAAATGGGTATGGGTATGGGTATGGGTATAGCTCATACCCGCCCTATACCCGTTTTATTAATACCCCCCTCATACCCGTCTCATATAAAACACATACCCGTTTGTTTAAAGTTTTAATTTGTTACTTGTAATTGAATATTTTGCTAGTTGCTTTGAGTTGTATGATATTCCAAATTTCGGCAGAATATTTTGTTTTAAACTGTAATTGTCAAGCGCTAATTTATTGTTTTGATCGGCAAATTTTTAGTTGTATTTGATGTGATATGATATGTCGTAGGAAGTATAGTGTTAATGTGACATATTGAGTATTTGATATCGAATATGGGTACAAAATGGGTTTAGTTCTTTTTTGTCTATATATACCCGAATAAAACCTGCATACCCGCAATATCCAGTGGGTATGAGTATGAGTAGAACTTTACAATACCTGATGGGTATGGGTATGGGTATGGATATGGGTATTAATTTTAAAAATGGGTATGGGTGAGGGTACGGCTAAACCCGCTTCGTAACCGCCCCATTGCCACCCCTAGATTCAAGGCTTGGATCTAGATGTCATACGTGATCCTAGCAAGAAGAAAGCGCATGTTGGTATATGTCCATTTGGGGCAATCAGATCAGGTTCAGATGGATCTGCCAATTATTCTCAAGAGAATATCAATACAACATAGTTTTAGACATTTCATCTGTTGGAAAAAATAGGACTAACCTGGATGCGGAAATATACTGTCGGTAATAGTTTACGCGTATAAAGAATACCAATCACACCAATAATAATACCAAGCGGCTACTAGAGTCGCTTTAGGATTTCACATCCTAAACCCGAGAACTCGATAGATGGTAGTTCGGCCATAAGAGAGAAGTAGGAGAATATGGGAGATATAATATTCATGTCATAGCGTCTCTCGATGCTAACCCCCTTAAACCTCTTTATATAGGTTAGGGAGTAGCAAGGGTTGTCGCCCTAGGCGACTTAAGTAGCCGTCGAGCCTAATCTCATTAGGCCCGTCTAACAGCTCCCACTCAGCTACTTAGGCCGAAAAACACGTATTCTCCATGTATCACAACTCCTCACGCTTCATACCAGGAATAGGACGAGCGACCAAAAATAACTAGTGTTATATTAAGTTACCATCCAACTAACATAATACTTTCACGAAATACGATACCCCAAAAATATCCCAAGACATAACCAGTGACATCTCTAATCCCTTATGCCTGATATATCATATGATTATATTCTCAACATAATCGCCCGAGCTGATATGGTGATGGTGGATAGATTTTTGCTTAAACACTCATGAAATTTCATCTTAACTTAATTGCTTTTCTAACGTGTTCTCGCTGAACCGTATACATCGTGGTTCTTGATAATCATATTAAAGTAGCATCATGAAGCTTCGACTTAATATCATAACTTTAAGTCAAATGGTTATTGTCCATAGGGTCACACAGTGACAAGTGATAGGGAATTCAATTGTCACCCCACATATGGGTCGTCTTATAAGCACACACAGTATGAGATGTGTGTCACGGCATAGCTCCTACTTAGCTGGGTTCGTCACTCTTTATGCCATGCGAATCGTCAGTCTAGATTTTCTCCCAAAAATCTAACCTGAGCCACATATCAACATACTGCATGTTGGTCTTGACATTCAAGATTCGGCTTTTAAGGCTTCAATACGAAAACTTATTTTATATTCGACTCCCTCGAGTCTCATCTTAGTCTTACTAAGGCGACTATAGTCATTCCACTCACACACTTCCAGTGTGAGTAATCAATATTGCACACCTAGTGCTAATATGATTCAGTCTCATCCTACCCGCTACTTAAGCGTCAGGGTGATTGCCTGTGTGACTAGGCCAATCAGAAGCCTATGACATTTCAATATGCCTAACGTACAACAATGAGCATCTTGCCCATAAAAAAAACGTGTCCATCACGTAACAGAACATGTCTAGATACCAAACCATATGAAATCCAAGACTCAACCAATGAGTTTTGGACACATCACTAGGAATGGGTTTAATTAAGGGAACATAATCACCTTGTTAGTCTATATATATATACCCAATGACAATGCTTTTTGTCTCTATGGTACAAGACACACAATCTACCTCCATAACCGACATTGTTGTGCAGATGTGCTTCTGTGCTGCACCATGGCATGGCTCTCCCACTCAAGGTGAAGACATGTCCTGAGGTTAACTTAGATTCATCCGAGTTACCACCCCAATCAAAATTTGAGCATCCTCTCAACTTGAGGCCTACTCCTTGATAGCAAAATGCTGAGTTATCAATACCAAGAAGGTAGCATTTGATTCTCCTGATGCCTTGTCAATCAGGAAGTCTTGGGTTACTTTGATAACGTCTTATCAAATTATCCGCAAAGCAATATCAGGTCATGTACATAACATGGCTTTCATTAAGCTTACTATGATACTAGGGTTAAAGACATTGTTCATTATCTCTATTTTGTCATCTGTTTTAGAGTATTGAGCAAGACTCAAGGTCGAACCCTTCTCAATTGCAGTATCTATGGGTTAGGAATTATAAACCCAAAATCGTTACAAGGCATTTTTGATGTATGCTTCTTAGGAAGGCTTTGGATTATTTCCACTCCCGGGACATACATGGTTTCACCCATGTCCTTCGTTTCAAAGACATGGAATGGATATCTTTTAGTAGCTTTAATCATCTCCAAGTTGTTCCTAGTCAACGGTATGTCATCAACGTGAGGAACGCAATCCCCATGTTGATCTTTTGACATACACAATGGCCTTCTGAAACCATAGATAAACCAAGATGGCTTTATGGAATCTAGAGTACCAAGAACCGGAAGACTGCTTAAGATCACATATGGACCTTTTAGAATGACACACATTGTCCTCTCGTCCCTTTGATACAAAATCAATGGGTTAGTCCATATAAATCTCCTTCTCAAGATCACCATTGAGAAAAACAATTTTTACTCCATTTCGAACATCTCAAAGTCCGAATGGGAAACCAGGGGTAGGAGTATCCGGTCCTGAACTTATCAATTGAACTATCCATCCGATGTTTTATCTTGAAGACTTACATCAGAGTGGAGTTTCAACAAGTTCTCAAACCTTTTCAGTGAGTCCATCTCATCCCTTATGACATCCAGTCACTTTTTGTGATTTAGTGAGCCAATCGCCTCTTGATAAGAGGTAGATCCCTAATCTCCCGATGGAGTGCATAAGAATATTTCTTTTTCAATTTTGAAAAAATGTCAAGGAATTCTTCCACGCTTAGTCATTGGGATCCTGACACCTTCATTATTTGTCTGCCTAAGTAAGAAATCCTTCCCCCTTTTTCTAAGAGGTATGGGACCAGGAGTTTCTTCTCCTTTCTCTAAGAGGTATGGGACCAGGAGTTTCTTCTCCTTTCTCTAAGAGGTATGGAACCCTGATTAAGAAGAGAAGATTATTCCTACTATCCATTGGAGGTAGGATCCTGAACATGAGGACTAACTGCATGTTCAGGAATGACTCTCCTCAACAATTGGAGATTGAGGACGAATCTCATTCTCCTTGATAGACGAACCAAGTAAGGAATGTGTACCTTCCTCAGTGACTTAGTGAGAACTCAAATATTCCCCCTCACCAAGAGGTGGTGGTTGAAGGTCTTATTGTAACGTATACAAATTTAGGCCCTTTTCAATTACACCAAATGCTAAGAAACTCATCCTTAAGAAAATCAACATTGCGGGATTTTGTTTCACGAAGAAAATATTCATGATCTCAATTGGTTCGAAGAGTTTCAATATTTCGTACCAATTGAGTCCTACTACCGCTATAAAGTATATGAACGCATCGAGTACTTAATAACGATGGGATAGTAGGTACATATACCTATATTATGAATATATGTAGCTCCATGATATGTTTTCATATTCATGGACCCGCAGATGTCTAAAGTGAACGAACGATAAGGGATTTGATGGACTCGAAATCTTACAAAAAAGATTTCCTATTACTTTACTAGCTAGGCATAACTCACATTTTGCACCTTAAGCCTAGTTAGTTGGTCTTAAAAGGCCATCTTTAGCTAGTTAACTCTATCTTGACCCTTATGGTCAACAAAACGGATTCAAAAATGAGACAAGGAAGGAAGATGTTCTATTTCGTCCATTGAAAACACCTTTTAATGTGACATGGCCAAACAAATTACCATGCCATATGATGTCTAAGACATCTAGACGAAAATTAAAGAAAACTAACTTTAGGGACAGAAGGCACAAGGAAACATCGCACCCCAGGTGCATAGAGAGCATCGGAAAGAGATAACGTAGTCCCTTCAAGGAGCCTCAAATGATTTGTTCTTAATTCAAGAACATCTTTTTCATCGTCGTTACCTAAAATGACAATTTGTGAACCCATCGTGTAGTGGTGAAAGTTCACAAAATTCAACTCGTTCCCGAACTGTGCTTGGTTCCTCCGGTATCTGCAATCCACTAAGGATTACAGTTCGCAACAAATGTTTGGGAGCACACATATTATCCAGGTTGTGAAAGAAGGTAACTCAATCGGCTTAGGATAACCCCAAGTATCAGATCCCTAATTTTCACAGTCATAACACTCGCAAGTTCTATGTACCTCTCTTTATTTCCCTTAGTCTTTTTCCCTTTTGCAATACCAATCTTGGGTCTAGAACTTTATGAGGGAATGGGTCGGACGAACCTGATCCCACACATACTTAACAGTGGGGTAACTTTCAAGCCCTCACTAGATTGTCATTCATGCGGTACTACAAAGTATAGCATGTTGATCAATCCATTCTCGAACCACTTTTGGTATACTTTTAAGTTTTCTAGATACTCTTCACTAACAGTACCATCTTTACCATCCTATAAGACCTAGAACCTAATGAGTGTCCTAACATTTCACGTTCATTTAGAAGAAACTGAATCCTCTAACATTATGTATCATAGTCAGTGCTATCAAGTTCTTTTATTGGTAAACAAATTACCAACCTTATTGCCATATCTGAAAGGTATATATTCTTTAAAGTGGACATTAGACATATTTTCAAATAAATAAATTATCAAAAACTCCATTATCCATGTCGTATGATCGAAAATTTCGCTAAACTCATAATTATCTCATACAAGCATAAATTAGAAGTTTTTATAACTTATTTATCACAATTTTCCATAAAACATAATTTATGGAGAATATTATGGTTAAACAAATTAACATTTCAGATATATCACAAAGATATCCAACTTAACGTAAACCAAATTTACAAGAAGTCATCTCATTATTTGTAACTACTAATATGTCGTTTAGAACTCTATCAATGACATACCAACCATAAAATTCAAATTATTATATAAAACACATTTATATAATAAAATGAATCTATAATGTTAAACATATTTGAATAATAGCATGTTACAAAAGAATTTCATAAAATGTCCAAATAGCAATATATAAAACACATTTATATAATTATATGAAACTTATTCAAATGTTACTCGCAAATTATAAAACACATTTATAATATTACGAATTTAAATTTCATAAAACCAATTCATAAAATACTGCTATATTACACAATTAGCAGGTAACATGAAATGAATCCACATTCATTAATTTGGGCAAGGAAAAAGTGCTAAAACAATTACCAAGTTTACTACAACCCATGTACTTCATATATATAAAACACATTTATATAATACTAGTAATTAGTGATTGACATGAAATGTATCCATGTAATAGAACGCAACATACTTTGTAACATGAAATATATCCAAATATTAGTCGTAATTAATCATACATAGAACAGATCTATATGATATTAAAATTTGGATGAAACAAGTTCATAATAAAGCTCACAAATTATATAAAACGTATTCATATAATGCTGCAAAATTAAATTTCATGAAACAAATTCATAAAATAATTAAATACCCTATATATACAAATAATAGCATGAAACTTGTTCATGTAAAACTTAACGAATCATTTTTGTTAACTACAACATTGACAGAACAATTAACTGATTTATAATTGCTCATGTTTTTGCATAAAATTATTAAATCATGAAACATATTCATATGATGGAATATTATATAAAACATATTTATATAATATAACTTATGAAACATATTCATTTACCGACCAAGGGGATCTTTATATCACATAGATATTTATTGAGTTCGAGTAAAACAAATTTACGTCATACACACTAATCATATATATGAAACGAATTCATATAATTTCAACCCAATTGATCGATAACAAGTTACTTGGCATGAAAATTTCAATGGCATGAAAATTTCAAGTCGACACATATATAAAACGAATTTATATATGATATTAAACATATTAATGTTTTGTAACGAATTCACACATTTAGGATTAAAACTAATTCGAAACCTTAATTCAACGAATGAATTAAATGCATGAAACTTTATCAACTTGAATATCATTATAATTCAATTAAAAATTATGCCATGACTAATGATAATAATTAAACAACAATGACTGAAAAATAATTCAGTCCAAAACAGTCAATAATAGCCTGACCCATATCATTGAAATACGACAAGAAGCAAACCGGCCCAAAAAAAACTACCCGAGTTAAAAAAAAAACGGGCCAAACAGATCGGCCCATCAAAATCAAAATAAAAACGGGACCTCCTTTTGCTTCCCCTTTTATTTGATGATTTAGCCCAAATAAGGAAGGGGCCTAAGACCGAGCCCTCTCTCTCTCCTCTTTGCCACCCGAGTCCCCTCTCTCTCTCCTCAGTCTGCTTCCCGAGTCCTCTCTCTTTCCTTGGTCTGCTTCCACAAGCTTTTCTCCCTGACTCTCTTCTCCTCTCGACTCCTCACCATGCTTATGGAGCACCGAGCACCATCGTTCCTTAGCCATGGAAGGCTCTCTGCATTTCAAATTCCTCTCTCTTCCTCACGCCCCATGTCGCCACCCTCAACCCTGTGGTGGACGACGAGCGTTTGGCTGAGAAACCCATATGAGGAAAACCCCCCACCCGCCGTTGAAAGCCAAGGATAACCCCACCAGCTTGTAGATCGGCCGCAACTGAGCAGGAAAACACTAGCCGAGCATCACATGCGCCTCTCACGCGGTGGCACGTGACCTACACGCGCCGCCAATTCTGGTGGATTTTGCGGATCCTTTGCCGGATTTGGGTAGATCGACAGGCAAAGGTGCGGTTGGAGGAAGAAGAATGACCATTTAAGCATCGTTGGCGGCGCGTGCGCCACATGCGCCACCCTTCCCCGGTGGTTTCTGATGGGCTAGGTTTCGATCTCAGTCTCTTTTACCCATATCCCTTTTCTTTTCTTTTTTTGTGTTTTGGTTGAGTAATTCGGCGGCGGTCAGCGAGGGCCAACGAGGCCTCGCAGGGTTCGCCGCCACCGCTGCCACAAAGGCATCGACGGTGGAGACAGACTGGGTGGTAGACCACTACGGTCTATACTGCTGCCTTGCTAGGGTTAGGGTTTCGGGGTAGAGGAGAGGTTAGGGTCTCGAGTCCCCTTCCCCCAGTTCCTCCACCTTTTTTTAAAAATTTTTTTAGTCGAGGTCGAGTTTCTGGCAGAGAGGAAGTAGGGTTAGGGTTTTGGGTCTGCGGTTTGACAAACATGTGGGTCTAAGACTAAATTACTCCATGTTCAATCGCATGTACCAAGAATTACATACGACAGACACTTACATGATTTAAACTTCGATTAAAGGTTTGAGTATTTAGTCGATCATCATCATAGATACATGCTTAAAACAACTGCACAATTGTAAATAAACATGCTTTCTGGCCAGTCATGAACTAATCATGAAAGTTAGGTTTAATTGGTTGCTTAAAACCATAAATTCAGTTTTGCCCAATCATACTCAATTGTAAGATTACGCCTTTCAGAATTCACACAACATAAAGGCATGTCTGGACTGATTGATAATAACGTGAGCATGTTCATGTTTAGAAGACTCTAATATGTTCATGATAGTAAATCTGCAGTTTCTAATACTTTCTGGGCATCATAATAACATGAGCACGCTTATGATTTTAACAGTTTGCATAATCACGAAAATTAAGCAAATTAAAAGAATAAAAATAGCATGCTTTTAACGAATAAGTTTCGGCAGATTTATTAATCTTTCAATCGAGACTAATCCGAACAGTTTAGACTCTGATACCACTGTTGGAAGAAATAGGACTAACCTGGATGCAAAAATATACTGTCGGTAATAGTCCACGCGTATAAAGAATACCAATCATACCAATATAATACCAAGCAGCAACTAGAGTAGTTTTAGGGTTTCACGTCCTAAACCTGAGAACTCGATATATGATAGTTCGGCCATGAAAGAGAAGTAGGAGAATCTGGGATATATAATATTCGCATCATAGCGTCTCTTGATGCTAACCCCCTTAAACCTCTTTATATAGGTTATGGGGTAGCAAGGGTTGTCGCCCTAGGCGACTTAAGTGGCCGTTGGGCCTAATCTTATTAGGCCCGTCCAACATCATCCTTGCACCTATTATTCATAAGTTGGAATTCTGACGTCGGGATGTTCATTTGGGGCTATGTAATTCTAAATTTTGTATGACATTCAAGTTGCTATTCCTTATGGATGACTAGCAACTTCGCCAAACAAGTACATACTTACAGCGAAGTAGATTCAGTAATGCTTTTCATACATGTGCTTAGTTATAGAAGGATGAGGCCACTTAGAAAAGATGCAAAACCGTCCACCAAAATTATCAGCTATTCTCTGATACTCTCAAACTTCCAGACACCATATTCAAGGACAAAGAGCATGCGCTCCCGTGGCTATTTTTTGGATCATTCTAAAGATCAACGTACACACAGGACAAAGAGATAGAGAAACGGGGTTGGGGGGGGGGGGGGGTACGCACTGTCGCACTGGGCCTGTGTCCTGCTCCTCATTGGGTCCCACATTCACACCAAAGTGTCCGAGTTGCAGTGGCTAACGTGTGTCCCTTTTAGGGACTTGTATGGGCCCCTCCTTGATTTGAGACAATGGCCCAAATCCACCATCTTGATTTGGGCTCAGGCACTGTATCCACATTTTCACCAACAAAACCATGGTTATGTGCACTGTGAGGTTGGAGTTATCTTAGACCGTATAGAGTGTATTTTAGTCAATCCGAAAATAGAGATTTTAGCGGACAGGTTACAGCCTTAGAGGTAGCTCATCAAAAAGATGAATGACACACAAACACCCTAACACTGCAAATTATACCGTGATCCCAGGTGTTTGGTGCAAATTGATCTTCAGACGAAGAATCTTCAAACCCTCCGATCCGATGGTCTCATTTTAATCTTTTCCATATTGATTTTGATAAGTTAGCCCGCCCCCCGGGGTGGGGGGGTTGACTGCAATTTTCTACCAAATGCTGAAATTTTATTTTTACCATATGTAGAAACTTAAAAGTAGAATTGCAAACGTTTAAGCAATCAAGAAATGCTCTAGTGATTAGGAACATCATCTCCAGACAAGTTTTAGAACTCGATTTTGGTTCAGCTAATTATTGTGACAAAAGCAGCACCAATTTTCATTTCATAAACCCATATGCATAAAAGAACAGCACAACACAACCCACAAAAACGTGAAATCAAATGGAAAAGCAAAAAATTATTTCTTCAAAAAGGAGAGAAGAAAAATTACCGTGCGTTGGCCTTGTGTCTTGCAATTGTACAGATGAGTGAGAGCAGAGAGAAAGAAAGTCATGCGTCGCATTCCTACCTGTACTTTTGGATAAACAAAATTACAGAGGCAAAACAGAGCGGGAAAAAAAAAAAGGAAAAAGAATGAATTGATCAAACACGATGCCAAATTTATTTATTTTATTTTCTTTCGCTTTCTTTTTTGGACTGCAAGTATTACCTTGCGCAGTTTGGAAGGGACGCGATTGAGAGAGCTCCATCAACAATCGAATTTTCAATTGAATTATCCTTTTTTTTTCAGTTACAGAATTTCGGAGCAAGAAAAATTCTGCTCAAGCCACGATTTCGAAACGTTTTGATTTGAATCGACCTGTTCTTCAGATCGAACTCACAAACACGACAGTGCAATTCCGCATGAAGAGAGAAGAAGTTGAAAAGATCGGAATGCACATTCACTTGGTCTGTCCTAAAACCAGTACTTCAGAGAAAATTCCAGTTCTGCAATTCGGAAAACTTGAATTATGCATCTACAGTGTACAACTACCGAATTATGCAAAATTTCAACGAAAAAAGCAGAAATCTATCTCATAGAACTAAAATTATGCATCTACGGTGCATAAGTAGACAGAATTATGCGAAATTCAGAGCATTGAACCGAATTACGCATTTGCAGAGTGTGCAAAAGCAGAATTTGCACAATCCAGATGAAAAAAAAAAAACAAATTATGCATTTGCAGAGTACAAAAGCAGATTTGGCAAAATTCAGATAAAAAAAATTAGAAATCTAGCTCGAAAAACTCGAATCATGCATCCATGGTGCATAAATCGACACAACCACGCGAATTTCCAATGACTACAACCGAATTATGCATTTTACAAAGTGCATAAAAGCAGAATTTTATAAAACTAAACTGAAAAAAAGAAGAAATCTAGCAAAATTCAATAGAATTTCACGATTCATAGATGAGATCTAGAAGGAAAATAAGACGAAAAGCTTACCTCTCAACTGAATTCCCGATCAAAGAGCATAATTCAGCTAAATTACTCAAAAAATTCAATACAGCATTGAATTGAGAAGAATGCTACGATGTCAGAGAAAATGCGCGCACAAAAGAAAACGGAAAAAGAAGGAAAAATCCTCGCCCAAAAAAAAAGAGGGAAAAATTCAGTACCCTCTGTTTCTCTCTCTACAAAATTCTCTGCCTAAGGCAGAGCGGAGATCTTTTATACAGGGGCGCACTGGCGCTCGTTCTCATCCTCCTCACTCTGTCATGTGGCTAAACGGCGTACGCTAAAAACGCCGTTGTTCTGGCTGGTTAACGGCGTTTGTTCTTATTTCCAGTACATCCGCCAATAATAATAATAATAATAATAATAATAATAATAGATTTTGTACTTAGATAAAAAGTGCTTAGTCAATGATCATTTTTCATGAATTTTCTTACGAAAAACGATTATGTACTCCCATTGTATATATATATATATATAGGTAAATGTTATTTTTATCCCTTAGCTTCAAATCATTGTATAGCCTTTCTAAATTTAAATATTATTTTCATATAATCTCATTTTAAATTAAAAATATATAGACGGTCAAATAATAATAATTTTTTTATATAAAAAACCACCCTAATGTGAGAGATGTTAAATGATAATTTCAAAAATTAAGGGATAAAGATAACATTTATGAAGTTACCTATACGTTGAGGGGTATACAAAAACACTTCATTTTCTCATTTTAAATTAAAAATGTACAAACGGTTAAATAATAATAATTTTCTTATATAAAAAAACCACCCCAATCTGAGAGATATTAAATAATAATTTCAAAAATTAAGGGATAAAGATAACATTTACAAAATTACCTATATGCTGAGGTATACAAAAATACTTCATTTTCTTATCCTCTGATAAATAATTCATAAGTGATATAGAATACCACCAGTCTCATAACTTAGCTGAGTTGTTAGCTATATCACACAATTGCCATATGCGACGGTATTATCTATTTCTATGAAGAGTGTATAGTAAGTTAAGTTGTTTTGTTCCATAGAAGTATATGTACATCCAAATATATAATATCTATGCTATGTACTAATAGCAATCTTTAGAAAATCTTAAAATACTATCATGGAAATTATCCGCGGGATTTGTTGCAATTTTAGCCTTAAAAATTATTTATCCATTAGATCTAATGGCATGTTCTTTTTGGATTTATCATAAGTACTTATCGTTATCATTCGGTAACTTTCAATACAATTCAACATAATTTAGCATTGTTAATTAAATACTTATTTAAATACATAGTTATATTTTCTTCAATCATTCAGTGTATTTCAACATGTTTCAATAATAAGCACTAATATGTATTTCTCATAAGTCCAAAAAAACATGACCTAAACCGTTGATTTTAAGTTAAAATACCCCTTTATTTTTATTATTAAAAATCCTCCATAACTTCAGTTATATGTAATAAAGGATAGATGATAATCATAACTTGTATTGTGATCTCAGTTCTTTTTGTGGCTTACTAACAATCGGGGAAAAAAAAGGATAGATGATAATCCCATAAAAGCATGTGTATACCCATAATTTCGGTTATGAGTCATTTTCTTCTACAAAAGCATGGGTACACCCATCTGTATAATATCTATTCTATACTGATAAACAATCTTAAAATGTTGCCACTGGAATGATTTGAGTGATTTGGTGCAATCTCAGGCATAAAAGTTATTTATTCATTAAATCGATCTAAACCATTGATTTTAAATTTTAAATTTCTCTTTATTTTTTATCTAAAAAAATCCACCACAATTTCAGTTATATGTGACCAAAGATACATGATAAATCTATTATTTCAAAAAACAAATTATGCAATTATATTTATTCAATAAATCTAAGTTGTAGGTTTTAAAGTTTTAAAAAAAAAAACCTACCTTATCCAAGTAAAATTTTCCTTTATTTTTATTATAAGAAAAAAAAATCCCCATAATTTCTGTCATATGTGATAAAAGATAAATATAAATAATAATTTTATTATCTAAAAAAAAATAAAAACCAGAGAGTTAAATTCATTCATTAAACCTAGGATAATAGGATTGTAATATTTGTTCATTAAATCTAAGATAGTGTAGAGCATGCTGATCAACTTATAATACTTGCCTCACACTTGCAGATTTTCAACCAGGTCACTGGAAAACACCGACTCATGGCTACCCAGTGCTGATTCTGAAAACCCTAATTTGCAATGCATAGTGAGAGAACACATCATTGAGGGTGTGACTCAGAGAGTTAAGCATAGAGAAGATCGCGAAGAGGAGAGAAGGCGAAAAACACCTACTTGGTTGTTGGATTTTGACCAGTCGTCAGCGCATTCTCTGAGGACAATTGCGGGGAGGAGATGGGGCTGCTGGATGGGTATGACGACTGCAAGGCCGCTGGATTGCGAAAAGGAGAGGGGTAGCTTAGAGATCAAATTAAAACATTGAATACTGTTTTACACCGAGTTTAGAAACTGACTTTGGTTTTGATTTCAACGTCCAACCGCGGTTTGGATTTTGTCTCTAAAATCGTCTTCCTTTAAGTCCAAAATTTTTAGTTACAAAATTCGGTCTCCCTTAGAGTCCGATGCTTATTTCGGTCGCTAAAAATAGTTTCAAGTAAAGACGGCTTAGATCCGTCTCTAAATTCGGTCTCCAAACTAAATAGGAAAGCTTTTACAACAACAACAACAAACTCCCAGTGTGGGTCCCGCTTTCACGGGGTCTGGGGAGATCCAGCTGTAGGCAACCTTATCTCTAGTAGTATTCCTACCCATAGAGAGGTTGATTCCATAAGACCCACAAAAACAGTTTAGATAAAAAGTTTATAGAGAAAACGATTGCGAAACCATTTACGGCGTAAGCGAAGGGGGGAGGAGAAAAAAGGGGGGGATAGCAAATAAAGAAGGAGTAGGAGTAGAGACATACCTGAACAAACCAGGGGCGCTTAATGCCGTCACATCTCAGAAAAGCACGACCTGCAGACAAGCACACCAAAAACCCTACCCGCCCTACACCGCCTAGGCTACTGCCCCCTACGGAGGCGGTCCCCTACAATCCGAAACCTTAATCCTGTCCCTCCACAACCTCCTATCCTGAGTCATGTCCTCCGAAAGACCGACAACTCTCATGTCCTCTCTAACCACTTATATTAGGTTCTTCTTCGATCTACCCCTCCCTCTCTTACCCTCGGGGGGGTGAATCATCTCACACCTTCTCACTGGGGCGGCCACACTTCTCCTCTTCACGTGGTCGAACCATCTGAACCTCGATTCCCTCATCTTCTCCTCTATGGGGGCCACTTCAGCTAAACTCCTGATTACGACATTCCTAATTCTGTCCAATCTCGTAAAACCACACATCCACCTGGCCATTCTCATCTCAGCTACCATCAACCGTTGGACCTGCGTCTTTTTTAGAGGCCAACACTCCGATCCATAGAGAACAACCGGTCTAACTACCATCCGATAGACTTTGCCTTTCAATCCCATAGGCACTCTCTTGTCACACAGTACCCCTGACGCTGACTTCCACTTTTGCCAGCCCACTCTAATCCGCTGGCTAATGTCCTCGTCAATGTCCCCATTTTGTTGGATGATCGAGCCCAGATACTTAAATTTTGCGACCTTCGGTATGACCCTCCCATCAAGTACGACTTCTCCCCCCTCTTCTGTCCTTCCGCTGAAACAACAGTGTAGGTATTTCGTTTTCGATCTGATCAACCGAAAGTCCCTAGCCTCTAGCGTATGCCTCCAACTCTCCAACCTGTCGTTCACCCCATGCCTGGTGACGTCGATAAGAATGATGTCATTTGCAAATACCATGCACCATGGCACCTCGTCCTGGATTCCTCTAGTGAGTTCATCCAAAATTAATGCGAAAAGAAATGGGCTTAAAGCGGAGCCCTGATGCAGGCCGAAACTAACAGCGAAGTCATCGGAGACCCCTCCCGGAGTCCTAACGCTCGTCCGCCCTCCCTCGTACATATCCTTGATTACGCGAATGTACGCGGGCGACACCCTTTTCTCTTCCAAACACCTCCACAAAACCTCCATTGGAACTCTATCATACGCTTTCTCCAGGTCTATGAACACCATATGGAGATCCACCTTTCTGTCCCTGAACAAGCCCATGAGCCCTCTGAGGAGATAGATCGCCTCAATGGTCGACCTACCTGGCATGAAACCAAATTGGTTCTCTGAAATCTCTACTTTCTCTCGCAGCCTTCTCTCAATCACCCTCTCCCACAGTTTCATAATGTGGCTGAGCAGCTTGATGCCCCTAAAGTTATTACAATCTTGGATATCCCATTTGTTTTTGTACAGTGGAATGATTGTGCTGGCCCTCCACTCTCTGGGCATTTTGGCGGTCTTGAAAATAACATTGAAAAGCTCCGTGAGCCACTCTAGACCCTCTTCCCCCATACACTTCCAAACTTCTACTGGTATCTGGTCCGGGCCCACTGTCTTCCCATTCGCCATCTTCTTCAAGGCCTCCCTAATCTCCTCCTTAATTATGCTGTCACCCGCACACTGATCGCTACACTCTCCGTCCCGACTACGGCCGGCCCCCCCTTCCCTATTGAGGAGTTTTGCAAAGAAACTTTGCCATCTCCCCTTAATTTCAGCATCCTCCGTCAACACCTTTCCCTCTTCGTCCTTGATACACCTTACGACTCCTAAATCCCTAGTCTTTCTTTCCCTAGCCCTAGCTAGTTTAAAAACTTCCCTCTCCCCTTCCATTGTCCCCAATCTATGATACAGTCTATCAAACGTATGACTCTTTGCAACTGTCACTGCCCTCCTGGCTACCTTCTTGGCCTCCTTGTATCCAATCTTCTTTTGCTCCCTCTCGTCATCCGAACTGCTCCTCATGAGCTCTGTGTAAGCCTCTTTTTTTGCCTTGACTTTCTCCTTTACCTCTTCGTTCCACCACCAGGCGCCCTCTATCCGGTTACCGTCAGCCCTGGAAAGACCTAGGGTTTCCTTAGCCGACCTTCAGATGCAATCTGCCACAACGTCCCACATCGCATCGGCGTCTTCTGCCCTCTTCCAAGCTCTCTCCTCGGCTATTCTTTCTGCTATTAACCTTGCCTTCTCCTTTGAGATGGTCCACCACTTTATTCTAGGTTCTCCGGCTCTCCTCGTCAACCTCTTAGGATACTTGAACTCTGCATCTAAGACCAGCAACTTGTGTTGGGTTCCCAGCAACTCGCTGGGAATCACTTTACAGTCTTTACACAAGCTCCGATTTTCCCTCCTCGTTAGGAAGTAGTCAATCTGGGTTTTGCAAGAGTTGCTCTTGAAGGTCACTAGGTGGTCCTCCTTCTTCTTGAAGAAGGAGTTGACCACCAACAAATCAAAGGCCACCGCAAAGTCCAGCACAGAGACCCCTCCCGCATTTCTCTCTCCGAACCCGAAGCCCCTGTGGACCCCATCATATCCTGCTATCTCCTCGCCTATATGGCCGTTAAAGTCTCCTTCTATGAACAGTTTCTCGCTATGAGGTACATCCTAGGTGACCTCATCTAGGTCTTCCCAGAAGAGTTTCTTAGTTTCCTTCGGCAGGCCTACCTGGGGCGTATACACGCTCACCACGTTCACGAAAACTGAACCCACCAAAACCTTAATGGCCATAATTCGGTCGCTCTTGCGCCTCACTTTGACCACCTGATCCGCCAAATCCTTCACGACTAGGATGTCAACTCCATTCTTCGCCTTGGCTAACCCCGAGTACCATAGCTTGTACCCATCAATCTCTCTAGCTTTCGCCCCAACCCATTTCGTCTCCTGGACACACGCTATGCTAATCTCCCGCCTTCGCATAGCCTTAACTAATTCTATCGACTTATCCGTGAGGGTCCCAATATTCCAGGACGCTAGGCGTACCTTCCTCAGCCCTAACCCCCTCCTAACCCCAAAACTCCCAGGAGGATAGGCTGACACGGCTACATGACCCGCCACCAACGCAGACGCCTACGAGGCCAACGAACACCCTTAAGATCTACAGACTAAAGGACACCGGACAAAAAAACCCCACCCAACCACACACAACTATCTAGTACACCCGACACGGCACCACAAAACTAACAAAAAAACACAAAAGGTGAATTAACTAATACCCCAAAAATAACAGTACCAGAAAAAAAACTAACAACCGCCCCCAAGGAAACTAAAAAAAGCTTAACCAAGAGACTAACCCAACCACTAAAAAGCCACACAAACTGAATAAACAAACCAATTCTACTAAGAACAAATCTAATAGTAAAACAAATAAAACCAATAGTAATAAAACTGCTAATAACAAAAACTAATGCAACCAACCTCTCAAAAAGCCTTGAAACTACAAAGCCTTGATAACAAACGAACAAACTTGCAAGAACTAAAAAAACTGCAAAAGGCCACACTAGCAAAACTAAAACCACTACTGGAAAACTAGTAACAAGGGCAGAAATAAAGACACTGGGGATAAGAGCGCGCAAAAGCAGGACTTCAAAACAACAAGTACAGGTCACTAAAAAAAAATCAAACACTCTAGCTTTGAAGAAAAAAGGCACAACTTCCTGGGCACAGCACCAAGGAGCCTAAGCAGAAAAGCACAACTTTGCACACAGATATCAACACAAGCCGGCCACCAAACCACTAAAACGGGGCCCTCATCCTCCTGCGACACAACAAGCCAGAAATAACCCTGGAAATAACCCTGGAAGATGACCAAAGCAATCACAAAAGCTTAACCAAAGCCTCACTCTAGACCACTGGTAGAAGCCAAACAACAGGGGAGAATAACCCAAGCAAAGAGGAGCACGAACTATGATATCGAAAACTAGGACAAGGCAACAACTAGATAGAGACCAGAAATCACGAAAAGAAAAATCGAACAAACTAGAAACCTAAGATTAGCAAAATGGACAGAACTGGCAGGGGATAAGGATAGAGAAAGAGCTTCGAACCGAGCAAATAATAATATTGAAGCTGAAAATACAGAATCAAAATAGTTGAATTGCACAAGCAAATAGAAAAGTCACTGGAAGAGGAATTGGCATGCGAAAAGAGCCACTAAAAGGCCCCCCAGAGACGGGAATAGCGCAAGCAAGGATAAAGCAGAACTATACTAGATCAGTTAACGAGGAAACCTGCAATTTGAAGGTGGGGAGCACAATCGTGAATGAGCCCGAGGACCCAGACAACGCAAACAGATTCAAATCTTCGGCGGCGTCAAAGGCCCTGAAACAACCGCCCACTGAAATCGGGTCACCGGTGGTCCACGGAAAGGAAAGGGACTCCGGGTCGGGCCACTGCCGGCTACCGTTCTGCAAGTGGGGATGGGGAAGACGTCGGGGTACTGAAAACGACTCAAGTATGCTGGTCGACTCAGCGTCGCCGACGAGGTACCGAGTAGGTGGGCGAGGTAGGTCGACCGTTCTGATCTCTGATGAGAGCAGCTAAAGAGAGAGCGAGAGAGAGAGAGAAATTTAATTACACAGGTATACATGTTCTAAATAGGAAATAGGAAAGCTTTTAATTTCGGTTTTTAAATTTCGGTCTCCAATCAGGCGGATTCTTGTGGTGATATATAATTTGTATATTAATAGATAGGAGCTCTTAATTTGTATATTAGCAGATACGAATTAGAGTAGATTATAGTGATGAGGTCATATGCCCACATGTGAGTTAATTTAAGTGAGAAATTGTATTATGGATATATATTTTCTTACTCATCCCTGAGCAGAAAGTTTATTGGTGCTTTGATGGTTTGATGCAAAGCAAGTTACATTCATTTTATCCATTCCAACAGTTCAAATTGAATTGTCAAGCCAGTGTTTTCATTTGACTATCAAAATTTAAAAGGTTATTATTAAATATATGAATTTTTACAATCTATCTAAATTGACATTTAACATATCCTCTTATAAATGTTATATTTGGTTGAATGTAATGCAATGCAATCAACCTTATAATATAATTATAGTTATATAGTCTATTGTAATCATAATTATAAGATAGTTGTTATTTGCAATGCTTTCTTACAACCAAATAAGACAATGAAAATACAATTATAAACTTATTTGTGTTACAAAGTTATTTATATCCAAGCAAATATCATCTTAGACGAAAAAAATAGGTCGCTGAAAATCTCTTTGGATGGTTCCATTAGCTTATCTGTGATGGACAGTATGATGCAACAGATAAAATTGGAAAACACCAACTAAGGAAAGGATACAAGGTTAGAAAACTAACGTAAAAGTCATCCTTTAGTCATAAAAGCACCTATATCTTATAACTTTGAAAATTTTAATATAAGTTCCTAGCCGAACTCTGAAGGTACTATTTTATGTAAATATACATGTGTAATTTGGAAGCAAGGGGTTAGGGTATAACAATATGATATGTATTGAGAAGAGTTGTGTGTTAATTTGAACTAACTACTTAATGTTGGCTCAAATCATCTTGATTGGTTATGATACGGAGGACAGGGAAAAAGAGGCAAGTCAATATTGGTGCCCAATTTTTTTCGGGCCTATTTGGTTGGGATACAAGGAATGGGACTTAATATCTTTAGGAATTAAATTCCCATACATATTGTTTGGTTTGAAAAATAAGGGTATGAGACTTGATTCCTTTAGATATCAAATCTCACCCATTCCTTAGCAACTTGATTCTCCCCACTTTAGGAGAGTTTTCAAGTTCCATGCCTGGAAGGAATCAAGAGACACCTCCAAACCCTAGAGAGAGATAGAGAAAACGAGAGGAGAGAGAAAGGAGGGCAGCAAGGTACAAGGCTGCCAGTGACCGAAGGACGCCGGGAACACCAGTCTGACGCCGGCGAACACCGCAGCGGCCTAGCCCATGTTCAGTTTTGTATTTTTCGCTGTTCTTTCTCATTCCTCCTTTCGTTCTACACTACCCTTGCAAATTCGTCTTCCCCCTTCAAATTTTTGAATTCCTGAGGCTGATTGATCTTCGATCTGCTCTCCATCCCCCCAAAAACTCGATCTGCTCTCCAGTCCCCCAAAAATTTGCCTAGAAAATTCACATATTTTCGATTCCCCTTCCCCCAAATTTTGAGTTCATATTTTCGGATCCCCCTCCCCCCAAGTTTCGAGCTGCTGAAGGTGTTGCTCCTTGTGATGTGCTTTCATGGTGGATGCTATTTTCATGCTCACAAATTCGATCTGTTGCCCTTCTCAAAATTAATGGAAAATAAATATCAATGGGTTTTCAATAAAATTGGTTAAGAATTAAAATTAATTAATTAAACAAGAAGCATATAAAAAGTTCGCTATGTCAAAAGACAATGAGTTTAGGAATATGGTTTTCCAATACATTACATCAACTAAAAATAAAGTTATATGAATATATTATTAAAAATCATATTTGATTCTATTTCATAACTGAACCAAACAATAGAAATTGAGTTCTGATTCCATTCCTATTCTGAAACAAACACTTGATTTCATGAATCAAGTTCCATTCTCATTCCTTCAAATATCATTTCTGATTCCATTACATTCCAATTCTAATGAACTAAACAGGCCCCTAATGTGTTTGGGGGCTACATAGAAAGGGAGAAGCCCCTAATGTGTTTGGGGGGTACATGGAAAGGGAGAAGGTGGGTAGGGAAGAAGGGATTTTCAAAAGGAGATTTGTATATTTTAGAGTGTTGGTCAGTTAGTATACATTGCATATTGGCGCCTCTATAGGCATTTGACACCAAACTAATAAAATTTTAATATGATTGTATAACTAATGTGTAGAATTAAAAAAAAATAATCTATCTTTTTTTAATGATATACGGACCTAAAATAAGTAACTATAATTCTCTAATCATCAGTGGTATGTTTACTTGAATATCTTCAACTTACATATATATGTGCGTGTGGTAGTTCATAATTTGATTTTAGTAAGTTTATGTGAGTAAGCTTTGCATACGACAATTTTACCTAAGAGATATTATAAGACGGATATTTTCAGGGTGACTTTTAATAGTTTTAGGATACCTAATTGTTTATATAAGGTGTCAGCTAATACAGTGACTTTTAAATAAATTATTAATCACCCATAAACAAAACAAATAACAATAAATGAGCTATTAATTACCCCAAATTTCTAGCAAAAATTATCTCTTAAGAACTCTTCTCACCATAATATTTCTATGTGACAGTTGTCTAGTTAAAAATCTATGCTTTTATTTTAATGTATGTATGCAAAGAAAAACTAAAAGCATATGTACGTAATTGTCAGTATCATACTCAGTTCACAAATATGTGCTAATTTTTCCCATACTTTTTAAAGTATTCACAATTAGTACAACTACAACTAGTAAAATATAACTTGGTGGTATAAACAATGAAGGTATTTAAGATATGATTAGTTCTAATTGATTGTGTTATATATGATACTTCTGCCCAAATGATGAAAGTTGTATAATGTATGCAAATTTTTAATTAATATAGATGCTTTGCACATTTTATTTAAATCAAAACTGCATGTGACTTGAACAAGAATCAGCCGCTTGCTTAATTAATAATTGTACGTGATGTGGCACCTAGGAAAAGAAACTTCCTAGATGCTTTAATTAATATATAGAGAGTTTAATTATTATGTATAGAGCAATTTAAAGAGTAACAAATATATATTGCCTTATTTATTTTGGTACTTGATATGTGTGTAGGGTTGATGGCCTTCATTCACCTACTTGGTTGCAACCTTTTGTTATTATCCTAGTAGTTTCTCTTTGTAAATTACATTTATACTTTTGAGTTACCCTATATTTTTACTTGTTTATTCGAATTTGTCATATGAGATTCTAGATTATTAGAAACAAGAACAGAGAAATAAGGGTGAAAAACATGTTAAGTGACGAAAATATAACTTAATTATAACATTAACACGATAAGAAGAAATGTTGCAATAAATATGGTATATAATTCATTAAAATAATTGATTTTTAGCTAGAGGCAAATCCTTTCCCTCCAAGCCCCCTCCCCAAAAAATAAAAACAAAACAAAAAGAGAAGAAAAGACTTCCATTTACAATTTTTTTTTTTGGCTTTCTAAGGCATGCTGCATGCAGTTGTGATCGATGTATGAGTATGACAATCTTCATTGGAAAACGATGAACAAAGAATATTCAAAGATGCATCACATTGTCATAATTAAAGATAGGAATAGCAAAGTATTTCTATTAAAAAAAATATTAGAATTGAGGTATAATATTTTGTTTTACTTTTCTTAGCAAGACATTGGATTTCTTTTATGGATATGTTCACCCAATACACACATAGTTTAGGAAGCTCGAATCTTAATATCCCTTATAAAAATCAAACACCCTACATCACTATACTGCTCAATCGTCACAGCTTTACTTAATATATGTCATATTTAATTTTAATTTTATTACACTTTAATGTACGTATAGTAATTGAAAACATATTGAAAATATAAACATTTTATTAATTAAATATCATATTTGTTCTAACTAAATATCTACAAAAGTATTACATTATGAAGGGAATGTGCTGCATTGAAAAAGGCATTTATGTGGACGCACCAATTCGGTATTTCAGAAATAAAAGGCACATGTACAGCACTTAGAAGTAGGGATAGCAGTGGGGTTGGGAATCCCCGTCCCCGTCGGGATCCTGCATTGGGGAAAAATCTTTGCTATTGCTATCTTTAATTACGGAGACAGGATGAGATTCAATCCCCGAAAGGGGATTGGGGCAGGGACAGAGTAAAATTTACCCTGCCCCCGTCCCCACTTACCTGCCGGGGGAGAAATCTATGTCCTTATCCCCGCTCCCCCGTCCCTGATTGGGGAAAAAAATTCATCCTCATCCCCGATTATAATTAAAAATTAAATATAAATACATTTATGAAGATAAGATTAAGGTTATACAGATAAAATTACTTGCAAAAAACCTAAGCTGTGTAATCTCTTTTTTCCTTCTTAGACTTTGGTTCGATTATGTTTGGCTTCTTAGACTTCGGTTCAGTTGTGTAATTTGTGCATTGACGTTAGACTTGTATTGCATGAACTTGTAAACTTTAATTTGGATTGGATTATAAACTTCAATAAAATTTGTTAGACTTGTGTTGCATGGAATTACAAGAGCTTTGTATAATTAATTGAGTTAGGTCTCCTGGGCAACTTTGGTATTTCATCCAATATTCAATTTATAATATAGTTTTTACATAGGAGACAAAAGAACTTGCGGGGAAAAATTCTCGTTGGGGTCCCGTCGAGTATTGAATCCCCGCTGGGACGGGGACGGGAAGGAATTTTTTCCTTGCAACGGGGTGGGAACAGGGAGTGGAGAGCTGAGCGGGGACAGGGGATTTGCCCCCGTCCCCCAACTCACCCCGTTGTCATCCCTACTTAGGAGTTAGTAGCTATAGGCCAAAAGCTGTTATATCTCTTATCATAAAAACTGAAATTGTGCATAACATAATTTGAATGACATCATTGTCTACCCTTAATATCCATCCTTCCTTCACTAATTTTCGTTATTTCGTATCCATCCTCCCTCACTCCTATTGTGATTCTTGTGCATGTAAAAATATCTCGTTGTAATTTATTATGAGATAAATTACAATAACAATCTTTTTTTAATTAAAAAAAGACCGTCCTACATCCCATATATATCTAAATTTTTCTTACCACAAAAAGGATCAATGAATTTACATTGCTGGAGTTATACGTGGATTTTCTTCAGTGTGAGAATTACCTCCGAGTGTTCCCGCAAGTGTTGGTGTGCGCTTCTAAAGTTCCTGCCCATTCCGGAAACCGGTTTCATATATATGAAGATATTCAGTCAAAGCAGGCTATTGCAACCTATGATAGATTTTTACTTGTTTGATTGGAGAATGGAGTCTTCTTTTTGAGTGGAATATACAATTTCAAAGCAATATTTATTGGATGAAGTTATTATAATACAATTCACTGACATTTAGAAGAGATAGTTTAATATTGAAGAATGTTGTTAGCGGCTAGAATGACGTATGTTCCAAGTTTAGAATTCAGTTAATGATATATTTATAATAGCTAGTTTTCTAAAAAATTGAATACCTTTTTTTGGTGTTTTTCAATTTATTTGCTGCCTTTCGAAGTACTCTCATTTGTGCACTTGAAGCGTTGAGCAAACCAAACCGACATTCATTAGTTCACATTAAAAAATTGATACAACCTATATCTTTATAGTCCGATCATAACCATATTCATTAATCTACTTTATTTAGAGCCCAACATTAGCTGATATGATTTAAACTGTTGCCAACATATACTTTTAGAAATGAGGAATTGAAATTTGGACGGCACGTGACGTGGATATTGGGTCTCCGCAATCAACTGAACAATCCCCAAATAAAACACCAAAGCAGACCTTAAATGTCCAATGAACCGGGTTCAAGCAGGGCATGAGCCGATCTGAAGCGGGGTTGGATTGAGAAGAGAAAGATCGGTGGGTGTTGTGACTTGTGATGTGATTTCATTGGACTTCAGAGGCCTGTGGCCAGTGGGACGTGGGTGTGTTGAGATGGTGAAAGGTGCGCCACATGACTTCAGCCCGCAGCTCACGTGCAAGCCAAACAAAAGGACATCTCGTCTTCCGAAGCGCCTCCTGAATGATAATGGGCGTCTCCCAACCACCGAATAAAAGACAAGGGAGGGCGTTTAAATTACCAAATTTTGTTCACCTAACTCCATTTGATGTTAATGTTTTGTTCTTTAAAATCAAAAATATTGAATATTTGTCGTCCAGCATTTTTTTGGTATATAAATTAATAGTTTAAAATACAATAGAATACAATACTTAAGCTGACGTTTGTTCTTTATCCATATTCATCTAAGAGAAGTATAGTAAATTAAGAGAAGGTGAACATAGAGGCCCTAAGGGTAGCTACCTAGTCCAAGTGGAAGTATTTTTCTTGATCGTGATGATGCACACTTCTAGATTTAAAGGTCAAAAACTCTCAAATTAGAATACATCTTAAATCGCTTAAACTAAGTGTCATTAACGCTCTTTATAATTTAAAATATTTGAAATAGTAAGATTGTAAATACATGATTCTTGGACATATCTTTTAGTGTATATGTTAGGAAAAATTATGTACGCATTGATAAAAGTACACTAACTCAATGTGATTAGTTGACTTTAATTTTTATCCTTAAAAACTCTTATTTCATGTAGCGTTCATTCAATTGCGGTACATTAGGGCATCTGCACCATGAGAGCACACGTGTCACTGTGGGGCCCGCATGCCAAGCAATTTTTTGGCAGGCGATGAATTTCCTGGCACAGCATGCATGGCAAACTGGGGGGGCGTTCCCCCCCGCGTGTAATTTTTTTTTGTCTTTTTCTATAGTTGTAATTAATTCCAGAAGCAAAAAAAAACGAAAAGCTGGGTTATTCCAATTTTTTTTATCTTCTTTTGCAGTGCATTTTTTAATATGAAAATTGCCTATAAATATCAATTTTTTGAATTTTTTAATAAAATAATTATCTTAGTTTTTAATTGATTGTACTTTAAATCCTATACTTTTTTCACTTGTTGGAAAACAAACACAAAAAAGAATTTCCAAAAAATTAAAATCAATTTATACATTTTTATGTTAATAAAATAAATATTCCTCACTCTTGATAAATAAAGAACAATCACACATGTTATAAAAGTTAAAACCCAAATACAACATAAAAAAATAAAAAAGTAATAAATTAAGTTTAACTTGTGGGCTCCATGATAATTAATTATCCTGAAATGAGTTCTAGTGACTAAAAAATTAAATGGAATGCAAGTGGAACTCATACTGACGTGGCAGGCCTAAGTTACAAAAAATGAAACTCTTGCTGGGGATGCCCTCATATCAGTGTAGATTTTGTATTCATTTTGCTAGTATCTTTAGAATGGTTCATACACTAGACAATATATTAAAGTATCAATTAAGGAGCTATTATATTATTTTAGGGAGATTGTTAAATTTTTTGTGAAATGTTATTTTCTTTATAATTTTTGTTGATAGAAATTATTATTGGAACCTTTTAAATAATAATTTTGCTAATTGTTACCCTTAGGCCGACAGATAAAAATGGATAAAACATAGCTAAAAATTTACATAGTTTGCAAATTTATCCCATTTTCATATGTTCCCTGCTGTAGCTATCTTTACCATCAAGTTAATGCTTATTTTACTGCTTTTGGTTACAAGAAGCCCATCTTGGAAGCTTCCAAGACATGTGTGGATAATACTAGTATACTCGCAAGTAAAACACACATGGAGAAATATTAATTCACTGTCACCCCTTATTTTAGTATTGATCAATGTAATAATGCCAGTTTTATATCAATTCAAGTGTCAAACTTGCACTATGATATTTTTTTAATTTAATTAAGCTTTCACATAATTACGATCAGCATAATTACAAATTAGAAGCAAGGACAAATAATGTAGTTAATTGGTATTTAATTAAGTATATCTTGTACCTACGAATGACTTTGCGAAGATAGGTATAATTATTAATGTGTAACCCCTTCAGAAATTGAATACAATTAATATTAACTAATTAGGAGTACAAGTTGGCGAAAGGTTCCAGTAGAGGGCATGTATACATAGCACAAGGGCATAGCAACGTCCCCTTTAATTTTACAGATTAGATTACAAATTAAACTATTCTTTAAAAAGTTTTTTTTTTTAATAAAAAAAGGAGTATAAAAAATGCTTAATGTCTTCTTAATTAGAATTGCTTTTTATTATGATTATTAATTATTAATTCATTTTGCGTGAAATGCATGACGGTCGAGTGTGATTAGTATTAGCTAATCCGACGACGACTTTTAATCTGGATATTCTTGCGTTATTCCAATATAAAATGAAGGCTTGAAGAGGATACTTCGGCATCATCAGTTGTTCGAATTATTCTTTTTTGTTGAGTTACTCCTAAATTTAAAATAAATTGGATGATATTTTGATGAAAGATAAAAATGATTGAATTAATTATGAATCAAATGAATTCAAGTAATGACGTTTAAATGGTTAACAAATTTAAAATGAGCATAATAAAGCAGCCAATTTATACCAAGAAAAACGTGTGGATGTTTACAGAGAAGATATGTGATTTTATTTGATTGATTAATTGGGAAGTGAATCAAGAAAATTATTTAGCTAATCTAAAATTTGAATTTCAAATTTTGAGGAATCAAATTAATTGATTTGTCATGATTTTATCCTCATATGATAAATGTGCTTCTGATCTATGATATTTACCATGTAAAAATGATATGATATGATTTGAGTCAAATTAAGTTACATTATCCCTTGATTCTGGAATGAAGATCTGTAATATTTTGCAATAGCAAGGAAAAGATATTATGCAGCTTCATATCAATACAAGTCGTGGCAAAGATTGCCTAAAAATCATATCAGAATTTGCTGACCCAATTTCAAGGGCCTAAAATATAATTTCAAGATATTCTGAGCAGAATTTTCTTTCTTGGCAGAATTGATGCACAATCACTAAAGCCTATAAATAGAGGCCAGATGAGGAAGAGCAAGCATCCAAGCAAGTTGCAATAAAATTAAGTTATACATTTGTGAAACTTACTCTGAGCATTACATTGTGATCAAAAGTTGTGAGGGTATTGAGAAATTCTTTATTAAGGAGTGAACTTAGGAGTTGGTGCAATGTCACAACTCTCCCATACTTAAATCAAGAGGTTGATTTAAGTACTTGATATCTCTAGAGTGATGTAGCTTCGAGAAATTGTAAGAGTTCATCTTAATAAAAAAAGTAGAGAGTTGAATCTTAGAGTTGAACAACTCTAGGCGGGACCCTAAGCCTGATTGGGGCCCAACGTCGTTAAAATATCATTGAGTATTATCTCACTTCAATTTTTGTTCTTGCTTTCAATTTTGTTTTTAAAATTTATGTGATCACCCTATTCACCCCCCTTTAGGGCAATTTGAATCTTCAATTGGCATCAGAGCAGGGCCCTAAGAAGAGATTTTGTTTTCTTTGTTTTTGCGTGTTTTTGTGGTTGTTACGACTCCTTGGTTCCCAATGAAGACATTGTGAGTTTTGGGGGGGGGGGGGGGGTCACATACCCTTTTGGGATTTTTTTTTGTGAAATTTTTTTCAATTTTTGTATAATTTTTCTTATTGGCTTTGGGGAAGCTTCATACTATTCTAATAAGCTTAAACTTCTTGTGCTTTAACTATTAGTTTGTATATAAGCGGGACGTGCATGATAGATCTTCGTCCTCAACATGTCATTTTAGGCCCTAAGTCTAACCCCAATCATTCATTATTGATGTGTAATCCAATCCGTATCTATACCATCATGATTAGTTTAGGGTCTTAGTCTTCCATGATTGGCTCTCCCACTTGTCTTGTACACAGTTACTTTAGTCTTTGTTTGCTTTTCAAAAAAAGAAAAAAATGAAAAAAAAGAAAAGAGAAAAAGAAAAGGAAAAAAAAATAAAAATCTAGAATGATAAGTATCCCTTTGAGACATACGCTAGTGGGCGTTACCATTTGAGGCAATATTGCTACTAGAAAAGCTTGCTTTCAGTATTGATAAGTTAATAATGCAGTTTGTGTGAGTCAAGTGAAATTGAGTTTGATTCTGGTAAGCCTAAGTCTTAGGATGATGATGCATTTGCATATTAGCACTGGGATGAATTCAAAGTTTTGATATACAGTGGGGTGAAAAGTTAGTGCTTTGATGTCATTCATGGGGATAGAGAGCGTTGATGTATACATTATGTCTATATGCGAGCTAATATCTTTGTTACAAGGGTGATTTGGTTGGTTAGAACTTGTACGACTTTCTCTCTTGTATATATTTGTGTTATTTTTGTAAACCCAAAAATATGTTCTATTTTTCTTTCTCTTTTTATTTTTCTTTTTGAAGATTTTGTGGGTATATCTTCTGCAAACCCTCACGAGACCTCACTCGTCCACTTGGGGAAACCAAAGAGTTTAAAGGGCTTGTTGTATATGCTAAATGTAACCGCAATTCCTGGGAAACTGAGTTAGGTTCTTCGGTTAGAGTTTTTCTTTGTTTTGCTCGAGGACGAGCAAAAAGATAAATGTGGGGGTATTTGTTAGGCGATAATTTGTCGTATTTTACATGTGCCTTTTACCTAATTTTAGCTCGTATAATAATATAATCTTTAGGATTTTTACTTGTTTTGTTTGCTTTTGTAGGCAATAAACTCCAATCGAGCAAAACGCCGCAAAAAGGAGCGAAGACGGATAGGAAGAGTGAAAGAAGGCAAAAAGGGGCAACAGGAGACCGCGCCACCATGCCAAGGATGTGGCATGGTGGGGTCGTGCCATGTGGCATGGTCGTACTACCCTGCACGGTGGGGCTGTGCCACTTGGCATGGTCGTGCCCCTCCCCCGTCGCCCGCTCGTTCGATTTTCTATTTAAGCCTCCTTCGGCGTTTTTGTTCGGAACCTCCTGGGGGCCCTCCTTTAGCGACTTTTTAAGAGTTTTTAGATTAGGATTAGCCAATAAAAATTTCATTGGGGAATTAGATTAGGATTTGTCTCTGGTTGTTTGGATTCATACTTGTGGATTCTCAAATTCATTCAATTAACATAAGTTTTTTCTTCTCTTCCTCTCTTTATTTTGTATGTCTATGTTCATGTTTTGATTTATATGCTTTTGTAATGTTTATAAATTATAGTTCTGAATTTGGATTGTGATTAGGCTTGTGATGGCCAATTGATTATTGTTAGACCTTTGCCTCTCTTGTTCATGCTAGAATTTAAGGTTTTCTCTCACGCCCACCATATGTTCGATAAAATGTTTGAAAGAACTTTCATCTGTGTTTTGAGGCAGTTGACTTATGCTGAAAAAAGAGATTGATTGTCTAGTGTGGGTAGAGTGAATGGCTGTGATTGAGACATAAAAATAGTCTCGTCATTAGCTAGGTCAAGGGTTGTCAACCTAGCAGTTCAGTCGATCTAATCCCATAAAAATAGGTGGTTAGAACAACTAGACTAGTCTATTGACCCTTGAGAGAGGGCTTGGGTGGCCTCAATAACACAACCAATCAACCTCGAATATTAGCATAACTTGGGAATGTGAGGGTTTAACTTGATCAGTTGGTTTATCTCAGGTTTGATCATAATCGCAGTCCTTTGGTTATTTGAGTAGTTTAGTTCTATTTTCTATTCCTTCAGTTATGCCTAACTTGAGACGCTTTAGTTAGCTCTGGTACTTGGAAACCCAACTCTCTACTAACAACACCCCGAGTACTCAACGATGCACCTTGCACTTGGGGTTTATAAATATTAAAACTTTTTCCCTAACAGTCTTTCAATCCTATCAACTTCAATTACATATTTGATGATGATGATCTATTAAACCTTTGGCTCTTAGAAAAGGAGCAACCAATTTTTGAAGGAGAAGACTTAAATTGGTTGAATTTTGATGAAAACGAGGTCAATGCCACCATCGATATTGAGGATGATGATGAACCACAACCTAACACGACCTCTCTATTTCTCTACATTGTTAACCAATAGCCACGGGATATACACTGCAGTGGGTGTGAGTAAGAGGGACACTTGTCGCCTTCGAGTAGTCATGGTGGAAGTGGAGGTGGAGGAGGTGGAGGAAACAGAGGTGCAAATAAGATGGGGTTTTCCTATTCCTCTAAACCATCAACTGATTACTTTAGTAATCGTGGGGATGAACATCCAAGAGAACCAACACAAACTTATCGTCACCTAAGAAAATTTAAGGAACCTATTCAACCACATGGTTATCCAACTGACGCCATGTATGGGTACGTAGGTTTTCAAGAAATGCCATCAAGTTTTACAGGGCCTGATCTATTTGCTTCTTCAGGTGGCTATGACATATATGACGGTGTCTTAAACAATTATGGATATAGTTCAACATATTATTGTCCTTTGTCGTCTTATCCTTCAAACGAGCCACAATTTGTTGACCCTGACTCAAGTAGACGACATCTAGATAATCCTTCGATCAACCAGGGGAGTATTAATTACGCGGATCATCATTATTATTGTCCCACCTTTTATAGTGGTGATTCAACTTCAATTGATCAATCTTGGATGAATTTAATAGCGTCATTAATTTTCTACCCACAACAAGAGTCATATGGTGTTGATCAGAATAATAATGACACCTATCAGGAACCTCCCCATCATTCATTTTGGTGGTGATAAATTTTTATCTGTTATGGATTTTAGATATGGGTTTGTACCCAATGTACAATAAGATAGCTAGTGTGTTTTATCTTTTATGGACTTCATAGCTTGGGATTGTTTAAACTATTTTTATCTTCTACCATTTATAGTTTTGTACTATTGTGTGATGTTATAATTTTCATCAACGTTATCTTAAATTATTTTGTTTAACTATTGTGAAAATTAACCCACTATGTTAACATAAAATTTTAAAAGTAATATTTTTATCTAAACTTAATACACTTTAATATTTTAAACCAAACTTAATATTGTTTATCTTCCACCTAGCATATTTTGTGTTGGAAATAAAATTGCAAAATGTGTTCTAAAACTTTAAAATCCAAGACTGTTGATTTGTTCCTAAAAAATGTTAGCACTTAGTCGACTTGTTCCAATTCCCAAACTCCATGAGTCTAAATATTTTGCTTAAAAAAATTAAAACATATAATTAAAAAAAATTAAAATAAATAATCGCCAATTTCTAAAAAAAAAATTAATCAAACACTTAGCAACATGAGAATGAAACTTCAAACTTTAAAATTAACCATCGGGCACTAGTGGGTAATAGCTATGAATTGTCTTCGTCTACAAATATTAACAAAAATTATGTAATAATACAATTACTTACATAATTATAGTACTAAGCTGCAAACATACAAATTCAACCGAAAAAGCAATTATGTGAACCATTTCACGCCGTGAGGACCGCGAACTGTTCTGCAATAAGTGCATCATAACGTTTCTGCGACACCATGACCGAAACCACAAATACGACCGGATCCGCGTTCCAAATCATTGCCTAAATACATTCACAATTAAAATAATATGAAATTGGTAGAAACTCTCCAAAAACCCAAAACAAGGTACCACCCAATAGATGAAGATACGAAGAGACTCTCGCCAACAAAAAGAGGACATTTATTTGTGAAGAAAATACTAGAAATAATATGAGTGAGGGAAATAGTGGGGTTTATCGTTGGGAAGATAGTTCCTATATCGTCCACCCAATTGTACAATTGCATTTGTACAATCGGGCCCACCCATTGTCTAGCTGGCGTGCCACGATGCATAAAGTGAAGAAACTGCCGCCTAAAAAAAAAAAACAAAAGCTCATAACTGCAACTTCAAATCGCCACAACCGAAGAACTTCCGCTCACTTTCTTTCTCCTAAAACCTATTCAACTTCGTGCTTGAATTGGCAAAATTCTGCTACCTTTGCTCACCGATTCTAGTAAGGAATCTTCGAAAAATCACCACTAAAGTTTGAAGCAAACAAATTTGACGTAAGTTTTAGCTGATAAAAAAATTTATTGCATGATCGAAACAAAACGATGAATTCGCTTGGCATTCTAGGTTTTAACAAAATCGCACACTCATAATCGCGTTTTTCAAACGTTTATAGCTAGATGGAAGTTCAACATTCATCAGCAGCGAAGAAGAGATCTGCTAGTGATGCATCAAACACTGCTCAGAAGAGGTATATAGAACCTTAAACCTTGTTAAACCTAATATTAGTAAGCAAACGTACATAACCAGTGAGCAGTATGTGCTTGTTCCTGATATTGTCCGCAAATTTACAATAAACACATTTACCTTGATGTTGACTAATACATCTAAGACACTTTTACCTCAACTCTTCTGATTCTGTTTCATAGTCAGTTGTACCTTATATTGTGGTGAGCCATATCTTCATTTTAGTGAGCTATGGATTATGTGCTTGTTCCTATCAACATATGAGTGCTATAGTGAGTCGTGTCTTATAATGTAGTGAGCTAAGGGTTATATGTAGTGAGCCATGACAAAAATCTGGTGAGAATTTACAATAAACACGTTTACCTTGATGTTGACTAATACATCCAACACACTTTTACCTCAACTCTTCTGATTTTGTTTTATAGTGAGTTATACCTTATATTGTGGTGAGCCGTAACTTCATTTTACTGAGTTGTGAATTATGTGCTTGTTCTTGTCAACATATGAATGCTATAGTGAGATGTGTCTTATAATGTAGTGAGCTAAGGCTTGTATGTAGTGAGCCATGACAAACATCTGGTGAGAATTTACAATAAACACGTTTGCCTTGATGTTGACTAATACATCCAAGAAACTTTAACCTCAACTCTTCTAATTTTGCTTTATAGTGAGTTGTACCTTATATTGTGGTGAGCCATATCTTTATTTTAGTGAGCTGTGAATTATATGCTTGTTCTTGTCAACATATGAATGCTATAGTGAGTCTTGTCTTATAATGTAGTGAGCTAAGGCTTATATGTAGTGAGCCATGACAAAAATCTGGTGAGCTGTAAATTATGTGCTAGTGGCTGTCAACATATGCATGCTTCAGTGAGTTGTACCCTATATTTTAGTGAGCTATGGCTTGAATATAGTGAGTCATGATAAAACTGGAGTGAGCAGTGAACAATATGCTAGTTCCTGTCGACATCCTATAGTGACTTCTGTCTTATAATATAGTGAGTTGTACTTTACATCCTACTGTGCCACACCTTAAATTTAGAGAGTGGAACCACATATTAAAGTGTGCAATGTAGAACTCCAATCTCTTTTCATATACTGTTTCACATGTAAAGTGAGTTGTATCTTATATTATAGTGATCCATGATATATTGGTACTGAGCTGTACCTTTTATTCTAGTGTGTTATCACAATTCATGTAATATTAACATTATATTTAATGCTATTTGATAGATCAAAGACAGAAGGGTCAAACACAAGCCCTCAAGACATCATTATGAAGGTTGTTAGAGATATCTCATCCAAGCAAGTGAACATTAGCTAATTACCACTTGACATATATGGAAAACACACATAGAATAGTCCACTACACTAACATTATATTTTCCTTTTTTACAAATGATCAAAATAAAACAAATGAAACAAGTCAAGGAATGCAAGGTGATATTACTCACAATTCAAGCCAACGTATGTCTACATTATGTAAGATTATATTTAATCATCTGAATTCCATATGAAGTGAGCAGGGGAAATTGTATTCAAAGCTCCTCTACATTATATTCTATGGTAACACCTGTCAAATAGTGAGTCCTAACATATGGGTTGGTGAGCTAATACAAATGTCTAGTGAGCCAATATGCAAATGTAGTGAGCAGACAACTATATTTAGTGAGCTGACATGCAATTGTAGTGAGCAGACACCTATGTTTAGTGAGCTGACCTATAATTGTAGTGAGTAGACAACTACGTTTAGTGAGCTCACGTATAATTCTGGTGGGCAGACAACTATGTTTAGTGAGCTGACCTATAATTCTGGTGAGCAGATATTTTATTTTAGTGAGCTGACCTATAATTCTGGTGAGCAAACAGTTTATTTTAGTGAGTTGAATTATATATATTGAGACCTACATTACATTAAACATTACGCATTTGTTTGGTTATACATCTTGTTCACTTATACAAAATACCATGTACAGCTACAGAAGAAGCAACCAAGGAAGCTCAACCAAAGCATTAGGAAACCCTATCCACAACAAGGGAGACAACCTCTGGGGGGAAAACCAGCTCAACAAGTACTACTGCAACTAAAAGAAGGCTGAAACAAGAAGTTCGGAAGAACAGAAATATTTGCAACACTCCACCTACTTCAGAAGATGAACAACCCCAAGCTCCCACAGCAGGGGAGAAACAAAAAGTGGTGCTGAAAAACCACAAAGTGTGCATGCTATGGAACAATCACAACCTACTTAATAGGGAGAGGGAGGACAAGAGCAACAAAAAATAGCAAACCCACCTCAACAACACACTCCAACATCAGGGCAAAGACTAAAGTTGGTGTTGCAAAAAAGGAAAAAGGAGCCAAAGAATACTGATGCACATCAGAATATTGGCAAAACAGAACAACAAAAGGGAGATACAACAATGCACAGCAGAAACTCCCCCAATGTTCCCAAAAACATTGCCAAGAAAGCTCTGAAAAAACAATTACCGACATTCATCAACAACCTTCAAAGGAAACAGATGACAATGTGGAGGACACCACTTACAAAATACCCCCCTGACTATGATGATGAATCTGAGTCTGATGATGAAGTCTTGGTGAAGAGAATGAAGAAAATAAAACAAGCAACAAAGTTTAGGCCAAAGAAAATGCAAGTGAGGTAAAAAAAGTGTGTTAAGGCACAACTTGAGATGAAGGAGGATGTCCAAAAGAGTTCTAAACCTCCTGTAAGGAGTGGACAACTCTCAGTTATCAAGCACAAAAAGAACAGAAATCCTTGAAGAAAAAAGAGGATGTCCAAAAAAGTGCTACTGTCCCTGTTAAAGGCCCCAAGTCTATGCAATATGTGCCAAAGCCTGTAGAGGGAGACACAAAATCCAAAAAGATCTTTCAAACAAGAATGTCACCATCAAGGTTTGTTGGCATGATTGATAATTTCAATGAGGCACAAAGAAAAGCAATACAAGATATGGGGTTTAGAGGATTCCTCCACTTACAAGTCAATGAATTGCCAGGGGATTTATGCAAATGGCTAGTAGACAGATTTGACCCATACTCAGTCACCTTGTACATATCACCAGACAAAAGGATTGCGATTACACCAATGGATGTGCATCTCACATTGGCACTCCCTATTGGTGGAAGGAAAGTTGAGGAGTTTTATGGAAAAAGGCCAAAATATGCCAAATACAATGAAGTCCTCGATGCATGAAGAAAGGATTGGAATCTGGAAGATGGGACCCCTTAGCTGAGCCAGATGCCACAATACATACTTAGTCAGACTTATGCAGGGGAAAGTTTCAAGAGAAACTTTGTGCTGTACATGGTATCATGCTTCTTCAATGGTTCAAAGAACGTACATTGTGCACCCTATTTTGCCAAGAATGTTGCTCATGTTGAAGATATAGCAACAATTGATTGGTGTCAGTACACCATTGACAGATTATGTGAATATGTCAAAAAGAGGGTTTCAAACTTCGATGGCCCTATTCTATTCTTGATGGTAAGTTCTTTATACTCTATCAAAATATCATGTTTTCAGTGAGCACAATGTCAAATTTAGTGAACTGAACATATATAATTAGTGAGCTAACCATATATCATGCTGAGCATGTCATTTACTTTAGTGAGAGGAACATATATTATAGTGAGCAGAAGATGTATTTTAGTGAGCACACCAAAACTTTTGGCAAGCTTAACATATATCATGGTGAGCATGGCATGTACTTTAGTGAGCGCAACATACATTGTAGTGAGCAAAAGGTGCATTTTAGTGAGCACACCAGAACTTTTGGTGAGCTATGGAAAACTTCATCATGTGTGAAAATTGTCTATTACATTGTTCTACAATGACCATTTTAGTGAGCACGCATCACGTACCCTACAACGTTACTTAATGTTAGTGAGCTACAATATGTTTTAGTGAGCAGAACACTATTTTAAGTGAGCAGACAATATAACCTAGTGAGCGAAACAAGCCTTTTAGTGAGCAATAGTTCAGCTTTGCTGAGCTGTAAGTTAGTTGTTCCTATATTACAATTGTCTGTTACATTGATATCTATTCACAAATTTAGTGAGCCTAATAAGAATTATTCTTAGACAACATTACTTAATGTTAGTAAGCTAGTATACATTTTTGGTGAGCATAGGATATATTTTAGTGAGCATGGATTCATTTGTGGTGAGCTATACAGACTGATTACAAAGAACATTTATCTTGCAGATGCTATATCTTGATAGGGTTCTCTTGACAAGAAAGACTGTTCAGAGGAAATTCCTAACAATCAAGGGCTGGACAATAGAAAGGCTAAGGGAAAGAGTCAGAGAAGAGAGAAAGACCAATCAACTTGCTGCAAAAGAAGGGCCAAAAGGCTTTGGAAAGGGAAGAGTGGAGCCTCCAATACAAATAACAAAGGAAGTGCATGCTGAACCACCTCTGCAAAAGGAAACTCGGCCACAAAAAGAAGAACATCAAAAGATCTTATCAGAAAATGATGAACCATCAGAGTTAGAGGTAACATTTATTTCTTTATTTCATTTATATCAATCAAGCAGAATGAAATAATTTAAACAAATATCTATCTAACATCTTACAATACTTGAATGTTGTCCACATTGCAGAAAGATATGGAAGAAGTGGCTGAAGTAACAAAGGTTTTAGCAAGTGCATTCAAGAGGTACATGACATTCATGGACTACTTGTCAAAGAGGTATCAAAACAATGAAGCACTCAAGAAGATAAGAGATAAGGCCATAAGCATGTTCACTTCCTACTGTGAGGCTCAAATCTCAAAATCCCCACCAATGAGATAAAGAGAAAAGGGGGATGAAAGTGCTGAGATATCATCATTCAGTCAAGATGATGAATAGTGGAACATAACTGCTCTACTTGAGGCCATAATTGAGTTGGAGAATGCTTTTGTAAGGCAACAACAGACCAGCAACACCAACAGCAAAGCTTCTGCATCAAGGTAATGGGGTAATGACATGCCAAGTTTTAACCTGATTGATGATAGCCCAAGCCCAACCACTGCAACACCAACAACACCAGCATCACTTCACACACCACCTTCGTCCTTCCCTACAAAAGTAGATCAAGCACCCCCCTGCAGAGACACATTAGACACCACCACCTTCTCATCCTCCACAGACACATCAGACATCGCCACCTTCCCTTCCTCAACAGACACATCAGACACCACCACCTTCCCCTCCTCCACAAACACATCAGACAGCACCACTTTTCCTTCCTCCAAAGGCACATCAAACACCACCACCCTTCTACCCACAACACCCATCACAAACCCTTGAGACACAACCACCACATGAATCTTCTCAAACACCACCACCACCAATTCTAGAAACACAAACAGAGGGGGAAGAAAGGCAGAAAATAACTGAAGGAGAGCAACAATCTCATGGCATAGAAGATGGAAATAACAAAAAAGAAAAAGAGGCTGGTAAGGATTTTCAAGAGAGTGTTGGCCACCCCAAATATGAAATTGTAAAGAATATAAAACCAGTGCGAATGAGAATGCAATGGAGGACAACAGATAATGTCACAGATTGTGGAATTTTTTGTATGAGGCACATGGAGTCTTATTTTGGAGAAGTAGATATATGGGATTGTGGTTTCAAGAAAAATGATTAAGTTCACCAAAAATATGTTCTCTACAAAAATATGTTCAAAATAAATACAATACCTATTGATGGTTCTTTTTTTTGTGTCTTTTGTTTACAGGACAAAAATATGCTTCATCTAATGCGGGCACGGTACTGCTACGAAATCATCAACCATGAAGACAACATATATAAAAATAGGGTGAAGAGGCTCGTAAAAGAGTTCCATGATAAACAACAAGCAAAACTGAATGCAAAATCAGCCAGCCTCAAGTGCCAACAGCATGAATAATCAGCCTTACTTTAAGTTAGACTAATTTTAGAAACTTATGTTTACAGTCTAATTTTTAGTTAGACTAATTTTAAGTTAGACTATTAATATGCTTACCTTTAATCATGGTGAAGTACTAGTAAACAGCATTCACTATTGAATATTTTTTATCGATTACTATGTCAATTCCAGTGAGCTCGAAGACAAATGCAGTGAGCTCATAGCAAAATCCAGTGAGCTATATCTTTTACTATGCTCAATTCTACAAATGAATGAAGAATCAAACTACAATGATATTTTCTTTATACTGTTAAGCCAACTATTAAAGTGTTCAACATGTCATTATCATACAATGCTATACTTTTATAATGTGAAGTCATCAAACATATTACAATAGTTTTGTAGAAAATAGTGAGCTAAAACATGAAACTAGTGAGCTATGAATCTTCAGCAGTAAGCAACTTATTATGCGTGTCAAAAGTATTCACCCTATTATAACCTTCAAAATTATTCAGCATCATTTACTTAAACTTCAAATAAAAAAACAATTCTCAAACACAAAAACATTAAAACAACATAATGAAAAAAAATACACATTCGAGCTCTATTACTCAAGATACAAATTTACATTTAAAATATTTGTTCAAGTCATACTATTGAATGGCGCAGTTGGGAAAAAATCCGTTAATGGTACAAGCCAATGCCCTCTATCACCATAGCAAAATTTCATGATTGATTCCCACGTAACCTGTATCAAAAAATAACAAACCATATACATAACTTTAGTGAACCAAATGTCTAAATGTAATGAGTAGAAATATTATATTAGTAAGCCAATACATATTTTAAGTGAGCAGACACGCTATACTAGTGATCGTATTACCCTTGAATGCTAGCAGCTTCAGAAACAGGATTCAACTGATTGCTAGGAATCGTATCCCCATTTGTTGGTCTCAACCTTTCATCAAAAATCAAGCTAAAAATCCTATACATTTCATTAAAGTCTACCGCTAGAATAGATGCAACTGGTGCATTAGATGAACTTGTAGCAACAACCTAAGCCAACACAGCAAAAACGTATTTGTAATGAGCATATATATGTACTTAGTGAGTCAACGTATAAATATAGTGAGTGCAACATGTAAGAGTAATAGTGTGAGAACTGAAAACGTAGTGAGCCAATACAAACTTCTAGTGAGCGGAACCCAGGTATCAGTGAGCGTATCAAAACATTTAGTGAGCTAAAAACACATATTAATTCTACTGGTATTAGCCGCAAACTCAGAAAACTCCAAAACGATATTGCTATAAGAAATATAGCTTATTCAATAATATTATCAAATAGAATTTTACCTGATGTTGAGACACATCTCCTCCATTTCTTGAAGAAAACCTTGCCTTCCTTGACCTAACAATGTTTGATATCTTATCCAACGTACTCTTCCTCCTTACATTCATTTCACCTTTCTTACTCCAACCTTTAGGGTTACCAATGATTTTGTCACCACCACTAAACTGTTGATCATTGTCAATGTCAGAAACATAAACAGAACCCACAACACCAACATCACCCTTCAACTTGGCAAAGGCTTCTTCACATAGCTTTCTTGCTTGACTATTTGATTCACTTGCAAGAAGCAAAGCCTCAAACTGCCTATGCATCTAAACCCTCTATATGGAACCGGGAACACCAGATGCATTACTACTTACAGCTTCTTCTACAACCCATGGGGTCTTGCTAGCCTAGTCCATCGTTTCAAAATATATTGAAAAAGAACTTTAGGCACGCATTGAACATTGAAAATACGCAAGCAGTGGCAGCAAAGAATACCACTCTCACTGTACTTTTTACAATCACAAACAGTATTATGGTCTGGTATATTAAACCTAACCACAAATCCAAACTTCTTTGAAAGACGATTCTCATACTCAACATATGTATGCTCTGTACCATAGGGGGTTTCACTTGAGCTAAGAAGATCTTGACAGCACCTATCTCCTTTAATGTATTCATTCTCAAACACTTTGTACAAGTTGTTCGTATAGATCTTTGTAGCAATGCTGCAAAATGCTAACATGTGGCAAATACATCTCGGGAAATCCATCATTATTTTTCACATTCTCATCCTTCTCCTTAATCCTCCACTTAGTAACAATGTCGCAGAATATATTGTAAAAATCAAACAAACCACAAGTGGCATTGACTATCTTTGACAAAGAAGCATTTGTCTACTCACTTCTTTGCAACGATAAAATGCCACCAGAGAAAGCATCCTTGCAATAGGCTGGACATCATTTTTCTTTCAATTGGAACAATCTAACCAACCAAGCATCTTCGACACAATTATACTCTTCAATCAGCCTAACACACAAAAGCAATTACCAAAAAATAATAAATTAGTGAGCAGGAAAATGTAACCATGGTGAGCAGAAGATATAATCTATTGTGCAAAAAACATATAACCTTGGTGAGCAGACACTAAAAAAATAGTGAGCATAAAGCAATAACTTGGTGAGCACATTAAAAAACAGCAAATAGAGACGGGGCTTACCTCTGCCAACAAAAGTTAAACTCTGCTTCTATATCACATCTCATCAAAACATGGTCAAGCTTATTAACAAATCCACCCAATCCTCTAAGATGACCAATATTCTTTTTTAAATTTTTCAAGATGTGCTAAGTACACAACCTATGCTTTGCCAAGGGGAACACCGTTTTAATAGCATTTTCCATAGAAAATGCTTGGGCCGTCATCATAGTTTTCGGTTGCACGTTACCCATAGCTTCCAAAAATGTTTCAAATAACCACACAAAACTCTCAATCTTCTTATTAATCAAAAACCCACATTCCACCATAACATTTTTTGCATGATGATCCATACAAACAAAATGTGCACATATCATCTCGTAACAGTTGGTCCTATATGTCGTGTCAAATACAAGGAGATCACCAAACAGTAAGTAATCTCATTTTATTTGTGAATCTCTCCAAAAGAAGCACATCAAACAGTCATCCTCGTCCAATTTAAACTTATAAAAAAAATCTTGTTCATTACCACACCTAGCTTCTAAAACACACTTCAAATTATTGACATCGCCCCCATCTAAAGTCCTCTTGACTTCATTTGCAACACTATTGTATGCATCCCTCTCACTAAAGCCAAGTGATGGTGAACCCCTGGCCTCATTTCTTAGAAGCCGATATGCAAGCGAAACTTTCATACCATTTCTCCTCATCTTTTAGAAAAAGTCCACATGAACTTTGTCGACTTTTTTATGTAACCTCAACTTATGCACCTCATCTGCCAAAAGCAGTTTATGATTATGAACTATTTCATACTTTTTACGAACCCATTCCCCATTTGGCTCAATGTAAAACATAGCCCTAACTTTACAATTATACCTCCGGCTCCATTTTGTAAATGTCTTGTCTTTTTTCCTCTGATATCTTTTAACACCTTGTTTGCTGCAACAAAACTCCCTTAAACGAACCTCTTGTGAACCCTATCTCCTTCGCAACTTGTCACACCTAATGGAAAGCCCCTTACGGAAAGCATACTCAATGTATACCTCAAATGCAGCATATAGAGAACTGACCCTTTTACCAATAAGCTCTGATTCTTCACATTCCTTCAATTGGATAGCACATTCTTCACCATCTACACATTTCTCCTTATCAATCACACCATAATTAGATACACCACCAACACCATTACCATCATCAGAAACCACGCCTTTGCCCTTTGAACCACCAGTAGGATTACACAAAATCCTAACATAATCATCAACATCAACTGCCTCAACAACACAACCATCTAATGTAGATGTGTAAAACGAAGTATCATTTGCCAAAAAAAAAAATTATTTTTGTGGTGAGCTATAATGTAAGATTGGTGAGTACAAACTTTATTCCAGTGAGCCAAAGGCTTGTCTTGGTGAGCAGAGAATGCTATGCAGTGTAGTCGAAGGCAACAGATTCTGTTCCATGATAGGCACAAGGTTGAATATAGTAATTAAATTTGGTGAGCACAGAAACTGATAAATGATTCATGCATACAATCTAAATCTCAGTGAGGTAAAGTTATTTCATTAGTGAGCCAACGACTATATTTAGTGAGCACAAAACTTATATTGGTAACTTGTTGTTTCTCATATGTAGATGGTAACAATAAAAATATCGTCTGCAAAAACAACCATAACATTTATGGTAACCTATAGTGCAAAATCGGTGAGCAAAGAGTTCAATACTAGTGAGCCAAACGTTTCGTTTAGTGAACAAAAAACTGCTCTGTAGTGGAAGGCAAAATATTCTTTTTAGTGAGCTAAATATATACCATTAGTGAGCCAACGACTATATTTAGTGAGCACACAACTCATAACCATCAGCAATCGTTTCTCGTATGTCAAAAACCAAAATTCACATAATATTCAACAATTAAACCAAAAAACTATTGTACACTTGTATCTTAACCAGAATTAACACAAAACACAACTAAAAACACCAATCAAACATTTTGCCAAAATGCAGAACAACAAATCGCAAAATCACCAATTCAAGAAAAATTGCATTATAATGCCAGATCACGACAACACAACAACAAATGCAAACCAGTTCAAACAACTCGAAATTAACTATTCAAAAACCGACACATATAACTTCAAAATACGAACACAAAAATAGAGATCCAAAAAAAGGATATCAAACCTGACGATTCATTTGCGTTTGATGAAGATTCAACATCAATAGCAACGTTAAGATCAAACTCAACCATTTAGTAATTGCAGAATACTATAACAATTGCAACAGTGACCATAGATTAGTGCGAGAATGAGAGAGAATGAAAACGGCAAGTTCAAAAAAATTGAAAATTGTGATTTTTTTTAAGAGGTAGTTGCTGCTTAAACGCTTTGTAATGGGACCGGGTGGACAAATGAAATGTCCACCTGGTTGTACGTAATAAAATGCGTTGGGAAGAAGACAATGATATACAACTCATAGCTCCTCACCTAGGATATGGAAGTTCTCTTTCTAGAGGTAGTGTCACTCTGGGTATCAGTTAACTATCCTTTTCCTTTTTGTGATTTACTTTTCCTATTTACTTATTACTTTTTTTTAAAAAATTACGAATCACTCTTGATAATAGTGAAGCAAAGAGATAATCTTAAAGCAAAAACAATGGTGAGCCATTTTTTGGCTCACCATTCGGATCCTACCACTGCCACATCAGTCATCTCTCCACTTTTTGCCTCATATTCCTCTCTGTCTGCAATGGCAGGCTTACCAGTTTGCTTCACCAAATAAAATAATATATATAAATCTTACATTTAACCATAAAATAATACCTATAAATTCACTCCATAACACAAAACTTTATTTTTAGAATTAAAAAAAAACAAATAAAAAATTATTTTAAAAAACAAAAAAAAACCTCACGAGTTACCTCGGTAGGCCGAGGCTCCCCGTGAGGCACGAGGCATGAGGCGCTCATTGAAGTTGCTCCCTCACCTCAGCACACTCTCTCTCCTTCCTTTTCTCCTCGCAAGCCGACCGCTGTGCTTGCTCTTAATTAAAAGAAAAGGACATGTGTCCTGAAAGCAACGGATACACGTGACTAAATATCATTGCCAGTGGTCTACCACGCCTAGCCTCCAAAATCACGTGGCCAACTCATACGATTACTGGTGGCCGGTGGGACCCTCCACCCTCACAGCCTGACCGCCAATGAATTCTATTGATTTTATTCTTTTCGAATTAGAAGTTTATACGAATTTTGTGGGCTGGTTTCTTTCTGTAATTTAAATTAAAATCGTTGCAAAAAAAGCCGTAAAACCTTTAAAAATATGTAAGAATTTAGAAACCAACAATTTTTTGTTAACATAGAATGGCATCTTTTTGACAAAGCGTATTAAATTTTTGGATCTTAGGTTCAAGAAAATTGGGGGAGTGAATCCTCCAACTGTCAAAGATTTATCAAAAGAAAATAGATCTCTATGTTCAGTTGGCAGTGTGTGTTCTAAAGTTAGTAATAGACCTATTTGCTTAAGCTAATAATAGACCTAAATGTTGGAGATATTAACTTTTTTTTAGTTTAACCAAAGGTATCATCCATTACCGATCACAGTAACTAATTCCTTCGCCTCGCGAGCTCCACTTAAAGGTAAGAACTGGCAAAGAATTGCTCTCCATTCCCAAAGGATCGAACCTTTGACTAATCGGTTAAGGGACAAAGTGAGTTACCACTACACCACAACCCCTTAGTTTGGAGATATTTACTTTAACAAATATAGACTTTTATGAGGATTAAGATTTAGATTACGTAAATTCAAAATCTAAATATGTTAATGCATAGCACAAAATTTGAATAAATAAATAAATATATAGTATTAATCTTTAATAATGTTTAAAAACATGTAAAAATATTAAACTTTTAGAATCCTAATAATATTGACCTTTAGTTTCAGGCTTTCAGCTACCATTAAGTCCAAGTATGGATCAAGCGATGACCAGTCGGGCAAATTTGTCTAATTGTCTGGATTTGTTTAGTTCAAAAGCTTATAGCTGGTCCGACTTTTTTTATGAGCAAGCAAGAAATGTTTGGCCCAACATTAAAACAACCCATCATGATTAGCGTTGAAAAGTTAAACCTTAAGACTGTAATACTCATTCCTTCCGCTGCTTTGCTACAGATCCGAGGTGCAAACAATGCTCAGTTAAGAGTACGGTTCAAACTCTCGGCGCCTGTTTGTTTTCAGCGTTTTGGAAAAGCTATTAGTAGGTAAAAACATATTAAAGGAGTTTGGAGAAGATTAAAGTAGTTTGGAGCAGGTTTAACTAGCAGTTAGCAGGTAGGAGCGGGTTGGAGCAGATTGGAAGTAGGTTGGAGCGTTTTGGAGTATTTTTGTTGTGATTCTTTTAATGTTATGATTATCGATGATAATTTATATTGAATATATCACATTTTTTTAACAATTACTGTATAATAGATTTACGAAAATAATGTAACAGAAAAGCTAAATGTCATTATAATATATTACCAAATGTTAGTCTACGATAACCATATGCCTTTCTTTATAACTAAAATTAGCATATATTGTAATTATTGTTTCTCGATGTTGAAATCATTTTAGCTATTGGATCTCTACATTCATTCATTGCTTGCTTGTTTCACGTGTCATACAACCCAATGTTGGGGATGGTTGTAATGTTTGTTGGCCTCGATAAAATTAGTATCCCCTTTTCATAAATTCGGATGAAGTTGTGTAACGCGCAACATGATATAATTATATCAATTTGTCGTTCTCTACTCACTTGAGGCATTATGTTCTTTAAGATCTTCTAATTGTTCTTTAATACTCCAAACATTCTCTAGATGAGGTTAGAGCAGGTAGGCGCGGGTTACAGCAGGTTTGAGCAGGTTGGAGCAGATTGGAGCAGGTTGAAGCATATTTGACTAGCAGTTAGCAAATTTGAGCAGATTGGAGCAGCTACGAACAGGTTGGAGTAGGTAACAGGTGCAAAATATTGAAAACGAACATGCCCTCGGAGAGCATCGAGCTGAGCCTGAAAAGTCTAGACTTACGTTCGGATGCATAGGACTGGCCTCAGAGTTTGGCTCGACTCAACTTGCTAATCTTTTTTTTTTTTGTGCTAAAAAGTTTCCAAATTTAAGGATATAGTCCAATCTAAATTCTAGATTTCTATATCAGCGTCAATGTCATAAAATTTTGTTGATTCTAAAGGTAATTTTATTCTTTCAAAGCAAACGCATATTGAAAAACTGAACGACAACAACAACAGATCCCAATGTGGATCTTGTTTTTGTGAGGTTTGGGAAGATTCAGAAGTAGCTTACCCTTATGCACATGCCTACACATGGACAGACCGTTTCCAACAGACCTGCATAAAAAGTTTTAAGAAGATGTTTAGAAGTTAAAAATTGGTTGGTAATATAATTCAGTAAACACAAGACCTAATTACTTAAGATAATAAAAAAATTTAACGTGAACAACATATGAGGGGTAAGAATTTTACGTACACTGAGCTGTTGAGCAGTGACATACTACTAATCTGGGGCACCCCAGTAGCGAAGAGGGTATGACTCAAGCAATCAAATGTGTGATAATAACACCTTGCTAGGATCAATCTAGTAGCCTACAGGATTGAATCACACGTAGGAAAGAATAACAGCCAAAACAATATAACCACAGTCACTACTCAAACAAAAGCCAAAGAAAGGACTAGAAGTACGCTACTTGTGATATGCAACCTTAATCTTAGATCTCCATCGACTTCTATCCTGAGCTATATCCTTCGTTAGACCTACAAATTTCAAATCATTTCTAATCACCTTGTTTCAACTTTTCTTTGCTCGTCATCTACCTCTTCTATACTCTAAAAGGTTAATCGTCTCGCATCTCCTCATTGGTGCATTCTCACCGCTCATCTTAATATGACCAAACCATCTTAGTCTGGTCTCCCTCATCTTATATTCTATGGGTGCAACGTTCAGTTTCTTTCTAACCACTTCATTCCTAATTCTATCCAATCTCATATATCCACACATCCATCAAATCATTAATTCTGTTGTGCGAATGAGCAGAAACATGTCTGGCTTTAGTATCGAAAAATTCAAAATTGGATCCCAAATCCATTGATAAATTTGCGAACAAAGATGAAAAAAAAATCAATTAATGTACACCAATTTATCTATTGCTAAAACTAATTGTAGCAATGGTTGGTGTCAAAAATCGCGTTCTTGATTGTTACTTGTTCACGGATCTTTCTTTCTTAAATTTTTTGCTTTTATTTGTGTTCACTAGATTCATGCAGTTAATGCTTGATTATGGCTAAAAATCCATTTACCCTGTGTCTTTACTCCTCTTATGTTTGTGAGATTCGAGCAAATTACTAAGGCCTTATGGCTTGTGGCTTACTGTGTCGTAATGACATCAATTGTAGTTCAGTGAATTGTATAATTACAAATATATATAAGCTTCTCGTCATGATCTTATTGTCTACAACCTTTTTCTACCTCACTGTTCTAGAAAGATATAACATATTACAAAAATGATAAGTATCTTCCTACAAGACATTTTTTAAGTGTCTTATTTTCATTTAAAATTCATATTACACATATTAAATTAAAAAAATAATATGATTGAAAATTGAAAGGATGTCAAAACTTATAAATTGTGTAAGATCATCATTTTATAAATAATCTTTCTCATTTACAAAATTACTTATATGATATGTATTCGCGGATGGGGTTGATTCAGTTAGGATGTCAGTTTGTATTTGTATTGTTGGGTTGTTGGGCTTCGTGACCCAAAATCAAAGGAGGCTAGGGTTTGTCTTGAAGCGCAGTTTCTCCTAGCGGCTAGGGTTTGTTTCTAAGGGTAAATCCCTAGTTTTCTAGACCCTATAAAAGGGGGTCATACCTACGATCTAAAATCACTCCTGAATCCCTAAACACATTGAGAGGTAAAGAGACTGTGAGAGATATTACAAGAGAGGTTGTAATTCTGCTATTGGATCAAATAACTTGTTGTAATTGTGATCGTTTTGTATTCTCCTTACTCATATAGTGGATTGATTGTGCTCGTCGCCGTTCGTAGTTTTTTTCCCGCATTGGGTTTCCACGTAAATCTTGTGTGTCGTTGTTTTGTTTTTGTTATCTTTCTTTAAGTTTCTGAATATCTATTTCATCCTATTGCTTCTGCTATTAATTTGCTCTAATTTCCTAACAAGTGGTATCAGAGCAAAGTTTTCATCCTATGGCTTTCAAATGCCGGGTTTTGGGATCGCAAAGCTTTTTGGGCAGAGGCTATTTCTACAACCTGCTACTTGGTGAATCGTTCACCACACACCTCCATTGATTTTTAGATTTCAGAAAAAGTATGGTCAGGTAATCCTGTTGATTATTCCAGTTTGAGAATATTTGGATATCCTGTGTATGCTCATGTGAATAATGGGAAGTTAGCCCCTAGGGCTGTCAAGTGTATGTTTCTTGGATATGCATCTGAGTCTAAAGGATACCGCATGTGGTGCCTAGAGTCTAAGAAAGTCATTCAGAGTAGGGATGTCACTTTTAATGAGATTGCTATGTTATCTTCTGGGAAGGATTTTGTTGTTTCTTCTACTGATACGGGTCATCAGGAGGATACCAGTATGGAGATAGAAATGGAGACCGTTGCAGTTCAAGGTGGAGGTGCTAATCACCCTAACAGGGAGGCCCAGAGTACTGAATCCGACACTATCAGTTCTGATCAGCCTCAGGTGGAGGTTGTTCACTCTATAGCTCGTGATCGTCCTTGAAAGGAGATCAGGAGACCTGCCCGCTACAATGACGATGAGGGACTGATGGCATATGCACTTTCAGTTGCAGAGGAGGTGTCTGAAGGTGTGGAACCTTCTACCTATACTGAAGCAATCTCCTGCCCAGATTCATCTAAATGGATCCTAGCCATGCAAGAGGAAATGGAGAGTTTGCAAAAGAATCAGACTTGGGAATTATGTGAGTACCTAAAGGCCGGAGAACCTTAACTGCTAAATGGATCTACAAGAAAAAGGAAGGTATTCCTGGAGTTGAAGATGCAAGGTGGACAACGCGCCTGGTTGCTCGTGGTTGGAATCAGAAAGAAGGTATTGACTATAATGAGGTATTTTCACCTGTTGTTAGACATACCTCCATTAGAGTGCTTCTTGCATTTGTTGCATTGTTTGATATGGAGTTGGAGCATCTTGATGTGAAGACTGCATTCCTTCATGGGGAGTTGGAGGAGGAGATCTACGTGAGGCAACCCGAAGGTTTTGTAGTTCCTGGGAAGGAACAACTGGTATGTAGATTGAAAAAGTCCTTGTACGGACTTAAGCAGGCTCCTAGGTAGTGGTGCAAAAGGTTTGACACCTTTATGATTGCACAAGGATACACACGCAGTCGATATGATAATTGTGTGTATTTTAGACAATATTTTAATGGTTCTTTTATTTACTTGCTATTGTATGTTGACAATATCCTGATTGCCTCTAAGGATAAATCCTTGATTAGCAAGTTGAAATCTCAACTTAATAAGGAGTTTGAGATGAAGGACCTGGGTGCAGCAAAGAAGATTTTAGGCATGGAGATTCAGAGGGATCGAAAGGCTGGTAAGCTGTACTTATCTCAAGGACACTACCTTGAAAAAGTACTATGCAGATTTTGTATGGATAACTGTAAGGCAGTTTCCACACCCCTTGCTGCACATTTCAGATTGTCTACTGAGTGTTGTCCACAATCTGACGAGGACATAGATAGAATGTATAATGTCCCTTATTCTAGTGCTGTTGGTAGTTTGATGTATGTCATGGTATGCACTAGGCCAGACTTGTCACATGCTGTGAGTGTGGTAAGTAGGTATATGCATAATCCTGGAAAGGATCATCGGGAAGTTGTGAAGTGGATCCTTCGCTATGTGAAGAGTACTGTTAAAAGGGGGTTGGTATTTGATAGGAACAAAGCTGCTGCATATGATGTTACAGGTTTTGTTAATTCTGACTATGCTGGTGACCTGGATAGGAGAAGGTCCATATCTGGGTATATCTTCACTATGTGTATAGGTGCTATCTCTTGGAAAGCATCGCTTCAGTCAATTGCAGCTCTATCTACTACAGAGGCTGAGTATGTTGCTGCTACTGAAGGAGTGAAGGAGGCTACTTGGTTGAGGGGCCTCGTTACTGAGCTTGGAGTTCCACAGGCTGCCACTGTGGTGTTTTCTGATAGTCAGAGTGCTATCCACCTGACTAAGAATGATGCGTACCATTCAAAGACCAAGCACATCAGTGTCAAGTATCACTATGTCAGAGATACAGCTGCTGCAAGGGAAATAGTGGTAAGGAAGGTTCATACTTCGAAAAATCCTGTAGATATATTAACCAAGCCTCTACCTATAGCTAAGTTGAGCATTTCTTGGACTTAGTTAGCATTCACAATATCTAAGCGCCCTTCGGGGCATTGCCCCTTTGAGGGGGGGGGCATCACCCTTCGGGGTGCTATGACGGTGTTACAGAGTTGGTGATTAGAGATTTCGGTCCAAGGTGGAGATTGTTGGGTTGTTGGGCTTCATGGCCCAGAATCAAAGGCGGCTAGGGTTTGTCTTGAAGTGCAGTTTCTCCAGGCGGCTAGGGTTTGTCTCTATGGGTAAAGCCCTGGTTTTCTAGACCCTATAAAAGGGGTTCATACCTAAGATCTAAAATCACTCCTGAATCCCTAAATACATTGAAAGGTAGAGAATTGTGAGAGAGATTAAAACAAAGGTTGTAATTTTGCTGTTGGATCAAATCACTTGTTATGATTGTGAACGTTTTGTATTCTCTCTACTCATATAGTGTATTGATTGTGCTCGTCGCCGTCAGTAGTTTTTTCCTGCATTGGGTTTCCACGTAAATCTTGTGTGTCGTTGTTTTGTTCTTGTTATCTTTCTTTAAGTTTCTGAATATTTGTTTCATCCTATTGCTTCTGCTATTAGTTTGCTCTAATTTTCTAAAAAATGGTATCAGAGCCGATAGTGCGTTCGGCTAGGTGACAAAAGGTGTGGCATGGTGGACCCCATGGACGAGCTTGGTGAAGTGACACACAGGTGTTGATCGAGCGGGAACACGTGTGCTGTAGCGTGGCTCAATGGCGTGGATAAGCTCTTGATGGTGGCTTGACACCTTAGTAAACGCTTTCGCTCAAGGGAGAGCTTGTGCGTTGATGTGGACTGAAAGAGACTCATGTGTGAGGGGAAGATTGTTGGGAATGTCACACATGAGTAAAAGAAGTCCCACATCGGGAGTTTGAAAAGAAGGGTCATGGTATATAAGTCAAGTGGACTACTCCTTCTATTGCCAATTGGTTTTAGGATGGAACCTCACTTGGGCTTGTTGCCATGGATCTTGGTTGAAGTGGGCTTCTTCCTTGGATCTCCCCAATAGTTAGCGTAATTGACGAGTATTAAAGCTTTATAATTCATAATAAGCTGTAATTTATTTAAAACATGTGATTTTAAATTATAAAACATATTAATTTGAGTTAAAAGAAGACATTTAAAAGTATTTTATAGCAAGACATGTATCATCACCCTATTTAATTACCTCAAGCTTAATCAAAGGCATTCCACCAAATTAGGTAATTAGCATGTCATAGAAAGTTCATGATCAGTCATTTTTGAATTCTATTGTATAGTAAAATGCTAACTTGAGGTGGCATACTGTAAAAGGATTGGCTAGGACTATTTTAGCATATTGAGGCATGATTAGCGATTCTTATTATTTGCTTGATAAGAATAATTTAGGGTTATGCAAAACTGGTTAATCGGAATTTCCGTTAATCGAAAATTGGTTAATCGTTTTTTTGGTTCAAAAAAATTTCGAACCGTAACTAAACAAAAAATTTTGGTTAACCGTTTTTCGGTTGACCGAAAATTTTGGTTCAGCCAAAATCTGAATTGTAACCGAACCGAAAAAGTCGGTTAACTGATTTTTCGATTAATTAACCGGTTAATGGTTCACAAATAATAAAAAATATATATTTTCTTACCTAAATTTTTCATTTTTTTGTGTTAAATTTTTTTTTATAAAAATTAAACTTTGGTTATGATTTATAACTAATCAAAAAGTGCACTTGTAAAGCTTGTCGAGGGCTACAAATTTAACCACTACTTCGGTTATTATATAATTTTTATAGCGTAGGGAAGTAGGGATCGATCCACAAGGAAAGATTGCTTTAAATGGCTAGTTTGCTTCTAAATAATTTTATTAATCAACTTGTTAAATCTAATTTTAATAATTCTAAAACAATTGAAATCTAATGAATAAAAATCTAGAAAAAGACCTAATGACTCTCCTAAATATTATGAATCATATTCTGGAAATAAAACAGTAAAA
>JACYFF010010365.1:13005465-13021255 GCA_017589665.1 Selenicereus undatus
TATACTCGAAATAATTATAAAAATCATGCATGATTTTTGACTTAACAGCATTTTATTACCTAAATTTTTTATTTTTTATGTATAATTTTTTTTAAAAAAATTATTTTTGGTTTGGTTAACATTCGGTTAACGGAATTTTCAAATTTTCCGAACTGCAACCGAACCAAAAACCAAAATTTTTTCAGTTCGGTTAACCGGTTTTTCGGTTTCGGGTTTTTTTGCACACCCCTAAATCTGTACTACCCTAGGTATGTATTTTTAGAATTGATTTGGAAAAATATTGGTTGCTTTGCTTGGGTTGCTTTTGGAAGATTGCATTCATTTCCTATATTAGACGGGTAATGAATTTTCAACTTAAAAGGGAGTTTTTGAATCGAACTACCACCTAGGTTTCACTTATGTTCAAAACTGCCACTACTTTTTTTGTAACCCAAATTTACCATCAACCTTTAAATTGAGGCCCGAAATTACCACACGAGGCCCATTTGACCGGCTGCAGCTGGTTATTTGGTTTTAAAATTTTTTTAAGCAACCAAATTAGTTAAAGAGTGAGAGAGAAAACGAAAAATTAAAAAAAGGGTGCAGTCCTCTTATTTCCGTCCAATTATCAAAATGCGGGACTCTTCTTCAAATGCCTGATGCAGAACCCCCTAGTTCATCCTCCTTCCATCCAATAACTCTGTTCACTTGGAACACTAAAGTCTTATCTTTCATCTTTGAAATCAAGAGTACAAGTGGAGTATGTGATTGAGAGCATCGTCAAGGAGATAGTGGGGTACAAGTTTCTTTGAAATTACGTTTTAAACATTTGCAGAAACATCAGTCAAAGCTGTATTACATGTGTACCATGGAGGTTGTTTTTAGAAAATTCCTAATCTTGTGCATGGTACGGGGGAAATGAAAAAGGTTGAATGTGACACTGATTACTTTAGTGTTGATAACATAAAGGGCATTGTTATTGAGTTGGGGGATAGTGAAAGAAGGATTAAGAAAATATACTATAAGAAGCCAAAATTACCATTTGAAGATAGCTTAGTGTCTATTGAAAGTGATGAAGAAGTGCGTGAATCGATTGCGCTCAGCAAAAGCTTTGAATTTGTATCCTTTTACATTGAGCATAATGATGAACCTTAGAGTGTTGCATCTGCTAACAATTATAATGAATCAATGATGGTGACAGTGATTGTATTGCTGATGATAAGCATGAGGGGTACAGGTCTGAAGTTGAAGATGAGGAAGTAGCTCGGATTAGAGGGGAAAAAAGGCGGATGCATGATGAAATGGTTACTGATTTAGATGGACTTAGGGCTGAAAACAGAGAGAATTGGGGACTAAGGAATGCTTTTGATGATATATATGCATACAACCAAGATTCTGATGATGCGGATAGCCTTATAAGTAGTGAAAGTGGTGATGATGATGATGATGATGATGATGGTGACAAAGGAAGGAAGTAGAAAATAAAAAAACAATAACATACCCTCAATACAATGCCATCTCATCAGATAAGGGAGTGGAGCTATAACTAGGCCTTAAGTTCATTGATAAGGGGAAACTCAGAAAAGTCATTGAGGACTATCGTATAATGAAGGGCTATGATATTAGGATAACACATAGTGACAAAAACCGATTTCAAGCATTTTGCAATGGAGAGGGATGTGAGTGGTTCTTGTGGGCATCTAAACCGCAACATGAACAATCTTTTCAAATCAGAAAAATGCCTAATCCTCATAGGTGCATCCCTTTTAGCTTTGAAAGAGGCAAAAGGAAGATGTCAACTAGATGGTTGTCTCGTAAATACATGGAGACATTGACGGTTCAACCAACCTTTAAGGTGAGGGAGCTAACATACTTGATTGAGAAAAAGTACAATTACAAGGTTACTATATCTAAATATTTTAGAGTTCAAGCAAAGGCTTTGACATTAATTCTAGGGGATTACAAGGGCCAATTTGGCATGATAAGAGCTTATGCAAATGAGCTTCTGAGCAAGGATAAGGATTCCATAGTTAAGATTGCGGTAGAAAATAATGGAGATGGCAATTGTGTGTTCAAGAGTCTCTATATATGTCTAGGTCCTTTGAAGAGAGGATTTTTAGAAGGGTGTATAAGAGTATTGAGCACTAACGGATGTTTTTTGAAAGGGCCATGGAATGGACAAGTTTTGGCTGCGGTAGGTCACGATCACTACAAGGAATGTTGCATCTACCCACGCTTATTTAACCACACTTGACTAAGTGTTGCAGAAAAATAAGCTAAAATAAGTGCTCACAATTATTCCCACACATAATAAGTGTGGAGAAATATAATCACTCTTATAAGAGTGGTAACGCATTAACCACAGATAATAAGCATGGTAACCGAACAAAGCTAGCAATTAAATTGAAAAAAAAAAACAAAGCTAGACTTTTAGCATTCTCGTCCGTTCTCCTATTCACGCTAGCGCGCCAGTCGTCCCTCCCGTTCTCAGTCACGCCTCCTCTTCCTCTCACAAAACCCTCACAAAACCCTAGGTAGCAGCCGATGGTCGCCTTGGTCGGCAGTGCTGGTGCTTGGCGGCGAAATTCCGGCGGTCGTGGTTGTGTGGATTTAATTCTGGCCGGTGGACCTTGGCTTGGGGTTCGATTGTAGCATTCGGTCGGCTCTGGTGTTCGACTCTAGCATTCCGGCACTTGGCTCTGGTGTTGGCTCGCGTACGTGGCTTTGGTGGTTGCTTGTTCTTCTGAATCAGGATTGCCGGCAACCTTTGCACCATTCGGCGACTCCTGGGTGTCGGCGACGGTGCTTCTGTTCAGCCCAGAGTAAGCTCTGTTTCTCACTCTCTCAATTAACTGCTTGTGAATTATAAAGTGCATACAAAAGTTATATGTTTGTATATAATTTTGACAATGAAGAAAATCATCCTCCACCTTTGAATTGGGTTGTTATACTCTTCCTCCTACTTCACAGGTTCATGTTAGAAACAATTTTTAAGTTTTCTCAGAATACCACTCGTAACTCTTTGTTCAATTATTTATGCATTTTTTTCCTTTCACATCTCGATCAATATTATTAGCTAGTAAACATAAATTTAGATCTTGAATTTTTTTATGTGTTTAAAAATAATTTTATTGGCCCTAATTGATATTTCAGGGGAGAGTATACAACATTCAGTGAAATTTAGACAAATTATTTGACAGTCAGTAAAAATTTAGACAAATCCAGTTCATTATATTTATATTTTTTAAATAGTTTGACATTTTAATGCACAAATAATAACCTTTTCAAATATTCAATTTTTCTATTACAAATTGTAAAATTTAGTAAAGGGCAACATTTTAACGCAATATCTTACGAAAGGTACCCAATGCGAAAGGCCAACACCCATCTTTTATAGCACCCTCCATACGAAAGGCTTGTGGGTCTAGTCCGTGTGGCTACAATATGTAGATACCAAATACAACTCAATAATAATGCATAGTTATTAAAATAAATAAACATTGGTTTTAACTCAAATAAATAAATAATCAAAGAAATGAAATTTGGCATCGTGGTATATTGGTGATTAGATTGTTCTCGGTTGTTCTGCAAAGTTATTAGACCTGAATGTGGTCCTTCTGCTGATTAGTCAGTAACTCAATTGTGGCTATTAAGGCTTTATGAGTTTATGGATACATACACCGGATGGATTATACACTTTGATGATTGTTTAGGTTGTTGACAGTAGCCTATGTGTAAATACTGAGCATTTGTTAACCACATATCTCTTGCTTGTTGGACCACTTCTATGCACTTGCTTTCATAAAAAGGCTCATGATAGCTTTCATTCATGGTCTGTTAGTAGCTTACATTTTGGTTGTCCACACTATGTCATGTTTTAGTTGACTTTCGCTGCTTCCTCATTCCTGTGTCGCTACCAACCTGTTACTTCAATGCTGCAAAGTAAGATGCTAGAACTGTAACTGATTTTCTATCACATCATTATAGTTGGAAATTCTCAGTTCAGGGTAAAACTAGTTTAGTTATTGTATATCATGAGACTAATAAAAGGTTAGTATATTAGTTGCATGCTTTCCATGAAACAGGAAATGTGCATCTAGATAGTTCAAGGCATTCACAAACTTGTCGCTTTGTTAGCTATCTTGTAGATTGTCGCACTATTTCTTACTGGAATTTAGATCTTATGCATTTGATTTTCCTTGTTGTGAATCATTCTACCTTCAACAACATTATTGTGGTAGTAGAGAATTTTGCTTTGAATGTTGGTTCCTCTTTAGTTTGATTTGGACTAACCAAACTTGAAGCTATATAGCTATTAACTATTAAGTAGACTTTAAACCATCGTAATAGTTGCTAAATGCTGACCATGATGTTCTTGATCATTGGATGCATTATTCTAGTAGAGAATTGATTGTCCAACAAAACTCAATGACCATTAAGACCTTAGGACACAAAGATAGGCTTAAAATGTACTACTACTTACCCAACAACAAAGAAAGCGTAACAAATAATAAAAAGCACCCAGCTTGTAAAATATAATTTTCCGGACATAATAAAACCCTTAAAATTGAAAATAAAAATTAAAAACGTAACTTTTTAGGTTGTCTTTGTATGTTATGGAATTTTTTTATTTTTTCAACTATGGCTAATGTATTTTTGCAAAGTAAGCAAAAGCGCATGAATAAATATCCACAAAATCAGTGTAATTCACCAAATCAAATCCAAATATTCTCTCTATAATGTTATGTGAGTCCTAATACTATTTCAAACAATTACTTTTTAACTAATGGAAACAACGACTTTCTTTTCTTACTCCTAATGACAGAAATGGACAAAAGTTGGATTGATAAGGATAGGAGATCTGCGGAATATATAAGTGGAGTTGAAAAGTTTCTAGATTTCGCTTTTGCCAATGGCGAGGGGAGTAACATGATAGTTTGCCCATGTAATCGATGCAAGCTTGGGCGGAAATGTTGGTTTACTAGAGATGTTTTGACTCATCATCTCATGTTCAATGGATTCTTGCCAAGTTACAAAGAATGGGTGCATCATTTTGAATCAATTTTCATGCCGTCTGGTCCGGAATCCCGTAGTGGAAGCCATAGTGACACCAATGTTGAGCCAAATTTGATGGGTCATATTGATACTATAGGAATGTTGAATGATATTTTTGGGGTACATAAGCAAGAAGACATTCTAAATGACATTGGGGATCCTATGATTGGGGAGTATGTTGAATTTGATGATGAACCTGAGTTAAATGATGTACTGAATGAGGCAGAACACATTGAAGATGCCGGATATAGAAGACTAGTTGACCAAGCTGAGCAAGAATTATTTTCGGGGTCGAAATTCTCGAAATTGTCCTTTCTTTTGCATTTATTTCATTTGAAATCCATGCACGGGTGGTCAATTAAGTCCTTTGATATGTTGCTTGAACTTCTGTCTACTGTTTTCCCTGAGATTAATCCATTTCCATCGTCTTGGGGTAAATGTAAGCAGTTAAAAAAGGATTTGGGACTTTACTATGAAAAAATTCATGCTTGTCCTAATGATTGCATTTTGTATTGGGCTGAGAGGGAAAATCAAGAAGAGTGCTATAAGTGTCACACTTCACGATGGAGAGACAAGGGAAAAAAATTGCCGTATAAGGTTTTGCGTTATTTTCCCCTTATTCCGAGGCTACTTAGGATGTACAAGTCATCCAAAACCGCTGAAGATATGATTTGGCATCATAAATATAGGGTAAAGGGTGGCATACTTAGGCATCTTGCATATGGTAAGGCATGGAAAGATTTTGATGAGAAAAATCCTACTTTTGCGAAAGATCCACATAATATTAGATTGGGGCTTGCAAGTGATGGATTTAATCCTTTTCGTGTTATGAGTAGTACTCATAGTACTTGGCTAGTCCTGTTAATTCCCTATAATTTGCCACCATGGGTTTGCATGAAACAACCCTCTATAATTCTTTCCATGATCATTCCTGGGGAAAAGGCACCAGGCATAGATATTGATGTTTTCCTTCAACCACTAATAAAGGAGTTGTTACAATTATGGAATGGTGTAGATGCATTTCATGCATACAGTAGGACGCAGTTTAAATTGCGGGGAGCTCTTCATTGGACTATTAATGACTTTCCTGCATATGCTAATTTATCTGGATGGAGTACAAAGGGTCGTTTTGCTTGTCCGTCTTGTGCATAAGGTACACAGGCTGTTTGGTTAGAAAATGGATATAAGTTTTGTTATATGGGACATAGACGGTGGTTGCCTGAAGACCATCCATTTCGATATGATGCTGTTGGATTTGATGGGAATGTTGAGCATGGTTGTGCTCCAGAACTTCTTAGTGGAAGTGCTGTGTTAGCAGAGTTAGAGGGAACCACATTTACATATGGTAAGGGTGAAACTCAACTTATGGACATTGATGAAAAGGACGAACAACAAATATGGAAAAAAAGGAGCATATTTTTCGATTTGCCGTATTGGGAGTTTAACACTCTTCGTCATAACTTAGACGTGATGCATATTGAGAAGAATGTATGTGATAATTTGTTGGGGACATTACTGAACCTCGAGGGGAAATCTAAAGATAACTTGAAGGCGCGAAAAGATCTTCAAGTCATGAAAATAAGGCCTGAGCTTCATCCCATTCTTCTACCAAATGGCAAATACGAACTCCCAAGTGCTCCTTATACTTTGTCATCTGAAGAGAAGACACGACTACTTAGTGTGTTAAAGCATATAAGAGTCCTAGACGGGTACACAAGCAACATATCCCGTTGTGTTAATTTGAAGGAGCGTAAGTTGTTCAATTTGAAAAGTCATGATTGTCACATTCTTATGCAAGACTTGCTTCCGATTACATTAAGGGCGGCAAAGGATAGTGATCTTGTAGATATTGTTTGGGCTTTATCAAAATTTATGAAGGAGTTATGTGCCAAAGAGCTTACTATTGAGAAGTTAGATGAAGCTGGAGCTAATGTGGTTGTGACACTCTGTAGAATGGAGAAACTGTTTCCGCCTAGTTTTTTCACTGTTATGGTGCACCTAATTGTGCACTTAACTGAGGAAGCAAAGCTCGGAGGGCCAGTTCTATATAGGTGGATGTATTCAATTGAAAGGTTAGAATTCACACTTTAAATACATACTTACATATTAAGTTTGCATATGTATTCATGTGTTCATATGCATGTGTTTCATATAGGTTTTTGGCGTCCTTGAAAGCCCTTGTTCGCAATAGGGCGCAACCTGAGGGTTCAATAGCAGAAGGATATATTGCGCAAGAGTGTATAACTTTTTGTTTGAGATATTTTCAAGGAGTGGAAACGGTTTTTAACCGACCACAAAGAAATGATGCTGCCAACCCAATTGAGGATATATATCTATTTGCCACAGCTGGCCGAGTAAAAGGAAAGGTGGAAATGGTTGAACTTGATGAATTAAGTCGTAAACAAGCACATCGATATGTACTACTCCACCTTGATGACATTGATGAATACCATAGGTTTGTACAAATAACTATTTTAGACATATATATCTCTCTTCTAATACCATAAAAAATTGAAATGTCATAATAAATTTCAGGTTGTTTTTGAATGAGCGTATGACATCTTACCCTCGTGAGCCAACTGAGAGAATTAAGCAAAAGTGGTTGCTAGAAGAATTTCCCGGCTGGTTACAGGGGAGGGTAATGATGATGTTATTTATATAATTTACATTACCTCGTTGGCATTATCTATGTGTTCTCATTATTTTTTTTATGTGCAACTTAGGTGTCAAATATGGAGGTTGATGAGCCTGAATCAAGATCCTTTAGAGCAGTTGCTGGTGGTCCTCAGCCAATTGTTAAGAGAATGAATGCATTTGTCACCAATGGATATCGATTTCACACTCAGAAGAGAGATGAGTCAAAGAAAACTCAAAATTTTGGGGTTATGGTGAAAGCTGATAGCAAGACATATTACGGAAAAATTGTTGATATCATTGAGTTAGATTATTATTCTGAGTGTAAAGTGGTATTATTTCGATGCGATTGGGTGAATGTGAATTCACGGGGTCTAAAGAAGGATAAAAGAGGTTTCACTCTTTTAAATTTCTCACATAGGATACATGAATGAGGGGCTTTAAAGGATGATCCATATATCTTTTCATCTCAGGCACAACAAGTGTTTTACATAGAAGATGAGAATGACAAGGGATGGGAGCATGTGATCAGGGTAAAACCAAGGGATACTTACCGACTAGGGTCATTGCAAGCAGATGAAGAGCTTTACCCCCAATGCATGCCTCCTAACACTTGCAATGAGGATGGATATCGAGACCCAAAGAATTGGGCTACTGTTGAATGAGGGTTCTTAAAACCATGATGGTTAATTAGCTTACATTTGAGATTTATAAAAGATTGAAATGTGACGTTGGTTTCTTTTTTTGTTTTTGGTTTGGAAGACATTTTATCCCTTTGATATTATTGGTTGTTGTTGTCAATGACTTTGTTTTTTTGGTACTTTGGAAAGAAATATTTGTTTGGAGTTCTATATGATTGTTTTATTTTGCAGCGAGTTATATATGTAGGCCGAGTTATTCATTTCATAAATGATATACGTAATCTAGTTTGCTTTTTGTTATAGATTTTATTTGAGCTCTTTCATTGCCTAATGCGTGTGCTTCTTGTTCAGGTGTCGAAGATAGTTTGCAATCATGTTTCGTTCTAGGCGCACTTACGAAGATTATTTGAACTCTGTGCAAAATGAAGCAGCAGCCCCTGAGCACTTGACTTTGGACTTAGAGAATGATGAGGATATTGATGACGATGATGTTAACGATGATGATAATGTGGCTCAAATGTATTTTGATCCAGATCTTGTTGATGTGCCAGAAGGGTTTAATGATGATGAAGAGGTGTTGGTCATAGGTAATTGTCCTTAGTAGTCAAAAGTTGTGAATTGATTAATTTTAGGAATTTTGGGGTATCCAGTGTCACGCCTGTTTATATTAATTATTTCTCTTTCCACTATAGATGGAGAAGGCAATGTCATCAAACTTAGAGGGAGAATCAATGTCAAAACTGTGCAGAGTTTGGATGTGCCTAAGAAGATTCTGGTGCCATTGAATAAGTACTTGCAACCAGTAAAAAAGGCAGGAAGTGTGTTTAATAGGTTTCTTGCAGATGTGGCTAGGCTGCCTGAATTGTGTCCCCTACACTATAAAGAATGGCGTTTAGTTCCTGGAGTCGTTAAGGATCGAATTGTAGCATATGTGCGGGTGAGTTATATTGGATAATGATGTGTGATATATGAATCTGTAGTTTTGCTTATCTTTGTAATTCTTTTCCCCAAATTGCAGAAGAAGTTCATGCTACCATCGAATGCATTGGTTGATTCAAAAGTTTTAAGTTCTATCGGGGACAGATTAAGGGGTTACAAACGATCATTAAGGGTGAAATACATTAAGAAAGATACGGCTAAGGAGCAATTGTATGCATTGCCCTTACCTGAGTCTGCAAAAGAGAACAAGATTACTCGTCCTAAAGGAGTTGGCGATCCAATGTGGTTTGGATTTGTGGATCTTTGTTTTTTCGATAAGTTTAAGATGAGTTATTATTGATTGTCAGTTATGTTTATATTTCTAATTTATTATTTGCATACAACCTTAGTAAACTTTTGCTTCTTAATGTGACATTTAGCAATATTCTGAGATTGGCAAAAGAGCTAGAGGGAAGCTTTTGCATACTCACACAAGCGGTTCACAAAGTTATGCAGTAAAACGGGATAAATTTGTATGTATTATAGGTTTTTGTGATTTTCTTACAACAACCTTTATATTACAAACTTTCCTATTAGTAATTTATAAACGAACTGATGTCATGGTTTCAGGAGAGGGAACATAACAGGGAACCTGGGCCAATTGAGTGGTTTATTGAGACTCACGAAACAAAGGAGAAGACTTTTCATGAGCCTGTTACCACAAAGTTTGTGGCAATATGATGGGCACTTCTAGCCATCACTCCTTTATTTTTTTTAACGTTTATTTTTTTCAATGACAATGACTAGTTTATTTTATCTTATTGTACTAAATTATATATGATCTAAACTTTCCATTTTGTTTTGTTTGCAAGGAATCGGCGATGACTATGATTAAAGAGAAAACTGGATCTTCTGAAGTTAAGTGCTCAGAAGAAACCTCAAAGGTGGAAAAAAGTGTCTACCGTAAGCTAATGGGTGATGAAACTCATGGAAAGCTTATTGGTTTCGGTAGTGGTGTGACTGCAAAAGACTTGCGTGCTAAGCACCAGAATAGTGAATCTAAGCTATTAGTGAAAGTTCTCAACAAGATGCTGGCCATGCAGAATCAAATTGATGTCTTGACTGCTAAAGTTGCTGCCCAATCTGCAAACTCAGAACCTGAATCAGTATGTAAAACTTCAAATTATGTGTTTAATTTGACAAGTTTTGCTTATTTCTTGTCTAATGTACATGAATTATGAGTAGAGTACTGGTTCACCGCAAAACTTGGTCAATGATGTGCCATGTGATCAAAGAAGCCACGAGTCACGCAGGTCTAAAGATGCCCTTTCAGTTTCGCATGCGCTAGGTAGGCATGTAAAAGTGTATTTTTTAAGGAAATACAAGATATGTTGGCTTAGTTACATTATAGTGTTATCTAGCTATAAATTGTTTTTTTATTGGTATGCAGTGAAGGATACTCAAAGAGGGTCGACTTTGTCAAAGCATATCAATGTAGAGCCCAGAAAACAACAAAAACCACCAAAAAATATCCAGGTATGTACAAATTACATATTTTAACACATTCTTTATTGTATATATATGTGTTGCACATTTTTATATCCCAAAGTATTTGTCGAAGCCATCAAATCATCCTACAAAAATGGGACATGTTACTCCTAGTGGAGCGACTCCTGCCCGTGAGCAACCTGTTCATAGGGATGGTGGACCTACTCTTGGTGGAGGAAATCCTACTTCAGCTAGCACTTCAATTCCAGGTGGCACTTCCACTCAAAAGGTATTTTTCAAATATGACGTTTGTCATTCCAAACGATATCTTAGTTGCGTATATGATTATCAAGTCTTTTTTTATTTATTTGCTTTGCTAGAGAACCATCATGAGAATGAACAACAAGTTCACTGAGCAAGGAAATTCCAAACGACCAAAGTCAAATGTTGTGTATCTAGTATGTCTACTTTTTAAAAATATTCTACACCATTCATGTTCTATGCAAATCCTTATAAACATATACAAATTTTGCTAGTTGACTTATGAGGAAGTGACGAAGATAACAGAAAAAGTGCTGAAAAAGAATCCTGAATCAGTTAGAAAGTACGCTCGTGGTGAAAAGAAGGTTTTGACGCTTTGTTATCTTGCGGGCATGGTAAATATGGCCTTGTCTTTCATGTTTGCTCAATTTTAATAGATTCAATCACATGTTAAGAAGTTGAACATGATTATAATAGGTATTGAACGCATGCGATTACAAAGTTGATCCCCAGATGGTTGATGACGTGTTGCTTGAGAGACTTCAAAATGTCAACATTGTGAGTTTAGTTTAAAAGTTGTAAATTACATGTTTTTATGGTATTAAGTTTGATTTGGGTTGTGCATTCGATTTTTTGGATTTATTCATGGCAATGGGTTGGATTTGTGTTGGGTGCTCCAGGCGTGTGGCCTGTTGAGTTGATTTGCTCCGGCATGTGGCCGTTGAGATTGTGAATAGTTCGTTGTTGTATTTATGACATGTTGTAAAAGGAAAATAGCCAAGTTTTAGGCGGAACTCTGCCGAAATTTTTTCAAAATTAGGGAATTTACTAAAAAGAAAACCCTCACCATAAGAATATCATACAATGTTTTTAGAGCACGGTTACATAGTTATGGAGGATAATAGTTATATATTATATCTTCCAATCTTTTTAAAAGTTTTTTCTTGTTAGTGGTGTTGTTTGTTGTACTAAACTCCTATATATGGACTTGGTGATTTCAGATTGAAACGAAGGGCAGCATGTTACAACATTGGATGTGAAGCTAATATCGGTTCGTGAGGTGTTCACTTGAAGTTATGGAGTTCCATATATATCACTTGATCCGTTCTGTTTTATTTCAATCTTATAGATGTTATTTTAAACAAATGCAACTTTTAGGTAGTAGATGCATACTTTATATGCATGTTGAACTCAATTTTGTACGTTTCATTATGTACTTGAACAATAGTTATTTAGGAACTCAATTGATAACAATTTATTATGGTTATAAAGCTTATATACTTTTTGTATCATTTATGATAAAATCAAATATTTTCAATCGCTTCCTCTACCTTGCCCCTCTCTCTCTATATATGTATATAGGATTATATAATACGTTAATGTTTGTAAATATATACTATTCGCATTTTTAAATATAATGATTATTTGGTTTTTCATTATGAAAATTTTCCCGCCAAAGTTAGTTATGCGCTTACAACATTTGAAAGTTAGTTATCACATGCATAACGCCACACTTATAAGCGATGGAGTGGTGAAAATGATTTTTGTCCCAAAGGATACTCTAGCCACGGATACAAGCGAGGGTGATCTACCTACACATATAAGCGTGGTAAATAACGCAGTCTTCCACAGATATAAGTGTGGTAGTGCACAATCAACCACGCTTATTAAGCGCGGCGAATTTTTCCCCACTGATACCCTGTGCACGCTTACCTTAAGCGTGGCGAATATGCTCTACCATGGATATAAGCGTGGAAAGAGGCAAATTTAAGTGTGATTAGATGCAACATTTCCTGTAGTGATGCGAACAACCAAATGTAACCCGTTGCATGGAGTGTGACTCAATGAGAGGATAAGGAAACATGGCATTGGTTCATGCAATTCTTGATGGATGACTTGGGAATGGAAGATGGACATGGATGGACTATTATTTTAGATCAACAAAAGGCATATCTATTTATGTTTCAACTTGTATTCACTGGTTAATTATAGTAATTTACTTATTATCAGTTGTGAAGTATTTCAGTTTTGCAACCATTACTACATTTGGTGTTTTTTGTATTTTTGATCCTTGTTTAAACCTGTATCATTAATGTTAAGGGCCAAGATATTCAATGCATTCATCATAGAAGAAAGGTTTATGCCCATATGGACTATGGTTGATAACATCTTTAACAAACTTATGACAAGAGTTGCTTTTGTAAGTCAATGGCGGATAATTTCGACCAAGATATATGTCTTGCGATATTGAAGAAGCTAGAGAAGGCTAAAGATTTATGTAGGTGGTGGCATGCAAGTAGAGGAGGAAATGGTAGTTATAGTGTTACGCATGGAAGTGAAGGTTTTGTAATTGACATTATGGAGAAGACATGTACTTGTAATGCTTGGAGCTTAAGTGTTATCCCTTGTCATCATGCTTTAGCGGTGATGAGGGGGGAGAAAATGGAGCCAGCACAGTTTATTTATACGTGCTACAGTACTACAATGCTTAAGAAGACGTATGCATATACTTTGAAGCCTATAAATGGACCAAACCTATGGTCTCTGTGTGAAGATCAGCCAATAGTTGTCCTAGTTTTCAAACAAAAAAAGAAAGGTAATTATTAGTTTAAAAGGAGGCCTGAAGAAGGGGAAAGAAGACCTAAGAGCCAATACAGAGTTGTATCCTGTTTAGGTCATACCGTTAAGTGTTCACTATGTAAAGAATACGGTCATAACAAGAAGACATGTCGACAAAGGGTAAGTTAACTTTTTTTTTAATTATCTTTTAATCTTCTTTTATTAAAAAAAATTAACATTTATTGGAGCTTCATTTCAGGACTCCTCTACTTGTGCACAATCTGCTTCTGTTGGGCCTGAAACTACATCTGGTGTTGTCACGTATGTTGGAGCCGCTCTTGGACATATTGTTTCTGCTGTATCTGCTTATGCATCAACAAATGAAATTGCAAATGAACCTATTGCTAAATAAGCTAACCATGGGCCTATTTCTGAAACTGCTTCACCTGAAGTTGTTGCACAATTTTGGGACCCTATTGCTAAATCAACTAGCCATGACCGTATGTTTTGTGCTTATCTACAAAGAACCAAGCTTCTAGAGAGGAGATATTAGCCTTGGGATGTCATTAGTTCCCAGAACAGTATCACTTTTGCAACATTAGATGAATGAGTTGCATATATTCAAGGCATTTTGCTCATTTGCCTTTTTGGGTGTGTATAGTGCCATGAAACAAAAACTATGTCATTTTTTGTTCTCATTGGTTTGTACACAGAGGCATGAAAGTGTAACTACCGCCCATTCATTAGTTTTCGTTGGTTTGGTAACTGTGACTACAAAGACACACGCTTTTTGGAGGTTATATACTGAAGTACTATACACATTAATAAAGCTTTTATGGCAATCAAATTAATCTACTTTGCAAGTTAGATTGCTAATATTCAACAAAATACTTCATTGCTTGAATCATAATAATACAATTGCATTCCAATATTTCATTGCTTAAATCAGCATAATTGTAACGCCCCCAACCCAAGGGCTAGGAGTGTTATTATTTTTCTTGAAATTATGGGAATTTAAATTTCGTTAAAGATGCTGTCAGATGACGGATTATATGAATTTAGCATTGACACTAGAATAACCATCATGTTCAATGCGATAGAGTCACTAAACTGATGATTTCATTACACCATACAGTAATAGGCCATATACAAGAATAGATTTCTCTGTTAAAACACGGAACGATAACCATAAAGGGAAGCATATAACTATGTTATGTGAATGGTATACTAATGACGTAGCAATATGCGCTTTGAACTTCACATGCTTGTTTATTAAAGTACAATGTTCTACAATCTGTCATATGGACTGAGATTCTTTATTGATCTGGTTCTTCTACCAATTGACAGGGTTTTATAACGTATAACTTTGCCTTTTGGCAGGATAATAAACATTGACCTTGAATTTCTGCATTTTGGCAAAACAATAAACACCGAACTTGAATTTCTGCCTTCTGGCAGAACAATAAACATTGAACTTGAATTTAAACATTGAACTTGAATTTCTGCCTTCTGGCAGAACAATAAACATTAAACTTGAATTTCTGCCTTCTGGCAGTACAATAAACACTGAACTTGAATTTCTGCCTTCTGGCAGAACAATAAACATTGAACTAGAAGTTCTGCCTTCTCGCAGAACAATAAACATTAAACTTGAACTTCTGCCTTCAATGATCGATAAACTTTCCATGAACTTGCAATAATCAATATATTTTTAATAAACCTTCAATGATAGATAAACTTTCCACGAACTTGCAATAATCAATATATTTTTAATAAACCTTCAATGATCGATAAAATTTCTATAAACTTGCAATAATCAATATATTTATGATCGATAAACTTTCCATAAACTTGCAATAATCAATATATTTTCAATAACCTTCAATAATCGATAAACTTTCTATAAACTTGCAATAATCAATATATTTTCAATAAACCTTCGATGATCGATAAACTTTTCATAAACTTGCAATAATCAATATATTTTCAATAACCTTCGATGATCGATAAACTGTCCATAAACTTGCAATAATCAATATATTTTCAATAACCTTCGATGATCGATAAACTGTCCATAAACTTGCAATAATCAATATATTTTCAATAAACCTTTATTGATCAATAAACTTTCCATAAACTTGCAATAATCAATATATTTTCAATAAACCTTCAATGATCGATAAACTTTCTAAAACTTGAAATAATCAGTATATTTTCAATAAACCTTCAATGATCGATAAACTTTCCATAAACTT
>JACYFF010010365.1:13021265-13039910 GCA_017589665.1 Selenicereus undatus
ATAAACCTTCAATGATCGATAAACTTTCCATAAACTTGCAATAATCACTATATTTTCAATAAACGTTCAATGATCAATAAACTTTCCATAAACTTGGAATAATCAATATATTTCCTTGAAATTAACAATAAATAGGAGGAAGCGAAAACCCACCTCGTTCCAAACTAAAGGACCCAACTCCTGGGCTAATTGGACAGATTAGGGTTAGACGCGAACCCTTGCTTGCTTTGCTGGCCGCTGGGGTTGAGGGGAAATCACGGTGGGGGTCACGGGTTACAAACCCTCGCCGCGCCCCTTACTCCTCCTCCCCCCCTTCAAAGAAGGGGCTTCGACCCCTTAAATAATAATAATTTCTTTTCTTTTTCCTTTTTTTCTTTTGTTTTGGATAATTACCTCGTCATGTCATAATTAATACGAGCTTATCCACTCGTCACATCATAATTAATATGAGGCTGCCCACTCGCCACATCATAATTAATACGAGCCTATCCACTCGTCACATCATAATTAATACGCGTCACATCATAATTAATACGAGCCTATTCACTCGTCACATCATAATGAATACGAGCCTATCCACTCGTCACATCATAATTAATACGAGCCTATCCACTCGTCACATCATAATTAATGCGAGCCTATCCACTCATCACATCATAATTAATGCGAGCCTATCCGCTCGTCACATCATAATTAATACGAGCATATCCACTCGTCACATCATAATTAATACGAGCTTATCCACTTGTCACATCATAATTAATTCCCAATGTTCGATTCAATAAATTGCAGGGTTAGTCCCAAGGTTCGTCAGTCTCATTATATTCGGGAGGCTGCTCAATGTAGTGCCCGATATAATCCTAAAATAGAAAGAATATTCTTTTCAATAAAAATAGCACATAAGCAGGCATGTAAATGTGATTTCAATTTTTAATAATATAAAATGGCGGAATAAAGGGATAAAATCCGGGGTGTTACAATAATACAGTTGCATTTCAGTTCAACCAAAATTCATTCTAATCCCACAGATGCAACAATCTACATTGGTTTAAGTACATTGAAGAAGCTCTAACATTACAACATGCAATTACAATTGCATTTCATCCTCCCCAAAAGTTGTTGATCTTGTACAGTTTTCCTTCCATTTTACAGTATTCCAAGTGCACACCGTCTTGCAAAAACTGTTCTGCAAATACACATTGTCCTCTAAAAAATTTGCACCATCCTCCACCACCAACAGCTCCTCCAAACACCAAAAAATTCTTCAAAACCCCCTAATTTGGCCATCACATAGGCCTTGCTCTGCACCTCCCAATAACACAAACCCAATTGCAAATATAACGACAACCAACATCATCATAGCATTATCACCCTCTCCCTATTTTGGTAAACATGAATCTCTGTTCTGAGCATGCTGTTCATGTCCTTCATCCTCCTCAACTCTTTTTTTTCAACTTCATTTTTTGGATAAGATTCTTCAATTACTCATTCTCTGCATCTAATGTATCATTCTGAGTCATCAATCCCACCATAGTTGACTAACCCTATCACATAAGGAATCATCAACCCAATCAAAGAAGTGACACCCCCCAGCCCTATCAAAGCATTTACACCTTGCACATCTCCGAATTGGATTTTTCTTTGTCATGCTTGTTATAACCATACATCTCATACCACAATGACATATCCTCTCACAATTTGAAAAACTTGGGTAAGATTTACAAGCATGTGCTAGGATTCTTGCAACGGAACTTGACATCTTCCACCACTCCAAGCAACGATTTTTCAGGGTTCTGTTGCTCAAACTGCAACAAGGAAAAGTAATTGCAAAGGAATTTTGATGATTACTGTGATCCTCTTCCTCAATTTGGCTACCTAGGGGTTTTCAAAGGTTTTAGGGTGGAGAAGATGAAACTGTTTGGGGGGGGGGGGGGGAGACTCGAATAGGTTTTGACTTTATTAGTTCTTTTCTATCTCTCTCAGTCTACTTAGCAGAGTAACATAACTGGTAAAAAAAAAACCTCAATAACCTGCTGTAGCCTATTGAATGGGCCTGGGGTGGTAATTTTGGACCTCAGTGTAAAGGTTGATGGTAAAGTTGGTTAAAAAAAAAGAAGTGGGTGGTAGTTTTGAACATAATTGAAACCTTCGTGGTAGTTTGATTCAGAAACTCACTTAAAAGGTGATACATCGTTTTAAAAGTTCCTATATATAGCACTCTTTTCCACTATTACTTACCTCTTTAGTTCTGGGATGGTTGATTCTTTTGTACCGGTACCGATTACATTGAGTTAATTTGATCCTTATTGCTCCCTGCAGAATTTCCTTTTTTATTCTTCCCTTGCAGGTGGAGCAAATGTTATCCTGGTTGTGTCTCTTGCTGTTTGCAAAGCGGCAAGTTAAGTTTATATATTAAAAAAAAAGGGTCTTCTCTACAAGGTGTGTGATGTTCCTTTCTCAGTAGGCTGTTTAACTTGACTTCTGTACAAGCTAAAGACCCATCTTTGTAGTTGTTTCTGGCCTCAGTCTTCTGATATTTCTGTAGTGTATTCAAGCTGATTTGATTCTTGATGTGGGAATACTGACTTCTATCAATTTTTGCTTCTTTTTGTAGTTGTTTGAAGGCTCCAAGCTGCCACTTAGCACCTTTTATGTTTTGGAGGGGGGATGTTTTGAGAACATATCTTATGGTTTTAAGTTTACTTTTGGGGATTTATTGTTTCAATCGCTAATATGAGCTCAGTTTAAAACATAGATGAAGATAACATGCATGTCAAGACAGATGAAGCTTCATTTGTCAACATCCCAGATGTCATCCACCATTGGAGTTTTCTTGTCCTTTCCCCTCTCCAAACTACCGCTGTGTCTAAACCATGTGAAAGGGGGGGGGGGGACTTTGTCTAAAACTATCAAGTTCGTAATTAATAATCATAATTTAGTTATATACCAATTGTTAAGTTATTAAGAAATTTGTCAGCTATACCTGTTAAAAAAATTTACCTATCTTCGGCGTGGGAGATTGACAATATGCCTCACAAGGTTTTGGTATAGAAATTAAAATCAGTAATTATATATGTGTAAGTTTACAATTGCATGAAATGTAAATCATGTATAACTACATACGATAATTTTTTATAAGAAAACATATGTGATAATTTTTTATAATTTAAAAAACTTCTACTTTTACAATAGCTCTTCTAGCGTTTTCACTTTATAAAATACGAACTAGCAACAGTTGGACACTTAGTTCTTTTTTTAAAGATGGGCAAGTGTAGGTTATCCTTATTAAGCCCTATCTCATAAGTACCCAACAAGGTTGGCGGCGCAAGGGCAGGGAGCAGCGAAGACCCAAAGGAATGTTCGTTGCATAGCTCTTTCCCCAAACAATTTGCAGGCCGTGAGCATTGTAGCTCGCAAGGACCTCTCATTCAAGAATCGTCGTAGCAAATGATCGAGCTATCGAACACCTAATATTAAGTGTTCATTAGCACATTCGAGTATTACACATTAAATTACTTGATACAAACTACAAAAGCATTAGATTTGTCGGATCGACGATATACATTTTAATATAATAATTGGTTTCTCACGTAAATAGTGTAAGAGTTTTTCATAGGAAGAATTAAGATAGCCGCAAGTGCGTAAGGCCCTGTTCTTTTCGTTGGGAAATTCACCCACTCCACACTCATCAACTTCTTCCCCCCTCTTCCCACTTCTTCCCACACTTAAAAAAAAATACTACTCTTTCCCACATTCACTCACTCCTTCCCACACCTACATAAAACAACCATTTCTTATATTTTGAAAATTTTTATAATTTACGTAATTGTCAGTACGAATAATCTGATAGCAATTATGAACAGTTTTAATTTTTCGGATATTATGTAACAGTTTTATTTTTTTGTTTTTCATTAATTTTTAAATTTTTAATTTTTTATAATTTTTTTATTTCAATTTTTTGTTTTTTATTTTTTTGTATTTATTTTTATTTTTTTAATTTTTAATTTTTAATTTTTAAAATTTTTAATTTTTTTGTATTTATTTTTATCTTTTATTTTTAAAAAATTTAATTTTTTAATTTTTTTTTGTATTTAATTTTTTGTATTTTTTTCTTTTTTGTATTTTTTATTCCTGAAAAACAACCAACGAAAAATTTCAAAAAAATAAAAAATAAAAAATAAAAAAATTTATACAAAAAAATAAAAAATTTATACAAAAAAATAAAAACTAAAAACTAAACAAATTTTAAAAATTTAAGAAAAATAAAAATTAAAATAAAAATTAAAAAATTAAAAAATTAAAAAAATTAAAAATTAAAAATTAAAAAATTAAAATTAAAAAAAATAAATTTTAAAAATAAAAAAATAAAAAAATAAAAAAATAAAAAAATAAAAAAAAACAATAAACAATAAAAAATAAAAAATAAAAAAGAAAAAAAATAAAAAATAAAAAAATAAAAAATAAAAAATAAAAAAATAAAAAAATAAAAAATAAAAAATAAACAAAATGAAAAATAAACAAAATAAACAAAATAAAAAAGAACAAAACAGAATAAACAAAAATAAAAAAACTTCATCATCATTAATTATTATCACAATAAAATTATTACATTGTAAAACAAAAAAATATTAATAAGTAATACTTCAACTTCATTCAACTACATTCAACTTTTACCAACACTCACCAGCTTTTTCCCACACTTTAAAAAAAATACCACACTCACCAACTTCTTCCCCGCCTTTCCCACAATCACCCATCCCACACCCCTCATTTCCTACTAAAAAGAGCAGGGCCTAAGTCATTGCAAGTGTCTGTAAGGATAGGGTCGAGATTAGATCACCAACTGCCAAATAACCCATATTAAACAAAGGTAATAAAACACTATGGCCATGCTTAGCAAACAGCTGTTAGCTGTTTATATTAACTGTTAATTATTTGAATTAGTTGTTTGCAGAAAAACTGTTTGGTAAGATTAACTGTATCTGATAAAGTTGTGAAACAAAAAACTAGTTCTGCAAAAAGCTCTTCTAAAAAGCTAATAGAATTAGTTTTTTCAAATTAGCTTTTTGGACCAAAAAAACTATTCCAAAAAGTCATTTTACCAAATACCTACATTAGCTTTTCGAGTAGGTCAAATAGCTAATTTTAGTCCAAAAAATTATTTTTGGCCAAAAAGCTATCCAAAATGCTATTTATCAATCACACCCTATAAACAAGACCAATCAACTAAGAAGTCCACGATAAACCTAAGCTAAACATTATTAACTCAAATTAATAAAACCAAATAATAATAATGAACAAAACAAATTGAAACATCAACTGGTAAACAAATTAGGCAACAAAATAATAAAGCTAACTAAAAAGTACGACTGTTAAAAGTTAACCCGACACGATTACCGAACCGAACCGAATACGAAATTAAGTGGGTTTGGATAAAGATTTTCAACCTATTTAATTAAATGGGTTGACACATTTAATCCGTTTAATTAATTGGGTTAGGTTTAGGTTGAGAATTTTGGCACGAAAAAAATACTTATTTAACCCTTTTAATTAAATGGATTAAATAAGTTGATCCGTTTACCCAATTACCATGTACTTTTGGGGGGCAATTGTGAAAATGTGGGGTTTAATCAAGTTGATAGTTGTTTTGTGATTGTTATTCTTGTGAATCATAGACAATGGTTGCATTATGATGCTATAATAAAGTCAAAAAATTGATTTATAATGCTCGGTAATTATATTTTAGTCAAAATATAAAAGGGGTAAACACATAACCAGATAATCTAAACCCGACCCTTTTATATTAAACGTGTTAATGGGTAAATTTCAGGTTAACTTGTTTAAAAAATAAATGGGTACATGTCAAGATTTTCAACCTGTTTAGTAAACGGGGTTAGATTCAGGTCGATGATTTCTCAACCCATGTAAATTTGACATGAACACAAATTGGACCCGACTTCACCTGTTTGACAGCCCAACCAAAAAGTATTAAATGAAGGCTAATAGGAGAGGACAAAAAAACACAGATTACCTGGCATTCTTAATCCAAAGTTCTTGGGTATTGCGGGTTGATTTGAGTCATGTTCTTCACTTGTTATTGATAAACTAAAGTAAACAACAAAGAAATTTTGATGAAAATAATTGAGGCAGCATGAATAAGGGAAGAAAAGAGAAAACAAAGGGACCAAGACGACGATGACGACAACAACAACTCTCAATGTGGGTTTCATTTTTCTGGGGGATGGGGAGAGAAAAACAGAGGGTCTAAGAGTAGCAAATGGAGAAATAAGGTGATTGAGGGCGAGACACGATATTTGAGCACAATGGACGGGAAGTTGGTCATGTCGTGCCTCAGCTAGGCATGCAGCAACAACTTGGACACAACAGCCCTTGTTGATCGAGAACATTGGCATATTGGTTCTTCCCTGCTGGAAGACTATCTATATCATATTAGGAAGAATAAAGAATTTTTTATCAAAGAACTTAGAAAATTAAGGGTCTGTTTGGACCTAAGAAAGTAACATGGAAAGAAAAAAATATGAAACCTTAAAGTTTTTCTCATGTTTTGGAGTAAGGAAAAATGAATGGAAAAAAATTAAGGCGGAAAAATTGAAAGAAAATGATGGAAATATAATGTCATATGTTTTCCTCCAAAATATGTAAGGAAAACTGGTGGAAATTTTTTTCCTTCGTGCCCAGATAGCGTTCCCCCACCCCCACCCCTCACGCTTTCTCTCTCCTCGCCATTCTCGGTCTCCTTGCACCATTCGCGCTCTCTCTCCTCGCCTACTCCAGCTTCGGTCTCTCCTCCAACCAATTTGTAATGCCCCCAAAATGCTAATGACATGATTTACGAAAATCTGCAGCGGAAGACTTAATAATAGAAGGCGCTACCGCCGTCCTGATAAGGATAGGGCTCACTGAAACCATTTAATCTTCCAACTCAGATTCCCAATCACAAAATCTATTAACTGAAACACTTCACGACCAAAGTCCATAATAGTTCAACTTCAATACCATCAACTTAATCATACAATGTGATAACTTGCACTCCACACTATACAAGTATATTGAATATAGATCCAACTTGACCTTGAGGTCGATTCCAATATTCATGTTATGCTGAATCCACTGTGAGCATCTGATAACTTCCAAAAGGACTTGCTAAAAGGGAAAACAGGTGATACTTCATCACCTAAAATGAAAAACATGAAAACAATTCGAAAATGTGAGCAGAAACTCAGTGCATGCATTCCTGTATTATAAAATGAACATATAAACACTGTTGAGGGGTACCCGTCTTTGCAATTCATTTGGTTGGCAATAACAATGAAAATGAAAGTAATATAAAACTGAATTGCTCATTATTATCTGGATGTGAACCCCTTGCAATGATATGATCTATACATAGGTGTACACTTGCCAATTCGATTAAGAGTTGGTCTGAAGCCGCGCGGGTAAATGATGGGCTGACGCGTTATAGATGATAACTGACAGGGTGACAAGTTAAATGACAAATCACTGTACAAACTGATTAATTGATAAACTCATTAAGAGTTGTAATTTGATAAATATGTTATGCTTTCTGAAGATACAGGCAATGGATGTACCTTGAGTCTTTAAAAATATCATCTGACTTGATACAAGTCAGCTATTTCATAAATGTCATCTGACTTGATAAATATGTTCTGACTTGATAACACTTATGCATAACGGGGAACGATAACTAGGCCTCAACTCTGTTCATAAATGTTATTGTAAGTACGTGTAGTCAGTAAATAATCTTTACTCACACAATGGAGTAAGTAAAAGTAGGTGTAGCAGAAATTGAGTAATTTATATGGTATACATAACTTGGGTATTTCAATATAACTTCAAAACTGAATTGACGAAAGTAATTAAATTTGATATAAAGTAAATAGAAGTAAAATAGTCCACAATGAGATAAATAATATTACAAAGGAAAAGGCCTTGATGGTGATAATTGAGTGAGTGGTTGTGGCCTTTTCTAAAATAGGTTATTGATACGGGTTTAAGGCTTGCTGATGTATAACTTGGTTCAAGATAACAGCGAGCACACTAGATTGGCTTGATAAATACAATTGATATATTCTGAAGTGAGTAAGTAATAAAGGTTTGAGGCCAAGAGAGATATATCTTGGTTCAAAATAGCATAAACTGTAATAACTTGGTCTGATAAATATGGTTTATGAGTCACAACTCTCCCCACTTCTCCTATTTCATTCACAAATCCATTAGATATAGAAGTCCATCCCAAATGAATCATTGAACTCAATAGAAGCTATTAAGCTCACTAAATGTGGTAGTTTCTTTGTAAAATCCATAAATGATTCAAAACTCTTAAACAAGCTCCCAAATTACATTCTTGTCTTCTTCTTTCTCATTAATCAAGCTAAAAGCTCCATGAAAGTCCATGAATATTCATTTCTCCCTTAAATGACCGTGCTTGGCCCAAAATACACAAAATGAGGGCATGATCAATCTCAGTCAATCATCAAAATGATCAAAATGAGTGCCTGATCGAAATGAGTGCATGCTCTTTACACATTTATTCAAAATGCTTCCAAAAATCATCAAATTCCAATTACTCAACCAAAATTCATTAAATCTTATAGAAAATTCAAAAATAATATGAAAAATCTACAGTAAAATTTTCAGAATTTTTCTCCAAGTATACGCTGCACAGCACAGAAATTGCAATAACAACCCAATTTGCACCAAAGTAGGTCAGTTCACTTCAACAATTCATAACTTTCACTGTAGACCTCAAATGGAGACCTAAAACTCCAATATGTAATGATTACAAAGTCTTCTAAAACTTTGGTTGAGGACACAAAGCATGATTCCCACAATAGGGTTCCCAAAATGGGGCTAAAACACAAGTGTGTCAGTTTTTGGTCCATCCTGCACAACTTTGGTAAAATGACCATAACCTTTTCCACAGGCCTCGGATTGAGACAATTCAAGAGTCATTTTAAAGCTAACACACTGAAATATATACCCACCAAAAATCATAATTTTTGGCTGGACCATTCGTTACCAGTTTAATCCCAAAGTCATCCCTAATTTCCTGAAATTCCAGCCCTTCACTGATTTAACTTTCTGTTCTTTTCTTCACATAAAACTCACTTTAAATCATTTCAAATCGCCAAAATCAGATATAAAAAGATCATTTAAGGCCTCATATACATATCCAACTCTAAACAAATTCATTAATACATAATTACATAATTCGTATCCAAAACAGGATAGTTTTCTTCAAAATTCCATAACTCGCTGATTACACTTCCAAAATTCATAAAATTTTTCCCGAAAATCCCAAACATTATAGAGAATATACAGTAACAATTTCATAAATTTTGGACCATCCCATAATTCCTAGAATTTTCAACAGTGGCAATTCAACAAATACAAAATCATGAAATCATGCTCTTGATCAAATACCCATATCTCCAAACATTTCCAAACTCAATAAAAATTGCACAATAACTATCAATTTGATCATCCAAATGTAGCCCATAAATAAAACAACTCTAAAACTCAAGATAAAACAAGTTAGGATTTTGGGATATACCTCACTTTAGGCTTGAATTAGAGGGAGGAAAGGATTGTTTTGAGTGATTTATATGATTGGACAAGACAACTAGCAACAAGGGGAAGTCGGGCGAACCGGGAGGTGGCCGGAAACCACCAAAACTGGCAGCACAACGGGCAGCTGCAGCTACCCCTGTTTTCTGCCCATGGAGCCGTGGAGAGGAGAGAGAAGATGGAGAGTTGGGTTTGTAAATTTTTGTTGAATTTTTGTGGTTATAAATTGTCAATTAATAGCGACATGTGGCTGAAAATTATCCACCCAAAAAGTAACTTTTTGCTAATTAAAATTCGGTGCTAAAATAAGCAATTAGTGAAATAACAAAGTTAGCAAAGTTTTGGGCTTTTGTTTTGGGCCCAACAAGTTAAGTTCCGGCTAAAAAAAAAACTATTTGAAGTGTTGAGCAAAGATAAAATTTTGTATTGCTCAGGATTAAAGTTTACCGAAGGTAAGAAAATAATTAATTACTAATTTATACTCACCGAGGCCTAATATCGATTCACCCGACATTCAATCAATCAACGAAATTCGAATTAACAATCAATGAAACTTGAGTTGCAAAGTGATACACAAAATGAAATATCTCCCAACCGGGATGATTAAATACGATAAATGAAGGTGAAAATTTTAAATAATATAATGAAATTCGTTAAATAAATAAATTGAGTGTACTTGAATTTAATAAACATGATTTGGTTAAACAAATACCCATGAGTGATTAGGTCAATAAACATGATAATGTAAATGAATAAACATGATTAATGAAATAAATAAAGATGATTTAAAAAAATAAATATGGGTTAGGGTCGGTTTATTACACATTCTCTGGCTGCAAGCTCTATTACGGCGACGCTTGTGGATCCGGTAACACACACTCTCTCTCTCTTTCTCGCCCTCTCGCTAGTGGATCAATCAAGGGTTTCATTGAGGGTTTAAGATTGGGTTTTTGTGAGATGGGTGTTTGATTCACACTATGTATATGATGAATTTGCTGAAGTTTTCATGATTGTTGGTGTGTAAGTTTCCGCAATTGCTTTCATTCTATCCCTGGGGGTGGTTGGTGTTGTGAACAGTACCTGAACCACATAACAGATGGGGTTCTGTGTTTGTATAATTTGATAATGGCATGATGCATGTTCAAGAAATTGGAACGTGGGTTTTGTGAATTTAAATGTTGTTTTTGTAGTTTGTACTGATCGGTGAAGTTTAAAAGGTTTGACTTGATGTGAATGAAATTGGATGATATGGGTTGGTAGTTCTTGCTGAGACTTTTGTGGGTTTTCTATAGATGTTAAGGTTGATGCCAAGGTGTTTGATGAAATGCTCAAGAGACTGTCTTTGTTGTCTATGTCGTTCTCTCTTGCGATATTTGGCTGCTTTTCCCGCTATGTTTATGATCTCTGAATGAGAAATTGAAGAGGGGTTTTGTTGTTTCATGGTTTTTGGATAGGAGAGAGAAACAAGTTTTCATGATTTTGCCCTATCTTTACTGTGTTGTGTGGTGCCTTATGTGTTTGTGATGGGTTGGCAGCAGATTGAGTAGTCCATGGCATCGAACAAGCAAAGAAATACTTCACTACCTCACCCCAATCGCCCCAAAGTGCCCACTGGCTCATCTATGAAGTGCTCAGCCTCCGATGAATCATCCATGAGAAGAAATTTGAAGCGCCTAGTTGTTGAATCGTCTCAGCCTGGGGATGACATCGAAGAGTAAGATGCAATTTTCAGGCCTTGCAGGAGTTCGTCTAATCCACAAGACAATAACAATGAAGAATATGAGGTAATATTATGAGTTACTTGAATCCACTTGGATCCAAAAAAATAAATAAATTTCAATACAAACATGTCAAACCTTTTACTATGTAGCCAATTGATAACTTGGATTTTTACAAATAGAGTTTCTGAGTGACAAATTCAAGGGGGTTAAAATTTTAACCAAAAATACAATAAGGATCATATCTATTCATGTTAGCGGATTTAAGTTGCTGCTGAGCTTTTGCCCAGATGGTTTCCGGGATCTCCTCTCATTCTTTCTTTGTAATTGGATCCTCTTTGATTGTTCATGTTTGTTGTGCTTTTTGTCTGCTTAATTTTTTTTCTAGTTGTGAGCTTCCTTTTGATTGTTGGAAATGGAGTTTCTGGTTTTGGAAGCCATTTGTAGCTGTGACATGTTAATGAGATAGATTTGAAAAGTTTTCTGGGTATTGCTGTGACATGTTAATGAGCTGAAAAGTTTCATGAGATAGATTGTGTACCACTGGTGCTATGACATATTACTATTGTCTGCTGTTTGTTAATTAATACTAAAAATATTAGTATACTCTAAAAAGAAATAGCTCAGTATATGGTCCTATGTTTCTCTTGCTGTGTACTCTTGACAAACAGATTCTTATTTGCATGGTGCTGATGTTTCTCTTGTATTGTTGTCTCATGATAAGAAACCATGTCTTGACATCTTGATTTCTCACATAATCTGGCTGCGGTATTGTTGGTTATTTAGATCTCCCCCTCTCTATCTTTACATCCTCCCCTCTTATAGTGACCATTTATTGAAGTCTTTTATTGGTATTCTTCAAAGAAATTTATATTTGCGTGCTTTTGCTGATGTTTCTCTTGTACTGCTGTCTCATGACCAGAAACGTCTCTTGATGTCATTACAATGTATTACATGGAGTAATGCATCACTGTTAGCTATTGCTAGTCTGAAATCTAATCTTCTTTGATGTTATGTTTATAGGCTGAAGGTTTGAGTGAGATATCACAAATGAAGGTTTATCAAGCTCTTTCAGCAGACCCTAATTCACCTAGAGCGTTTCTTACTTGCCTAATTGCTTGTCGTGAGTTGTGGTTAAAAGTCAAATTCGACAATGAGCTATTGGAGTAGCTTGGGATTTCGGAAATTTGGAGCTCTCATTCCTCTCAACTCGTTGATGTTATCAGTTTTGTTTACATTTTTGTTATTTTCAAGTATCACTCCGAATTTTATGGATAATTTGATTTGAAATTGTAAATTTCTATGGATTCTTGTAAACTTTTGAATTGTAGCAAAACCTGGGAGTTTGAAGTAGAATTTGCGTTGGAATGAGAAATTTTGAGAGATAATCGAATTGTATGTCTCTATTTTTTACGGTGTTATTTTGAGGAGTTCCATTGGCATTGGCTAGCAAATGGCAACTTTGAGATCACATTTTAATCTTACAAGATATATTTTTCTTTGCTATATTCATTTTCTCAAGTCCAAACAAAGGAAAAAAGTTTGGTAGAAAGTTATTTTTTTTTCCTTGTATTTTTTCTCTAATCCAAACAAGAGAAAGAAAATGATTTTCCTTCTCATTTTTTTTTTCCTTTCAACTTTCTTTCTAACTTATTTTCCAAGGTCCAAATAGGGCCTAAAAGAACTAGAACTTCCAATGGTATGTGATGTGTATATTTGTTCTCCCCCCAAAACCAAATGATCAGATCGAGCATACTGCGAAGGTAGGGACTAGGGAGGACGGACCTTAAGGCTCCGTTTGGACTTAGGAAAGTTTGGTGGAAAGAAAAAAATTTAGGAAAGTTACTTTTTTTCTTGGGTTTGGTTTAAAGAAAATTACAAAGAAAAAAAATATGGAGGAAAGTTAGGTGGAAAAATTATTAGAAACAAGTGATAAAATTTTCCTCATTAAATTGTGAGGAAAGTTTGAGGAAAGTCTCAACCTCCTCTAACCTTGCATTGCTTAAATGATATCAACATGATTCAAGTAGTTCATCAACATTCAAATTTTTCATCCAAATTCTTGTATTTTTTTCTCAATCCAAACAAGAGAAAAAAACTCATTTTCTCCCTACTTTTTTTTTCCTTCATATTTGTTTTCCTTCAACTTTTCTTTCTACCAAATTTTCTAAGGACCAAACAGACCCTAAATATCTATTAAGATACCCACTACATTTAGGTAACTTAGTTGGAGTCATATTTGTAAAGCCATAAAATTGGTATTGAGGAAGAGTTTTGCCCCATGCACAATTGTACGAGAGGGCAACACACACAATTCTCTCCAAAGCTATACAATTCTTCACGGTATCAGAGCCTAACATAGAATAACGTATATGTGTGATAATACAGTGGGCAAAGACAACACAAAGGACAAGGTGGTGATCGATTCTAATGATCCTAGATCCCCCTTCTACCTTTGTAGTCCGGATAGCCCCGGGAACGTTATTTCCCCAATCATCCTGGATGGTGAGAATTATGCAAACTGGAGTTGTGTCGTCACTAACGCATTTAAATCCAAAACTAAATTTGGGTTTGTGAATGGTGATATCACAAAGCCCGACTTATCTTCCCCAGATGTTCATGCCTGGGAGAAGTGTAACTCTATGGTCATTGCATGGCTATACAACTTAATTGACAAAAACTTCACGATTCTGTCACATACGCAGAAACCGCCAGTCAAATTTGGAATAATTTGAAAGAACGATATTCTCAGGGCAATGAAATCAGAGTTCATCAACTAAGAAGAGAAATCACGCTCAGTAACGAAGGAGCAACTCATGCGAGTACAAAGCTCAAATCTTTGTGGGATGAACTGGATGCACACCTGCAGATGCCTCATTGCCAGTGTGTTAAAGATTTTAGCTTATTCAAATATTAGGAGTCCGAGAGAGTTCATCAGTTCCTCATGGGGCTCGATGGGTCTCGATTCGGTGTTGTCAGATCCAAAATTCTCAGCATCGAACCGTTGCCCAACTTAAACAAAGTATACTCAATGGATCTCAGAGAAGAACGACAACAGAATATGAGCCGAGACATGGAGATAACTCAATCGACCGAGCCAGTGGCGTTCAAGGCGACAACGGCCGCTAGAACACAAAACGAAAGTCGATCGAGATGTGCACACTGCCAGAAGCCATGACACTAAAAGAACCAATGTTTTGAATTAATCGGGTATCCCCCCAATTGGCAAAACTGACGATCTAATCACAACAATCCGGGTCAGAATCGCTCTTGGAATCGCGGATAGTCCAGTGATGGCTCAAGCGTAGAAGGAGGGCGCCATGGCTGGAGCACCACACAAGATGCGAAGGTCACTGGCCTGGCTCACAACGTCACCGCCTTCAACTCGCCCACCAGTGGACAGGGGAGCAATCGACGGGACCAGGAGATGGGCGAACGAGTTCAGAGGCTACGTTAGCTAAGTATAGGGGCTTTGCATCTGAGCAGGTAGAAGCTCTCTTTAACTTGTTTAAGAGAGAGAGAATAAAGAAAGAATGCACGGTAAGTTGGGGGGCTTCACTCAGGGGCATCCTATCATTTGACTTCTGATTTGGATATGTTTGCTAATCTATTTAAGTTTCCTGAAGCAATAAAAATCCTTGGACCCAATGGACAGGTAGCTTTGGTTAAAGAAGCAGGAGCTATTGATTTAGGAAGTGGGCTAATTTTGAGACGTATTATATATTCTAACTTTTAACTGTAATCTAATATCTGTGCATGATTGACAAAGGAAGGCAATTGCATTATTACTTATGGTGCATATTTCCGTATTTTTCAGAACCTCACCCCGAAGAAGTTGATTAGAGCGGATGAAATGAGGAATGGGGTGTACTATCTGAAGCATGATGCGGGAGGAACTGCTTTTGTCTCGCTTCAGAACAAGCATCTACTATTTGGCATCAACGACTTGGGCATCCGTTAGTTGGTAGTTTTACTTCTTTATCAGTAGACCTTGGCTTCAAGGTAAATAAAGATGTTTTTGGGTGTTGTGATGTTTGCCATAAGGCAAAGCAAACTCGAAATACTTTCTCGATTAGTGAATCAAAAGCCAATAGACCCTTTGCACTAATACATTGCGATTTACGAGTATAATTTCATACACCAAGTCTAAATAGGTGTCATTATTTTTTATGTATCATTGATGACTATACATGTGCTATTTGGGTGTATTTGCTACACAATAAAATGGAGGTGCACGAGAAAATTGTGAACTTTTGCTCTGTGGTATGGACCCAGTTTAATCTTTGTGCTCAGAGGGTGCGTAGCGATAATGGGAAGGAGTTCACAAATCGTCCTCTCCAAACCTACTTTCGTGAGCATGGGATTATTTAAGAAACCTCATGTGTCGACACACCTCAACAGAATGGGCAAGTTGAATGGAAAAATCAGCATATATTCAATTTCATAAGAGCACTATGATTTCAAGCTTCCTCACCCATTACTTTTTGGGGTGAGTGTGTCCTCACGACAGCTTACCTTATAAAGCGTACCCCTACAAAATTGCTTGCATCGATAACTCCTTATGAGGTTTTGTTTGGTGTAAAGCCTAGCTATGACAATATTAAGATTTTTGGCTATTCGTGTTATGCTCACAATCATGAAAAACATTGTAATAAATTTGATGCTCAGGCCACTTGGTGCATTTTCTTAGGATATCTATTTGGCCAAAAAGGATGGAAATCATATGATTTGGACACTCAGAAGGTATTTGTGTCACGAGATGTGCTGTTTTATGAAACCTCCTTTCCGTTTGAAGCTCCTGACCACCAACATCCTCAGAATGCACTGCCGTTTGCCCACGGGAACCCATCAGCGGTTGAGACAACAGTCCAATCCATTACTCATCAGCAAATTCGGCCTTGTGAGGATGAGAGACCGCAGTCCATCTCGGTTGGGCCTCGGCCTGCTCATCAAGCGCACAGTACCAACGCTCCTTCTGATGATCAGGAGCCCAACTCTAGCATTTCTTCGACTGGGGATAGCAACCCAAGTGAAACGGACGAGCTGTCTACTCCTCTTCTCACAGGCCCAATGGATCCAGGCTCGGTTGCCCCTGAAGTCAGCACAAACCCTGTCTTGAGTGACGAACTAGGCCATGGACATAATCAACTCTCTTTAGCCATGGACAGGCCTTCCAACATCAGACCTCAATGCCAACGACGACCTCCCGCACATCTTTGAGATTATGTCTGTAATGTCATTACACACCCCACCTCACAACCGTTTTATGGAGGCTCTTCAGGTACTGAATATTCTTTATCTCACTTCCTTAGTTATGATGCTTTTTCACCTACTTATCGTGCATTGCTTGCATCAATTACATCTCACTTTGAGCCCCAGCATTTCTCCCCAGCTGTTCGAATTTCTCAATGGTGAGAAGCCATGGCACGTAAGGTTGCCACTTTAGAAGACAATCAGCCTTGGGTGTTTGCTCCTCTTCCCCCTGGGAAATGGGCACTCGGGTGTAAGTGGGTGTACAAAATCAAGTGTCAGGCAAATGGCAGCATTGAGCGCTACAAGGCACATTTAGTGGTACTTGGCAATACACATGTTAAAGGAGAAGAATTTACTAGAACTTTCGCTCCTGTCGCCAAGATGGTTACCGTTAGCTGCTTTCCAACTGTTGTTGTGTCACAATGATGGCCACTTCATCAGATGGATGTTCATAATGCAATCTTGGATGGCGATCTCGATGAGGAAGTTCACATGAAGCCACCGCCAGGCTTTCATCCCCTTCAAAACCATCTGGTCTGTAAGTTTAAAAAATCTCTCTATGGCCTCCGCCAAGCACCCTGACAATGGTTCGTCAAGTTAGCTTCTGCCCTCTCCGCCTATGGTTTTTAGTAGTCTCCTCTCAATCATTCCCTATTTCTCTACCGAAAGAATGATCTTTTTCTTGCACTCTTGATATGTGTGGATGACTTAGTATTGACAGGAAATAATGCTACTGCTTGCGATGGATTCAAGCAATATCTTCACATTGCTTCAAAATCAAAGATCTGGGCCCATTGAAATATTTTCTGGGCATGGAAGCTGCTCGTTCACCGAACAACCTTTATTTATGCCAACGCAAGTATACTTTTGGATATCCTCTCTGAGTCCGGTATGATTGGTGCACGACCCACTTCATTCCCTATGGAACAAAATCACAAAATATACATTGAGTCGGGAAAGGCTATTGCTAATTCCTCGCAATATTGCCAATTGGTTGGACGTCTTGTTTACCTTACTATTACACATCCTGATATCACCTATGCTGTCAACATACTAAGTTAATTTATGCATGATCCTAGACAAGGGCATTGGGATGTTGCTATGTGAGTTCTACGTTATTTGAAATCATCTCTTGGGCAGGGTATACTCCTACCTGCACAAAATAATCTTCAAATGTTTGTCTATTATGTCGGATGTCACGCCAGTCCACTATAGGTTATCTTGTCAAGCTTGGATATGTCCCGGTCTCATGGAAGACTAAGAAACAAGACACTGTCTCCAGATCTTTGGCTGAGGCTGAATAGTACGCTATGGCCAATGCTACTAGTGAGGTTGTCTGGATTCACAATTTACTGCTCTCTTTCAACCTAGTCGTCCTTATAGCTCATCTTTATTGTGACAATCAAGCCGCGCTTCATACTGCTAACAATCCGGTTTTCCATGAGCGCACCAAGCACATTGAGGTCGACTGCCATTTTGTTCGGGAATGTATACTTTTTGGGGTTCTCTCACTTCAATACACATCAACCACTGAGCAATTAGCCGATATCTTTACCAAATCCTTAGGACAACGACAGTTTTGCTATCTGCTAGGCGAGTTAGACATTGTGAATCTCCACACGTCAACTTGAGGGGGAGTATGAAGATACCTACTACCTTTAGGTAACTTAGTTGGAGTCATATTTGTAAAGCCATAGGATTGGTATTGAGGAACAGTTTTGCCCCATGTATAATTGTACTTTGTTTAGGTATGTATCATGCTTTGGTCATATATAAATACAAGGGACCGGTTAGGAGAGGGCAACACACACAATTATCTCCAAAACTATACAATTCTTCATATTATTAGAGCCAAGTTGCTTGATCTTGATTGGCCACCGTCCCCCTTTAATTAAAAATTATGTGCACGTGTTAGCCCTTGTTAATAGCCCACACGTGAGGGACGTATTAGAGTATGAAAGTGGGTGTTGTCCTATATTGATAAAAAGATGAAAGAACATGAAAGTGGTTGTTGTCCCACGTTGGTGAACGTGGGTATTGTCCTACATTGATAAGATGAAAGGGT